>CAEFZP010000072.1:0-493025 GCA_903064625.1 Mallotus villosus
AATCAAACGTCTGCGTTTCCACACAGCTCCATTTTCTGGGGAATTGGGGTGTAAGGAGGAGCGGAGGAGGGGGAGGAGGAGGAGGGGGAGGAGGAGGAGGAGGAGATGGGTTCGGTACAGACTGAGCGCTAAAGCACGATTGATGCTTTGTGTGGCATTGGAATACAAATGAAGGATTTGTCAAACCGCAATATTTGGGTCCCAATAGATTACCATACTGCGCTGGGGTAATTATGCACACACTTGATTGAATGGAGTCAAAACAGGGGGAATGTGTAAACTTGTGACAACCACTGCGTTTGATTTCCATAGAAATGGAAGAGGTGACACACAAACAGACTTGGGGTGTGCGCCGCTCGTGCCTGCACAAGTAAACAAACACACACACACACACACACACACACAGCACGGGGAAAACTCACAAACAGATGCAGAGACACACAGAGCCGAAAGCTTTAAAACCCACTCTCACACTCTCACACCGCCGCAAACACACAACCAGTAGCAGGCACCCATTGTCAACTCATAAACAAGAGTCAAAATCTGCAGGCACAAGCAGGTGCCACCCACAAAGCTTTTCTTTTTCCCCTCCATGGAAAGCATTAATAGACAATACTCATGAACACAATCTGATTCATGAGCTTGCGCACACTTGAACGGTGTGGAACGAGAATGAACATGCAAACACTCCTGCCTTCATCCGTGAGTATGTGTGGAAAATGCGCACACACACACACACATACGCACACACACACACACAAACAGGGCTTAACTGCTGTAGGTGGTTCAAGGGGTGAAGTTAGGACTCAGAGGCCGTGAGCTAGATAGGCCTGTGATTTATTCCAGCCAGTCTCTGTTAGGGTTCAATCATGCCTCATGGCAGGGAAACAGCACATTCTGTCACCTTCTTTATTGTATCCACTCCCATTGAACATGGTTTCCTTTTTGTCATTGTTCTACCGCAATTAGATCCAGTCTGAGATCAACGCAGCAGACGCGCTTTTCATATCATGTTGTCCCACAAACACTCCCACAATTTGCGCTAAATAAATAAATATAATTGTTGTCCTATCATCCTCTTTCTCTCTCAATAAATGAAGTTCTTCGTTCTTTGTACAGATAAAAGCAACAGCCTACTTGAAAGTAAACTGGTATATGTTCCTTCATGTTGATGAAAAACATTAGCCCTAGAACTGTTGAAAGAGGTGTAGAGGGAAAGTCTTCAAAGACCTGTTTGTCATCTCTGGGTTTTGGTAATCTGGACTGACTGTACTATTGAACATGAATAGTTTGGTAGTACGCTTTCATCATGAGGAACTTTCAGGTGGGGGCCTGAGGCTGGTTTGATTCAACATTGGTCTTGGATGACAACATCCCAGTGGGCGCGACACAATCTGAAGTTTTATTCTGTTTACATATGACCAAAACAACCTTCTGGAGATGTTGGTTGATCTGTTGTTTTCCCAACCAACTTAATTCCGACACCCTTGTTTTGACGTTACATTTGTTCTCATTCAACCTGTCAGGCTGTCACAGAACTATAAAGCGGGACTCAACTGTTGATTAAAGCCATTTCAAATGGAGGTCTTAGAATCAATCAATAAACACACGAAACTAGTCGCTATGGCTACGGTAACAAAAACAAGAACATTGCAAGTTATCTTGCAAGCAAGGAAGAAAGGAAGCACGGAAAGCCAACTGTTTCCCCCTTAAAAACAAAAACAAAAATGCAAACGATTGGGAAAACAAGTCCACTTGCAAAAACACCCAGTGATCCACTTACGGGGTGGGAGCATTTGACCAGGTGCATCGGCGATATCTAGCGCTGAGGGGAAGACACGTGACACGTCCATCCCGACGACTCGGAACTGTCGCGTGTCTCACTAACTCGTCCGTCTCTTCGGAGCGGAGAGATAACAAAAGAGGAAGGAGAAGAACAAAGACCAGCTGGGTTTCGGAGGAGCCTGTCGAGGGAGCGCAGGTGCGTCCGCGTCTCACTAACTCAACCCCTCGTCCCTCCATGTTGATCTTGTCAGACGTTGTCATCGTCTCCGTGTCCTTGGAAGACAAGGGGGCCACGGTGAGAGTCAGCTGGGAAGGCAGCGGTAGAGAAGTCGCTCTTGCTCCGACAGCGAGGAGGTGAATCTCCCACTCTGGTTTGTGCCACCTGTCCCCTGAGGATATCGGCTGTGTGTGTGTGTGTGCGTGTGTGTGTGTGCATGCGGGCTTGTGTGTGTGTGAGACAATAACACATGTCTGTAGGAGTGTGTGTGTGTGGTTCAGTGGGGGTGGGGGGCTGTAAATGAAGCAGGTGGCGGCGCTTGTAGTGGAAACGTCTTCACCAATCAGCCGGGACCCCCTCAACCTTGGGCCGAGGGTCCCGTCCAGGCCTCCGTCACGGCGGGGGTAAAGTGGAGTCGACACGCAGACAGAAGCTGTTATCCAGCCTTATTTACTCCCCACTCCACGAAGCACTCCTGTGCCATTTCCCACACACCACAGGGTCTCGCAATGTGCCGCTTCTCTCCACATCTCGTCCTCCGCGTTACCTTTTTCCTTTCAGAAATCTCTCAGGGAGTCGACGGCTCATGTGCAAATGGGAAAGTCGTCGACAGCGTTTGATCGTCTTTACATGTCACGTCATCTCCGTTCTATGTCAGGTCCCCTTTTTCGAGGGGCTATAAATGAAGCAGGTGGCGGCGCTTGTAGTGGAAACTGTGGGGGGGGTTATGTTATCTTTTTTCGGTCTCGTATCGTCTTCTTTCTGTCTCTCGTCACCTCCGTTCCGTGTCGTGCCTCCTCCTGTCTGTCTCGTGTCAATCTCCTCTCCATGTCAGGTTGCCATCTTGTCTTCTGTCGTTTCTGTCCCATGCTGTCGCATGTTATCTTCGTTCGTTATCTTTTTGCGACGAACCGTTAACTTTCTTACCATTGACAACGCTGTGTTCTTGCTGTGTCACGTTTTCTCTCTCCTTGGGACATGACTTCTGACTGTCGTGTCTCTACTGTCATCCCTGCTCCGTGTCGTCTTGCCCTATTCTACCTATTAACCACATCTTACCATGTGTGACCTTTGACCTGTTGACCTTTGCCGCATGCTGTACTTGAGACCCTGCTGTGGCGGCGTCTCGTAAACACACTGGACCTCTGACATTTTTTTTACGATGCTGCACTTGAGGTGTGACGTCGTTGCCTTTATTTGTACTTTGATTTCACGATGCGTATTCCTACAACTATGTCATGCCTTCAGGCGATGCCCTTCCTGTGTCATCCCTGTCTTGTAGCATTGTGTCTAATCCTTATCATGTTTCACACAATTCACAGATTGGAGGGTTATCAGAACACCACACTGGGTATCACCATCAAAATATTCATATAAAAAAAGATCTTTATGGGTGGAAATGATTATGGATTTCCATTACCTCTTTTAACTTTCTAAATAGATATCCATGTTTGATTTTCCATTTATTTTTACAATTATATTTTTTCTTGCTTTTTTTCCATCCCGCCCTTTGTTTTCATTAAAAGCCCCTGTTGGAGCTCACCCTGAGTATTGCATTAGCATTAGCCAGGAGAGCTACGCGGCAACGCCTTTGCAACGTGTTTCATTATAACCCGTGTCTTTGAGAAGGGATGTAAATCTGCGGGTCAGCGGGTCAGCGGGTCAGCGGTGTGCATTCATTCAAAGCTGCTGATGGAGAAGCAGCGGGAGGAGCCTCGGCTCCAAGGACCCCTGCTGCACCTCCCTACCCCTCTACCCCCCTCCCCCCCCACCTCCCTACCCCTCTACCCCCCACCCACATAGCCCCCTACCCACCCCACCAAACCATAGACCCCCCCCTACCCACATACCGCCCTACCCCACCCCTATACCCACCACCCACCTCACCCCGATCACCTACCCCACCCCGCCAACGCCCACACCACCCTACCCCCACCCATCCTGCCCCCTACCCACCCTGCCCCCTACCCAATCAGCCCCTACCCACCCCCTAACCCTCATCACTACCTCCATCAACAAAGGTAGCAAAGGTACAAGGCGAAATTGAACCGTGTTACAGCTAGGCTGGATGTCAAACGATGTGGCCATTATCCCCAACTCCATGGCATAATGTCCTCGCATCACACAACGGTGGAGCTGCGTATATTTGCGCTAAAGCCGGCGTGCCCTTACCCACGATTCGAAGGATGTCTCTGTCAGCAAATATGTACCGAAACATCCCACCTGCCCCTCAGCAAGAAAGGTGCAGTTCAATCAGAAATGTTTACCCTACCGTCCTGGCAGCTGTTGCAATTAAAGGAATTTACACATTGATATCATAGGATGCTTTCATCCACCTCTACCTACAAGTAGATGTGCGTCCCGATCTTTGAAGCAAATTCCACGCCACAGGCGACTGACTCGTCCACACTTAACGAGCTTTGCCGTCCAAGCAGACTGTATGTGGTGTACGACGTGCCCGTGTGTTGTCTACGCACACTGTTTCACTGACTTCTCTTTGCATCCTCCACTTTCCATCCCTCCTCATTTGGAATTTCCAGACAGGTGGAGCCAAACGAGTGTGTTGGAGTGAACGAGCGTGCGCGCGCGGTGTGTTTGCGTCCGTGCCTGTGTGTGCGTGTGTGTAGGCCCTTGTGCGCGTGTGTTTGTGTGTGTGCCTGCGAAGATCCCTGGATGGCTATTATGGTCGTCCAGTATAATCACCCTTCTGCCTCTGTGAGTCCAGAGCCATCGCAGTATTCGCCCCGTGTGGCGTTTCCGCCCGCGCCCGCTCTCCGATGAACGCTCGGTTTAATTAATAATCAAGCTAATTGGATATGAGTCCCCTATAGTGTTGTGTGTGTGTGTGTGTGTGCGTGTGTGCGTGCATGTGCGTGTGTGTGTGTGTGTGTGTGTGTGTGTGTGTGTGTGTGTGTGAAAGAGACAGAAAGAGAGAGAGAGAGAGAGAGAGAGAGAGAGAGAGAGAGAGAGAGAGAGACGAGAGAGAGAGAGAGAGAGAGAGAGAGATGAGAGAGCGAGAGAGAGAGTGAATGTGTGCGTTGGAGAAAGAGTGAGTTTGTGTGTGCTCATTGCTGCTGTTGAGTGAGGGGGGGGACAACATTTGAGTTCTGCAGTCTGCATGTTAGCAATGAGGATTGTAAAATTTGATGAGGCTGTTTCTGTTTAATCGAAACCTCTTCCATGTAGGTTGTAAAACATGTATATCGCCACTCGCTTCTTTACAGAATGCACAATAAACTGTCCAGGATTTCATTAATGCTGAGATTTGAGAATGTGTCATTTTCGGTAAAGGTTAGTGTAACACACATTTCTGATGTTGCCAAGAAGTTGAATTCTAGCGTATGTAATAACATTAATGTAGGTTGATGTCCCCCTTGGAATATGATCATATTCCACTGCAAGACTGATAACCCTAAATGAGAATATTTATTACAACAGAAACCAATTATGAGGGCCCGTCCATTCAGAAGTCACATTTTAATGGTGCTGATCCAGCATGTGCTAGTTTACATCAGTTACCCAGGGCAACCCCTTAGCTTCTCTTCATTTACAATTAGGAAACATTCAGTGTAAGGGGGATTTTATCAATTCACTGTGATATTGTACATTAAGTTATGCTGTACATTTAACCCTGGTTAATTTAACCACAATAGCAATTAGCCCGCAATCTTTTTTGTTGTGCCTTAATGAAATGTTTTGCCTACAGTAGAATTCAGAGGAATTCACTCAAATCACTGATCTGATTATCAGTGATGATTGTTTTATCTGTACGTTTCTGTTTGTATCTTCACTTTAGTCAAATTCAATTAGTAGTTCAAATGGATCACTGTGAATGCTGTTATTATACTGTATCTTGTCATAAAAGTGACCAGGATATGACATGACAATGGCAATTATTCTTTTATATATAGTAATTATATGATTAGAAAGCTTTCGCTTTCTCCATTCTCTTCGATCTGTGCCCGTTAATTAGTTTGACACGAGCGCCCCTACAAAATGAGTGTACATGTTTAGCATGCCTTATGACTATATGCTCCACAAGTTCAATCTTGCATAGTAATTACATTTAAATGAACTGATTAAGTTGAAACCATTGTTAGGCAATGTTACCATACTTTGTTAGGTAAGTTCATCGATATTAACCCCAATACCCTTCGTTTCCTTTCTGTGACATTTAAAGTGTACACTCGACATTCCCAGGAGATAAACAGTACCATTCAATGTACCGTTTGAGAGGTGATTAATATATTTTGTAATTACTCTATTAGAAATGTGCAACTCATAAACCAGTGTCATTTCAGCTGACATCTGAATTTGCCTGGGTCCTTTGGAGCTGTCATGGGATGAATGTCAGTACAGTTGACATTAGCAACATTTGAACTTGTCATTGCACTGTATGTTATGACAGTCAGACAGTTTTCTGAAGGTTTTATGCAGACGGGGAAGTGCTTTCGACTACTTGCTGAGTCTCTAGAGGTTGCATCTTACCCGGCCAAAAGCAGTCTCCTTGTGAGGGAAGATGTGTGTGAGTCACTGTTTTCCTAGGTCTCTCGCTTTATCTCTCCTGCTATCTCTGTATGACTCAGAGAGACACACAAGCAGTCCTGCCACCCCACACACGTCTACCGTCACACATGTCCCAGACACTCTCTCTGTTTGTCTCCCCCAAACCCTGTCCCCGATCTGTCTGTATATGTGGAGGTTTTGGAAGGGGGAGAAATCATTGAACCTGCAGGGCAGTTTTCTATATTAGATGTCAGGCTTTAGATAAAGACTCAAGCCACTGGGTAAACACTCTGACAGCTGCTACAGAGGATATTTTGTCAGTGAAATGGAGTAGGGATTACTCCAGGTGAGAAAAGAACATGAAAGGGAGAGGGAAAAAAAGAGAGAGATAAAGGGAAACGAAAGAGAAAGGGAGCGAGCGAAACGGCCGTAATCTCTGTTCTATGCGCCGTGGTTAGCCGGTTCGGACCGGTCGTTCAGACGTGCCGTTAATTCGCCAACATGCTCTCTGTTGTTGTCCTCTTTCAGCTGTCAACACAGACGTGTGGTTCATGTCTGGCGTCGTCGGTAGACAGGCACAAAGGATATGCCTCAGTGACACGTGTACTTGAGGGTACCCAGAGTAATATGTAGTATTAAACAGGTTCTTTATTTCCGGTTTGAAACGGACCAAAAGCACTCCTGTGCTTTTATTTACGAGTCGCACATTACGCTCTGAACATGGTTCATTTTCTTACAGGCCTAACCCTCAAATTCATGAATGTATTTATAGTCAAATGAAATCATCCTAAACATGTTCTTAAATAGTCCTGAAAGCCTATCATAATATTAAATCAAATGGAGGTCATTCCTACATACATAGCCGTCACAACAATGTCAAAACTTAGATCCAAAATTACAACACATTGCAGTAAACGAATGCGGTGCTGATCCAGATTAATTTTATTTTAATTCATAAGACTAATAACATAGTAATAGGTTAATGAACTACAAACTAATTTCTGTTAAATACCTATAACTTCACACAGATTTCAGTTCTTGAAATGTAGAGATCCTGCAACATCTATGCTATCTATGACACATAGTAATGCAAAATGGCAGAAGAATTGTATGTGTGTCTATGTGGTCTTGTTTAACTAGGGAACCAGGTAATGGCGACCAGAACTCTCCACAAGAAAATAAAAAAATGGGCCTCGGGGACATTTTCTTGTCCCCCACAACTTAAAGTGCTATTTCTAGGGGGGTTAAGATTATAATTACTGTTAGGGTTAGCATTACATGAAGGCTTAAGGTTACGGTCTGGGATTATGGACAACGTGATTTGGAGATTTGGAATGTGAATTGTCTGTCCTCACTAGGATAGTAAAACAAACGTGTGTGTGTGTGTGTGTGTGTGTGTGTGTGCGTGAGTGAGTGAAAGATAGAGAGAGAGCAAACAAGACAGAAAGTGAGATAGCTATAGAGAGAGATAAAATAAATGGTGGTGGGTTGGCATGTGTGTGTGTTTGCATTTTGAGGGCAGGTTGGGGCGAAAATGCATCTGTGTGTGTGTGTGGGTGTGCGTGGGTGTGTGTGTGTGCGGGTGTGCGGGTGTGCGGGTGTGTGTGTGGCTGTGCGTGTGTGTGCAAGAAAGCGGCAGGCGTAGAGAGAGGAGATTTCTTGGATGTGTGAGTTTCAGTAGGCAAATTAAATTTGAATGCAAATGCAGCGTTATTTCATGACAGCCTGTGATAAAAACCCTATTGTGTATAATGATATGCTTTGTGAGTCCGCATGAGCGGAGACGGAACCGAAACCGAGGGGGTCTTTTTGCCGAGCAGGCACTCACCCCCCGGTGGATTGCACACGGGCTGTAAAGGTAAAAGACTGTGTGTGGGGTAGCGAAGGCCATAATTTAGCAGCTTCTTATACAAGGAGTTTTCCCAATACACTGCAGGAGACACAGCTCTAAAGTTCTATTGAGTTCGTTCTGATAGCTTGCCAGCTTAAAAACCTGGAATGCTAAAGACAATTTTACAGGTAGCAGATAAGAAATGGTAGCTTGCACAACTTTGTTTCATAGTGGCCAGGCATTTCTGGCCAGTTAACTACTAGTAGGGGGTAGAGGAATTGTCACATTACATGTGGTTTGGTTAAGGTTAATTAATAGCAAATTATTTTGAGGCTAAAACCTTTCCTTAATGTTTAAATCGACACAAAAAAAAGGTTAGCTGGTTTGCCTTTCTGTTATTTCTCACTTTCTTTATAGACATGGAAATCTAAAGAATGTGAACGAGACAAGGAATTGCTTATGAGGAATGTCAGCCATACTCATTAAGTCCAGTGTTATAGCTCCTACACACTTTAGGCCATGTAAACATATTTCAGTATGATATGCCATGAAGTCCAAGACACAGCGCACCAATTCTTTTATGTCAAGAAACAATTGCAGAATTTGCCCTTTATTTGGAAAAACCACAAATGGCGCAATACGCATGAAATGAGATTGATTCTCAAGCATTATCATTCAAGTGTTTTCCCTGCATAACCTAGGCCGCAAGCTTCTCTGGCATCGTAAAACATATTCACAAATCCATTTATTGAGTTAAGCCTCTGTTCATCCTCAGACCTGAAGGCGCGAAGATGGGTAACATGTGGGCGTCTTCTAAGATTACCCATAAGGCACCTCTCCGATAGGATCCCTCCAGTGTGTTGTCGGGGAGATGGGGCTGAGGTCTGAGGGTGTGTGTTGTTGTGTTGGTCGGCGGGAGACGGCATGTTTAGTGACCCGTCCGTTGGAGATAGGCTGATGTGTTCTGATGTCCCTGTCGACTCACCCTTACCTCCCTGTGCCAGCAGTAAGCATCGAGACGCCCCGTGGCATTGCCTAGCAACACAGCTTCTGTCATTTCCTGTACTCCCACACACATTAGCACCAGTCGCTACACATGCACACACTCGCCAGTCACAACGTTCAACACAAACCAATGTTCCTCGTTACACGTAACGCGCCACATAGAATTGCCAGTCGACACAAAACGCACACGCACGCCGACTCTCGCCGTAGCTGTAAGTTATGAAATGAATCCTCATCCCGCCGCACGAACATCGCTGACACGGACAGTCTTTTCACTGCTGTGAGGAAAATGCAACCACAACAACATTGAAATACAAGCAGGCAAGCCCTCTTCTTGTCCTGCTGAACGAACAGTGTTGCCGTTTCAGCTGCCAGGGAACTTTGACATGTGGACAAGAGCATTTATCCTCATTAGGCTCTGCAGTGAACTATGTTGAGATGCCCCTCTGAAAAGCTCTCCTATCAGATGTTCGATCAGGGTAGTGTTCAATTAACCGTTCACTATTCTAAAAGGTTATTCCGATCTTCCACAAATCAATGTTTCACCAATGGATAATCGGCAGTTAGGCAAATACATGTATCACCACTGGTCATTTGTGGCCTAAACTGTGTTTGTATTGATCTAACTCTCCAACCTGCATGCTCATTATATGTCTACCACTCACCAAGGTGATTATGTTGTATATATCTGTTTCATTTTAGGTCCACATCTCAGTTATCTTGATCGTCATTGAGGTACAGGGTTCAACATGGCGTATTCTCAGGAATAGCGTATTTGAAATAATAAGTCTGTTAGCATAAGATATTGTGTTACTGACTTCATTCATTCAAACTGTATTTCTGCAGTTTCGTAACCATCAAACCACTGGCCATCTTACGAAGTGGAGCCTCCATCTTAGAAATATACTCGAGCCCAATTCAGGACACATGAATGAAGTCGTATTGTTTTTTAGTCCCAAGGTTTCTCCGTCGACGCTGTGCCGAGTTCACGGGGGCTCGATTCTTGAGAGCAACCAGGTGGAATCTGAACAAACAACCTGTCAGGAATGATCATGTCCCGCGCAGGCCGCAAGCATGCCGCCGCACATCTGTCCATCATGTTGTCCACAGCTAGAGGCCACTGTCTGGGACCCCCCAGGGCCACGTCAGAGACGGAGAGCGAAGCCACGGAGAGAGAGGCCCCCGATGAAACAGTTGTTTCACATGAGTGGAAACGAGGCGTCCGCTCTGGACTCTCTGACTCACGTATACCCACTGCCTCTGACTCGCATCTCTCACCTCCCAAGGAGGCACGCTCTCCGGCCTCTCGTGGGTTATGTAAGAGAATATTGAATCATACACACATTTGATGGCTTCGAATAGGTTTTGGTTATCGGGACAGATGTTTATCAGGAGGAGAATACTGGACACTGTAATATCTATGTGGATGTACTCCCATGTGGGTTCTGATTTACAGTCCATTGTGTTTCACAGCAAGAGGGAGGTGGGTATTATTTTTGTGAATCCGTGTCTGGTGAATGTGATGCCATATGAACACAATTTTAAATGAAAATAATTAGAATACAAATATTACACAATACAGGATTTCAGATAAATATAACTGTGTACCTCAACAGCAGACATGAGATAGTTGTGCCATACCACACACTACAATGCTCAAACAAAGGATCCAATTACATTTAGCAATCTTCATATCACATCCAGGTAAATATGGTCACCAAAGCTTTGCTGTTCATAAATGCAATGTGGCCAAAAGCCTGTGGACACACCTACAAATCAGTGCTTAAGCACTGAGCGAATAAACATTGTCTGTCTTTGGTTGTGACACTCACTACCGAGTTGCATATTGCCTCTGGAAGCGATGCAAGCACACTGTTTGTCCAAATTTGGTTTTGATGGCCTAAAATCACCATACGTAATGCAATCAAACACATTTACTATGAATATGAACGCTAACTGCAAGCCCAGGCCTAATCAGAACCAAGCCTAATGCTCTTGTGACTGAATGTAAACAAATTGCACGTTGTGTAGGGAAAACCTAACCCATTGACGTTCCAAGATCTAGTAGAAGAAGAAGAGGGGAGGCAGCGAAGTGGGGGCCGACTCGGTGTTCATGGCCACAAATTTAGAATGAGATGTTCATCGAGGTGGTGTCCGTTTCGTGAGCAGGTGTCCACATGGTTGGTCATGTAGCATAAATGCATAGGGGGGGGGACACAACCCCCCCATCCTGGAAAAAATAGGATTTGTCCCCCCCAATAAATCACTGTAAACATAAGGAAATTTCAATAATATTAATAATATACATTTAACATATTTCAGTGTAGGCTATGTGTTACAGCAGTAAGTTTGGTGTCCCCCTTAGGAATTGCTCTTGACAATATGTCATATAATTGTCCCCCCCCAAAATTGATAGCAGATTTTCGCCATTGAGTAAATGTATTATAAACTGTAAGCACGGGTCACGATGACCAATATTACCTGGTTGTGATTTCAAGACCTTTGTGAAAGGTCTGTGACACTGCTTCAGTTACACACTTGTACATTTGTTTAATATACAGTCTGTTCATCTATGAAAAAAGCAAACCGTTAAAGTAAGTTTCAGGAAGGTGCTTAGAGTTGAAGTGAACTCAAATGGAGCCATATTGCACTCTCATAACACCATGAGAGGGCATCCTCCTGAAACCTGTGTTGGCTTGCAAGAACAGAAACACATTCTATTTTTAATCCCTTCTCTTTGAATGACAGGATTATTTTTGCGGGTGGAAAATGTGACAGATAAGCATCACAATGTTCTCTGGCATCACTTGAACTGGAGGTTATTGAGCATCCCAGCGGACGGGAAAATCTCATTAGGAAACATGCCTTGCAAAGAGAGTTACCTGACAGATATTCTACAGTGCTAGCCATGTAATAGGTGTTTGTTCTTGTAGTTGTACAAACTAATTAAATAGTTCCTCTAAACACTTGTGACACTTGATTGAAATCATGACAATAATGCCTTCGATAACATGTGTGTTCCTGAGGTGGAGTAGGCGTTACGCACCACTGAGTCGGATTCAAGTTCCGTATTGTTCTGCTTGTGTAACCGGTGTGAATCGGTGAAACTCACTCCTCAGGTATGTAACGGGCCACCCGCGTCAACAAATAGCTACCTTTTCTTTGGCATAGTTGGTAGTGGTTGCGCTTGGAAGTCGAGAGGTGGCATGTTCGACTCCCCGTGGGAGTGAACATTGGCCAGATACCTCTGAAGGAGCTTGCAAGCCCACGTCCGTTACATACCCGTTACACTTGCAATAACTTCAATGAAACTTTGTGTGTCTGCACAACACTAACTCAAATAAAAAATGTACCCTGCATTTGATTTAAACCTGCTTTTTTGAAGTAAGTTCATTCAGACACAAGGAGCAGAACTTTGTCCATCTACAGTACACGTCGAGTATATCTGTGTGTTCCTCTTAACATGAACAGGTCTCCATTTCTCAACAGCATGATTGACTTTCATAGAGTGATGTGTGGGTGGGTTATTAGTGTGGTTTTTAGTTTCTTACTCGGGGATAGAAACAATGCAATTAGTTGCAGTATCGGATGGCTGCCCAAATCCCCTAAATGTTAGACTAATGGGCTCAGTATAATAATACAAGTCCAAAAGACACGTTGATGGCCTCTTTCACAGTCATAGAATACTCACAAAAACACACTTGCTCCAGGCAATTAGCGAATGCCCCAGTGTTCAATCAAAATTGATACCTTGTACACAATATGTAGAAAAGACATATTATCAGTGTTGTTTCATGTACCATCAAAGGAATTATCTCTCAGACAATGTCTCTCGCTGAAACAATCTGCTTATATTAGAGAAAGGAGAGGAAGCAACAGTGCCTGGTGGAGGGGAAAAAAGCAAAGATAGCTGTTTTCAAAAGGGGTAAGCACACCACTGGCTTTGAAGAAACAATGAAACAATCTATTGACTCAGAGTGGAATTCAAGGCAAGATTGTTTTTCCAGAGTCAATTTTCCAGTAGCGTCAAACTCCCATCATTTCTATCAGATGTGGCGAACAAATTTAAATACAAAAATGTTTAGAGTGTTGAAGTTTGCCATTTGACAGTTCATTGCTTTGGATTTATTGAGACCAGACCACAGACAGAGCGAAAATCATTGTACACTGTCACTTTTATATAAATAAAATAAATCATATATAATATAGTACTTTATATTGGAAATATTGGACTTTATAGTGGGAAAAATAAGAAAAGAATCACCAATTTGTTAAAGCAATAAGTCTAAAGAGAAAGAAGGGGATAGCAAAATAGAGTAGTATTCAAGGATGGTTTTATACGTATAATAATAGCCAGTCTGTGTAGACAATTGAATGGATTGAATCCTTCTGTTTAAATAAAACGTCAGTGCCTAATTAAAAAACTGTACAAATCCAAAAAATATCTGTCTAATGTTTTTCAATAGCTGTCTTTATGGTCCATTTTCACTTGGATCTTAGCTGGAAATGTTGTAAATGTTAACAGAGAACATATTCTTTCTGCTGCAATGACCTGGGTGAAGAGTCGTTGGAGTCTTGAGCCACTCTGTTTCAACCTCTGGCTCCTCTGTTTAGGTGGGAATGATGTACACTGGTGGGAGTCTACTTAGTTACAGGGCGAACGCTAAGCTATCAGCTTAATGATGAACCCTCCAACCGGATGGGTCGCAAATCGCCTCTCGCCCCGCGAGTTATAGCGCCGCCCGCTAACAGAGTGGGCCCCAGGACACGGGAGATAACTCCTGCCATGGTGGAAGGTGGAGACACACAACTTGCCTTCCTTCTCTCTCTTCCGCCCCACACACACACACACACTCCCGTTCTCTCTCCACATCTCTAAAGTGCTCTGTGTGTCAGACGACGGAGAGGAACCAAGCCCAACTCTGGCGTCCTGAGTTATAGAGCTTCCACCATGCTGGGGTACCGTACATTCGCTGGAGGAGTGGTGCAGAGGATCGATCTCTCCTGCTATTTTTATATGTTACCACCGCAAGGTTAGGCCCTGATAAATGCCTATCTTTGCTCCGCACCCTGCACTCATTATGATCCTCTTTGTGAGTTATACCCACCTCTGAACACTGAGCACTACCGGCACTATGTTGTACAGTAATTGCAATTGGATGCGTAGTACCAGTCCCCCCGCACATTGTACACGCAGCATACTGTAGGATTTTCATTACCCCGCCCCTTCCCAAGAGACTCAAAGAAATGTTTTTTTTACAATTCAGGAATCCAGCCATGTTATCAATGAATGAATCCTCACAAAGATAGTGTGTGAGCAGCACATGACCCTGATGTTTTACATTTGAGACACTTTTTGATCAGTGTGATGGGAATATTGTCCTTATGTACATCTGAATATACGTAAGAATGTGCAAACAGTTTATATGTTTGTAATTTTTTCACACTGAAGCCAAATCCGTAAAGTAATTCACAATTACTCGCAATGAAACATCCACGGATATATACCGTAGTATCTGAGAGTGTAACTGTATGTAATGTAGCACTGTCAATATTGCAGAGTTAATATAACCTAACTGCTGGTAATCGTACAATATTATCTCGAACTAACTAACTAACTAACTAACTGTAATCACTAGCTTATGGCTTTGTCATTTAAAAACCAGGTTTCAGTCCCGTGGTTTACCTCAATAAAGTGTGACAAGGCATATCCATACATCCATACATCAGCGCGGTTCTGTAAATCATTGGTTTGTGAGCCTGGAGACTATTCATGTTTCAAACGAAGCTTGCAGAGTAAAGGCAACAAAGAAGGAGTTTCTGTCACAAATTTCGTCCTCTCCTGACACCTGTCATCACTCACTTCTTTCCACTGGAGAAGAAGACCAGTTTCATTCTGTGGGCCAGGGAAGAAAATGGTATTGAATAACCCCCTTGGTCAAATATTTTGTGAGGAATTTCAGGCAGTGTGATAAATTAGGTGGCCACTGGATCGATAACTGCTTCCTTCTTCATAGCTCAAGATGGGATTTGTCAAAATAGGAACTGGAGCGAAGTCCATTGAGTTCACCGCACTGCCTGCTTATAGTTTTGAGCATAGTCGAAAGCAATAGGAAAAAGTAGACTACCAGTTTTATGTGTGTGTTCGGGTGAGTGAGTGAGAGAGAGAGAGAAAGAGAGAGAGAGAGAAAGAGAGAGAGAAGCTTGAGAGAAAGGAACTGAAAGAAAGCAAAATAAATATGAAGGCAACATGATTATATGTTAATAACACTGGCTTTGTATTAAGTACTTGTTAACACAAAGACCTGGTACAAAAAACACATTACTCCAAAGATGTAGTTTAGCTCAAGTAGTTAGCATTAGCATTGGTCAGCTCGAGGTGACCTGGTGGCTTATGAGGGTCATTGAAACTAATAAAAACCCATAAGTTTATCTACCCACAATTTTGCCATTTTCTCTCTTCTAAGCTTGTTCCATGTCTAAAGTCAACAACAAAGGAGGTTAAAAGTGGTGTGATGTCAGTTTCTTTTACATAGGCTTTCTCGTGTAGCCTAACTTGCTAGCATGCTAATCGAAGGAAGCCTTAATTAAAATGTCAAGGTGGCGTGATGTCCCATTAAGGCTTTTTCCCCACTTGCTTTTTTTTGTGTGCTTCTGATCCTCTCCAGGGACCTATTAAGCCCAGGCAAAAATGATTGAAGTTCAAAGAGGTGAGCCTGAAGGTTTGCCTCTCGCCACTTCCCCCCTCCGCTGCCGTCCCAGCATCCTCCAACCGTGACCTTTACCAAGACAGCCGTCCGTGTTAATGTGCTTGCATATCTAATGAGAGGGAGATGGGGCGGGGGGGGGGTGCGAGGCGAGGCGAGGGGGGGTCATGGTTGGACCTCCCTGACAGGCTATGTGTGCGATAATGCCACCGCCGCCAACCTACCCCCCCCCCTCCCACTCCCCTCCCCACATCACCATCCCATCACTAAACAAAAGAAGAAAAGAAAAAAGGAACTTGTCTCGGCCGGCCAGCCGTTACGCGTTGGGAGATTTGAGGCGCTATCTGTTTCTTTCTCTCCCTCTCTCCCTCTCTCTCTCTCTCTCTCCCTTTCTCCCTCTCTCTCTCTCTCTCAGACACTATCTGTTTTTCCAACTCACTTTGCTTTTTCACTTTCCATAGCACACAGTATATTTTCTCATCCCATCCTCTCTCACCCTTTTTTTTTACTGCCTTTGTCTGTCTCTTTTCCTTGTTCTCTGGGGAAAGGTTATTGGAAAGGACAGGCCATTGGCTGCTTTTCATAAATAGCTGGTGTGAGCTGTCACACAGTGGCAGGGAGATTCTAATGAGTCTCTTTTACTTAAAGATGTAATGGAGTCCCCCCACGTGCCACACCCCCACCCCCACCCCCACCCATAAATCATCACGTGTGACAATGTCAATATTTATGTCATCATTAAATGGACGACCCTTTGTGGAAGTTATTAGATGTCTTTGTCAGTCCTGTGATGATTGGATGGATTTTTCCATAGCGGAATGCTTAAGGCCTAAACTGTATTTATTTCAACTGTGCCACAATGTGTTAACTCAAAATGTATGCAGTTTAAGAACTGGGGCTGAAAAATACATACAAATACTAACCAGTGACTCACCTAAATATCAAAAATTTCAAAATAAATACAAATAAATGAAGAATACAATTCCTTCATCTATTGTTCTACTGTTTGTGCTAATCCTAAACAGACACACTGGTCTTCGTATTGAGTTCATTCCACCAGAATGGCATATAAATAAACACATCCCGCAGCCCAACAAACACATCTGCAAGTCCTCCGAACAACGACCTGGAGAAGAAAGACACGGAGCGTTTGAGAATCCGGACCGTGTTTGAAAGCCACTCCTTGAACTTGTGCCGATGCGCGTGTCGCAATCCAGACCCCCCCCCGTGCTTCCCCCACCTCTAGGCCTGGGGGGTTGGATGGGTTTTCTCATTAGGGATTCAGAGCACAGACGCCCCCCCCCCACACCACCGCCACCTCTCTTCACCTCTTTGCACTCGCCAGCAGCTCCTCTGGCCCTGGACACCTGGTTCTCACTTGACCTCCCCCCAGAGACAATTATCCCAGTTCTGAGCTGTGTTTCCCCTCACCGCTCACCGCCCACCGCCCCCCCTCCCCCACCTCTTCCATTAATGACAGCGCGTGTGGACAGGGAGGCTCATCCTCACAGGAAAAGAGATCCACATTTTGACCCACTCCCCCTTAATCAGAAAGATCGCTAATAGTGAGTCAAGATTTACTCACTCGTGCTCTTTGGGGCTGTTCATTTTATCCCCCCCCCATCCTAATATGATATCAATGGGGTCATAATGATATGATGTAATGTCGTGCCATGTGAGGGCTTGGGTTCCCAAGGCACTTGATGTATGGTCCTGTTCTTAATTAATCTAGCTGATAATTGCAGCAGGCGAGATCTGGTGAGGTGTGTCCAGATCTAAACTACTTTAAGTTAGTTTTAGTCCATTTAGTGTTGGTCAAATACAACAAACCTAGGCTGAGGAGTACATTTTTGCATCTTAGTTAGACACAACGACCTGTTCCTATACCTATTCCCATTAGTAAATGAACGCAACAAAATGTCAAACAAACGTCAAAGACAACTTCTGCCATGGCCAATGCCGTGTATTGTTGCAAAAAATGTATAAAGTATTTCCTCATATGATAACGTTACCCCTGCCATGCTGCTAATTATTGGTGGGGACATTTCAATGGTTTTAAGACATGTCCCTCCTGTCCTCCCCTACACATCCTCCCATGACTTCTATAGGATTTGCATACTCACCTCTTAATGGCATTAAAATTGGGATCGAAGCTGTCAGATTCCGAAATGTTTCGTTTCGTTCTCATACCTTCACGAGCCGAACCTAACATTACCAAGGCAGAATAAAAGCCTTTGGAGGTGCACTCTTGTGTGGGCTCAGACGCTTTCATGAAACATCTACACACACACACACAAACACACAGTTCTGTGTTCCCCTCTGTCCGCCGCGCTCCACCAACCCTATCTTATTAAAGCCTGTCAGCATAGCTGGCGCTATCATAAGCTTTTTATTATTGACTCTGAAAATATGATAATTTGGAAATCACACGCCACCTCCTTAAAGACTTTGCCGTCAGTTTCGATTTGAGCTATTCCACCCTCCTTTAATGGAAATGATGTGATAGTAGGAACTTCATACGCTCCTCAAGCTTCCTTATTTTTTAACCCAATACATATATTTATTTATTTGTGTTTTTTAATTAGTCCATTATAATTGAGGTCTCTTACCTATTGCACCTTGTGAAAAAACAAAAAAAAATAAAACAAATTTAATTAAAAGCTATATCTCCTTACACTGGGGAAATTGAATTATGTTTGAAGTAGGAAAGATTGCAAACTGACAAAACGTTTTCTCTCTCTGGCTTTGCCCAAGTTTTACCTCCATCCTCTCAGTTACCTCAATGATATATCCCATCCAATTTCATTGCTGACTCTTCTTGCTCTGCCATTTCCTTTCTCATTATGAGATTATTGACATTAAATTGGTGCCGTGAATGAATAAATGTTCTTGCGTTTCAGAAGAAATTGAGAAGTGGTGATCCGGAACTCGGATCATGTACTTGTCTTCCGGAAAAACAACTTGTTAGCAGCTGAGGAATATGGGGACCAATTCGCACACCCCAAACCAAAAGCCACTTCCTTCCTCCTTCCCTAACGTGTTTGGATCCTCATCCCATCAGGTCTTGTCTCCCTCACTACCCCCCAAACCCCTCGGCATTCTGGGATTACCTCCCTATCTGGCTTTTGCATTCCCACAGGCCCTCCGCGCAATCCATAATTCAACAGACACCCCACCTCCCACCCTTTCCTAGTGGCCAAAAACGGAATTTGAACTATGCCATAATCTCCACCTGGCACCCTCACAAGCTTAATCGAACTGACCACTGTAGCTTCAATATCTTATTGACCCTCCTCGGTGATAAGGCATCATTGGCTTTTTCTAATCTGTGCCAAAAGGTCTTGGGGGCTGGGCAACCATGCATGGAAGTGTTGTGGTGCTCCAGTTGGATGGTCATGCTGGTGCATTGTGGGTAGGTGGTGGGGGTAGGGGTCGGGTGGATCCGTACTGATACACAGTAATCCTCTTCTGGAAGGAACTTTTCACACTCAGAGATACCGGAAGCTTCCTCTTCTTGTGTTTGAGGTAAAGGTGAAGCACTGACAGGTTTTCTCTGAGAGGCTGAGGAATGTGTGTTTGGGGAAGGGGACGGTCTGAAAAAAACGAACTTGAGGGCATAAAAAACGCAGCAACTTTGGAGGAATCAGCTGACTGTGAGAGGGACCGAAACCCTGGACATCTAGATGAAGACTCACTCGAGAAAGTAGCTTGTGAAGCCATTTTGCAACAACGGTTTGGCGGTGTCAAAGCCTCAACACTCCATATATTAAGGAGGCGGGAGCCACTTTCCTGGTATGCAGCCCATCCGACATCTGACTCAGCGGCCTTTGAACATAACCGTGCTCATTATTCATAAATCGCGGATGAACTTTGGACCTTTTGAATTATTTGGGAGTACAGGCACATCAGAGTACAGTATGTTTGATCCTAATTTTCGACATCATTTGGCACGGGCGCACACACAACATTCAGCTGAGGAGGATGGAGGGGGAGGGCGGAGGAGCGCAACTGACAGACATGTAACTATACACACTTTACATTGAAAACAGATGCTATTACACACAATGAGATTCCTCCCTCAGGCAGATCTCACAGAGGGGGAAGGTGAAAGATGGAAAATTGGCCCAAGACGAGCCGGGCTGAGAGCTAATGGATCAAAATTACCCCCGTCAGAAAGTTTTGACGAGAGATGACGGAATTGCTTCCCCCCCCGGGCCCCTCCCCTCTCTCCTTCCTCCCTCCCTCTCACTCCCTTCCTGCCTGCCTTGCACGTCCCACGTCTCAATATAAAATGCAGACAGAGAAATCCATCTGCAACACAGGCATTGTCAGCGTCTCGCAATTTACACCCATTCCTCTCTGTGCAGCTGTTCCTGTGCTTGATGGCGTGATAAATTAATCTTTTTCCATGCCGCTGCGTCGATTCTTTTAAAAGAATACATTAGGAGGCGTTAGAGACACTCTTACCCGCCGCCCCTCCCTGAAGTAAACATCTTTTTTTTTCTATCTCCTCTCAGTCACCATGACAAATCGTATTCTCCAGAGATGAAGAGAAAATGCAGTTTTTGGGAGGGAGGGGTGGGGGATCTGGGAAATGAGATGTTCATTTCGGGACGCTGATACACGTAGATGTGGTCTCAGTCGAGGCGTGTGATTTAAGTGTTCGTCAACATTTCCCGCGGGCGGATATAGTGGTCATAGCTGATCAAGCATAATGCCTGACATCCATTCTCATAGCTCCAGATGATGGAATGAGCAATACCAGTTGAGCTGATTTCCAAGCAGTGCATCCCATCGCTAAAATCAACAGGCAGACGTCATTTGTCTCTGTTTGTCTTGGTTGCACCACAAATTGTCCGTTTAATATGACTCTTGCCAAGTTGCCACACCACTGTTGGAATTCGATCTCAGCCCCTCATGCATTTTCATTACAATTTAGACAATATATTTTCCCAACTGGAACTGAAGGGTACCATACAATGAGGTTCTCAGGCAATATTTTAGATCAAGTTCTTAAATCAGTGAGGGGAGAAATGTTGCTGAAGACATCTTTATGGATAGATCAGGCCATCTACAGTATTCAAACATGGTTTAATAAAGGTTCATTTGAATGATTGAACTTCTTTCAATAACCTTTTTTCACAGTAGTCTATTCTTTGATATACAGAGTTATATGTACAGTATACCCACTTGTTTCTATGGCCACACACCACTTTTTAACCTCCAGTAAAATCCTAATTTGAGGAATTTAGCTTAAATTTAGCTTAATCAGTTTAAAGGTCACCACTAACACCAATAGTTTTACAGTACACACTTGGTATAAATCCTGAATCCTGGAATTGGCTTATTAATGGGCTCAGTGTGTCATTTCACAACGGGAGCATCAGATTCAGAGTTCTCACAAAGAAACAGATCCACTCTTGACATTAATCAAAAAAAAGCAAGCCGCGGGGGGTGCTCGCGCAGGGGCCGCACTTATCATTTCAAATAGCCACCCCCAGAAATACTCTCTTCCTACATGGTGTTAAACCTTTAAGCCCCTAATGGCGAAGCCTCGCCCCCAAAGGTGGGCTTCCCCTGGATCCCGGCAGCTTTCAGAGCCAGCCGGAGACGGGCTCCGGGGTGAGAGTGCACACAGGTGCGGCCTTAAGAGTCAGATAAAGGGTGAGAGGGGGGTTCTGTGGCAAGGCCTTAGAAGAGCCCCTCGGCTCCCTGCGGAGCAGCCCACCCTGCTGGGCTGCACAATCGCATCCCCAATCCCTGGTTCTCCCAGCTCATAAAAAGAAAGACTTCACTTGAAGGTGGAAAAAGACTTTGCCAGAGAGGGGAGATCAATCCTCTTTAGCGGGGGAAGAATACAGAAGGAGCCCCAGCTCCTAACCCTCTGAAGCTTCGTCCTGTGCACCAGCGCCAACAAATACTTATGCAAATGATACGCCCACGCAATCACAAACACATGTGTGCACGGTCCGGAGTCAGACGAGCACGTGCGCACACACACGCACGCGCGCGCACGTACACTTGATGGTTTGTCTGAAAGCAGAATAGCCACATTGGCAAACCCCTTTGAGCCTGTGTGTTTAAACTGAAGTTATGGGATCTCACTCAGCACAATTGGGACTTCCTTTTAATAACCCTGAGTGTTACGTTGGCCCTGAAATAGCCCTCAAGAAAATATATGATGCCTGTCTGTATGTGAACAGGCCTTACGTTTGTGTCATGTGTGTGTTCCTGTGTGCGCACATGTTCTTTCTTCCTATAGCCTGCTAAACCGGAGAAAATCCCATGCTTTTGAATCTTTCTCGACAAAACACTTCCCTTTCTTTTGATCAAAGTTGGCCTCTCCCAATTTCTATACAGATGGAATTGTCCTAATTACACTCTGTGTCTCTATTTCACACGCTGGGTCATGCGGCTGCAGAACCAGGAAGCATTGTGCCGATAGGGCTCATCCAGATTTATGGCCTACGCCGAAGCACACCAAGGAATATATATAAAGAAGGAAGCGACATATACGTCATGCACAGCTTGTGACAGCGCGGGCAGCCACTTCTATGGTGCCCGTGGCTTCATATTGCCTCCCAGCACAGCAGCATTTTCCAGATAGGAGGTGAAATGAATTACATTTTGACATTTACTTCTTTGCATTATGAATTTTAATGCCAGGTGTCTGCAACCACCATCCCAGAAGAACCTTGTAGTGCTTAGTAGTGGGTAAAAGGCTCCAGTGCCCCAACGCTGGGAGGGATTGCGTTCTTTTTTTCCCCCCTCCACCCTCCTCCCACCTATCTACTGCCATTCTAGCTCGCTCCTTTTTTATACACAAAAGTATTTTAAGAACTCAATTAAACAAGCAGCCCCTGTTACATATACACTGGCACAGTGAAGGCTTTTCTCAGTTGCACCGGCCAATCCCTAAGTCATCTTAGAAATGACCAAAAGGCTAAACGGATGCATTTGGAGCTGTAGTTGCTCAAGCACCTGTTTTTGAAACTCTGTTATAGCTGAGTGTTCAGTTGAAGAACTGATGGGAGTCGATTTGGCCTGAGGAACCAGGCTAGTCTGACTAATCAATGCCATTAAATGGTCAATTAACCACATGCAAGAACCAAAAAAACGTTTGTGATTCTGCCCTTAAGGACAGTACTTGTATAGGCCGGATACACACCATATGGTAGATTGACCTATGTGTGAGATGCATGCCAAGAGACGTATTTATTGTAAGATAAAAAGCACATTAATCAAGTTTGTTTTCTTATTATCGAAGCAAATAAACCAAAACAGGCCTACGCAAGCAAGCAAGAGTTCTTTAACTAGCATTTGCGGTGAAAGTACAGTCGAATGCCCCTGGTGCGACCAAATTAAAGGATCTTATTTTGTTTGACAAACTCCACAGGGGAGTCCATGCAAAGGCAGAAATCCTTTCACCACTGTTTCCAAGATTTTGCTTTTTTACCCAAGAAGAAAGGATGTGTGGCGCTGTTTGGACGAGGACCCCTACAAAGAAGCAATTAAAAAGCATGGTCTTGTGAAGGTCTTTCTCATTCGTTCTAGTCTGTCTGGAAGAACCGCTGTTCTCGATGCAGACCAGACAGTGGGAAGAGCAGATTTAGACAGCAGAGGGTAAAAAGGATTTTGGACACTTTCACAGTGTAAAGTGTCCAAAAACTGTCAAGTTTACAGTCATACGGAAGGTTATATGCGTCTAACTTCTAACTGTAGCGTCACTGCAGCTTTTCTGACCAAATGCATTCGGTTGGATAGGTAAACCTGGTTGGAATGTCCCTCAACTTTGCAGCCCGTCTGTGTTAGTTTATCTTAGAGAGAAGAAGAACACCATGTATGACCATTCTGAGTGAGAGCATTTAGCCATGCTGTTTCAAAAAAAAGAGCCCAGTGGTATAAAAAAAATGCTTTTTTTGTGCATGCCTGAGGATCCTGGAACACACAACCGAAATGTGCGACGGAATGTAAAAGAAAAAAGCGGTTCATCTACAATCTAGACTATAGGCCTGCTGATGCAATGGTAGGTAAGGGTTACTCATGAGGTTAGTTGTCAGCTCTTTTGATGTATAATCACTGTGTAATCATGCAGCAAGCTTGCCTGAGCATATGCTGAACATATGTTTTAAACGGTACGACAACGGCCGTCGTGGTTTAAAAAAAAAGCATTATCATGCTGTCTGTGGGTACGGGGGTGACATAACTGAGACGCGTCCTCGCCAGGCGAGCCAGTTGGCGCGGGAAGATGAGGTTTCGAGACCGAGAGGAGGAGTGTGGGATGCAAAGCGGATGAGAGAGATTTACGAAAGGAGAGGGACACGATTATCAGCGCACTCTGACTTCAGAGGGAAAGGGGATTGGGAAGCCAGTGAAGAGAGATGGCAGAGAAAGAGAGGGAGCGAACACAAAAAAAAATAAAGATAGCACTATGCTGTATAAGCATTTAGCCCGAGACTTAACATATGCACATAATTCTGACTGAGAATAATGTGACAGAATGCTAACAGCACTATTCTGTGAAGGCTATATTATGTGGGACATGATCTGTAAATAAGCATTTGGTAAATACTTTGATGGGTTCAATTCAAACAACTCAAAAACATTAGAAGGGAAGAGTACGAGACTGAATCAAAACTGTTCATATGATTGATTGGTCAGACTCATTTCTAAGACCTACAGTATTGGTTGTTCAAAATGTTTGTAAGTGTCCAAGCATCCACACATCCAGTATTAGCATCATGCAACAGGATCAAGCCCAGTGCCAGGATGACATAACTGGGGGGGGGGTTTAATTCCATGGGGGTCACTACCAAATACATGTAGCGTTGCAAAACATGACCCATCATATGAAAACTGCCCGAGCTGCTAATCCCGCCTCAAACTCCAAGTACATTGACACCGATTCAACTCAACTACTTCTTAATCACCAGCTGCATCCCAGGCATGGCATCACCAGCAGGGCACTAGTCTAACATTGATCTGTGAATCTCTGTGTGTCTGTGTCACGATTATCTCGCCAACCAGGCACTGTATAAAGTTGAAACGTTGCAAGAGTATGACTCAGGCCCCAAGGATGGGCAGTGATGGACAGTTTGTGACGATAGCAAATGTATTTACCATTTATGGGGAAATTGAAAGGGAATTAATTCTGTCTGGGGAGGCAATGCACCAGGCCCTATGTTCATGTGTTCGGGTAGCCAACAGTGGGCTTGTTTTTCTAGGCCTGTATAAAAAACTGATATGTTCCTAAAGCATGCCTTAATTATTGAGAAAAAAACACTTAAACTACACTAAAACGTCTTTCCGCACTACCATCCATTTTTCCCGCGTAATTTTCACTTGCTTTCCTGTCATCCTTTCATTCAGTAAGGAGTTTTTTCTCTCTGCATCCACCCTTTTTTACTGTCTAATTCCGAGCTCGGCCCGACGTATCATATGTCACAAAGCAAATTATATAAAGGTAGACGCCACATATTTCCTGGTTTCCATGTCTCACGTTGTTAATAGACGGTGAGTGAAAGTGAAAAGGGAGGGTATTTTCATCTTTCTTCTCCCGTTCTGTCTCTTTCTCTCCCTCATATATACCTGGCAAGAGAAACCATGTAAATTGGCTGCAGGTTGAGAGGTAGAAAACAATTATCGGAGCACCGCGCCGGCGAGAAATGAGTCTATTGCTCGACCTGTAATGAAGTGGAAAGTTGACATGCCGGCTTTGTGCGACTCTGAGATTTGAATGCAAGGAAATTACTCTCAAGCATTGTCAGAGTCGGGAGAGAATTGCCAATTATAATGGACGGCATCCTATTGATGCTTAGCTAACATTTAAAGTGATGGATAGGGACAGGCAGGGATATTTACTGGATGCATTTTGGCTCCATAACAAGACATTCAATGATTCTTTTATGAGAGCATTCGCGTGATGGGAGATACAATATGTTGTGTATAGCAGTGTTAGGTTTGCGAAATGGGCCCATAGGATCCACGATGATCAAGAGAGGTCTGTGTCAAACTTTGATTTCCTTCGAGGGTGCACCTCCCATTCAAATGGAGAAATCAGTCAATATGACCATATGAACGCCTTTGCCATCATTTGGAGTTATGATTTAAGGAAGGATCAGAATTCAATCGTGAAAGCCTGTCTGTGTTTGGGTATAAACGACGACGCGTGTTTGTGTGTGTGTGCACGTGAGTTTCCAGGTGTGTGTGTGTGTGTGTGTCAGGAGAATGACGGACAGGGAAGTTAATCCTCTCCCCCCTTGGGCTCAGGGGGTGCACTGACTTGAATAGAGCCCTGCTAATAAGCAGGATAAGCCCCGCTCCTGTCCCATTCCAGGTTACTTAAGTAGGTCTCCAAATGCCAAGATACTCTGTCTGTGTGTTTCCTTTCTCTCCCTCTGTCTCTCCCTTTTCCCTCTTTTTTTTTACTTCGTTTATTTGATCCCCCTTGGAGCTCCGGAGAGCAGAGTTCATTCTGAAACAACATTTGGTTTCCCCCCCCTTACCCTTTCTCCTATCTGGTCTTTGTTGATTCCTTTGTAGCAGGTAAGTTAAGAACCGTTCTACCGTTTTATTGGAGACGATTGGTTTGCGGTGCTCTACTAGCAATACTATAGTATAAAGCAGCAAACAGAATGGACATGTTTGTTCATCTGCTTGGTGAATCATTTGTGTTTGAGCTATATACTGGAGTTATCCATAGTAGTAGAGAGCGGAAATTATTGTGAGGTCACATTGAGTTTGACTTTCGTCAGAATTGAAGCTTTTCACACAATTTAGCACAAATTATCCTGGATGGAAAAGAGAGAGATTGTGTGAGCGTGTCTCTTTGAGTGACTGACTGACAAGAGTCCCCTGGGAGACAGAGGCAGGACCGTTATTCAACCATTCTTTTGTCTTTTGGACCAGTCTGCAGGCCATTAACTTTTAAAGTCGTTGTCTTTTTAATGTAGGATCACGTCACCAGGGGCAACGGGGTGGGTGCCACGTTTTCTGGCATATGAACTCTGTGTGGCACAATTTCAAATCTGCATGATAGACAAGAGCAAGCCCTCAGTGGCTTGGCACAGGGTGGCACAGGGTGGCAGAGGTGGCGACGCCATTCAGAGCCCCTGCAGTACACAGCAGCACAGGTGGCACCTGATGTTTGTGTGTGTGTGTGTGTGTGTGTGTGTGTGTGTGTGTGTGTGTGTGGTGAGGTCACAAGGATGCAAGTTGATTGACAAGACTCATCAGGGACAACTTGATGGCACCCTCCCCACACATCACCGTCACCAATTAGGGCTCATCAAGTCTCCGATTGAATGTTGTTAATAAATAATGGATACCCACAGTAATTCCACATAATCTTGATATTAGAAAGTCAAAGGTGTATGCATTATTAATGGGGCTAAATTGGACTTTAATAACTGCTGCAGCAAATCCCCCACATCGAGGAGGAATTCACTTATGTTAATAAGGCTTTATTATTAATGGGGCGGCCATTTTCTAAAATGTTAACTGACTAGTGCGCTCCAGAGGCACTCCGCAAGATTGACGACCTCATCGACGAGGGAAAAGGTGGAAGGGGGGAGAGTGAGAGAGGGGGGCCCTTGCTTATTTATTTATTCGTCTACCTGTAGTGCGTCGGCCCGGATCATTGTGTCAATAATTCCCTCGTAAAAGTCGTTAGTCGGGATCAGGAAGGCGCAATTAGGTCTGCCATGTGTGCGATGACAATCGTACATCATTAGCCCTGTAATGGCAAACGTCGCTTGGCCACTCCAAAAAAACAAACATCAAGGCAATTATCTGCGACTGCCATTTTGTTCTTTCACGTGGTACACCCTGGCTGGTGTCAGTCAGGTGTCGGGGCGTCAGGTTGCCATGTCAACTGCATCCAAGTGGGCACTGGGGTTTGTTACTCGGGCCAGCTGAAGTATGGGAATGCATTCGATGTAGGTAATGACTTGAATGCTCCGAACGTATGGAAATCAGATATGTTGTCATGTTTGAATGCGCCTGGAATCAAGAGCAGCTCATTGGAGAAGCTGGAAGAGCAATAGAGAGCTCTTAGAGCGCACGAGGCCTGTCACAAGGCAGCCCTGGCACCCCTGATTTAAATTCTCCCATCTCGGCTCAGTGGGAGCTCATTGCGACTTCTGAGACAATTTTGTGTAGGCATCTCGGAGGGAAACCGATAGACTAGCTAATATGTTCTCTTATGGTATTTGCATAATGTCCATGGTGCCTCGCCAGAAAGCTGTTCTGCTCCACTTCCTTCTTGTAATATATCTGGCAGCTGTCCTGAAATGCAGTTGTCGCTGGCATTGCCTTGGAACTCAGAACACCGAGACCCCATCGAGAAATATCACAGGGAACACGATTTCAAAATATTTGTTTACCATCTGTTTTTTGGAAGTCATCCCTTGGAAATCAGGAGGATGAGATTGGCTGTTGTGTACTGTGGCATCCAACTGCTTTAGTTTAATGTCCTGTCAAAAGTATTAAAACAGGGATATGGTCCGACAGTATCTATAATAAGAGGGGATGACTCTGTAGCTTCTTGGCACGTTCAACTCTTGGCACGGAGAACCTGATTTGCCCACCATTTTATCAGTCGGAAATGTGGGATCCTAGCCCATTATCAATGGAAAAACATCATATTATGCAACATATAGTATCAGTTTCCTCCTTCATTTGCCCCCTCAGAAGTTCCATAATGGGTCCTCCGACTCACGCACACAGCTGAGCACCTCCTAATGTTGCTAACAGATATAGCTAGCTAGCTGCACGTAGCTTCAAACTTCGTTGACGTCCTCACAGAGCCCTGAAATGACACTTCCTGCTGCTGTGTTATTTTGCCATTAGAGGTGCTCAGGACTCTGTGATGCTCTGTTGGCCTTGAGCTCAACGCTCTGTGAGGACGTCGACAACGTTTGAAGCTACGTGCGGCTAGCTAGCTACGTCTGTTAGCACCTGGTGTGGAAATGCTGTCATATACTTCACAATTAGCACGAGTATGCACGCTCAGGGTGGTTGCTCCACGTATCTGCCGTTCGTTTGGTCTCCCTAGATTGTTTTCCCGAGATGGAAACAGGAACCGACAAAGAAGTTGTACACAATGACTGTGAATTTTGAAGAAGTTGATGGAGCTTCATAAACTTTTTTGGGGAAACCCAACCCATTAACACCTTGTGCCAGTTAATAACATAGCTATTCATATGCACCTACAATGTTTTTACCATGGGTATTGCTATGTAGTTACATGGAAGTTAAACTTAATGGTGAGTGTCTTTTCATTGACAGTGCATTAAAAGGCAACGCCTTGATGAACTGTAGCGCTGCAGGAAGTTCTTGTCAACGTTACTAAATTCTATAAATACAGCATAATGCATCAACTTCTATCTTGCTCTTAATGGTGTCACCACAACACTTGATATTAGTATAGGCATTTATAGTGTATTTTATACTATACTGTCTTCTTTTTGTACTTGTTCAAGTCCCTCAGGTCGCCTTCACATGTTATTCATTTGACCACCGGGCACTAGGCTTGATTAAATCTAATTTCGGCCTGTATTGATAAAACATTTGCCATCAATCCTTTAAGAAGGCATCTAAGTTCTTCCTTGGCTATCTTCCTTGGTTCCCTATTAGAAATTACACTGTGTGAGTGCAGTATTATTTATTACACATCCTCCCCCAAAATCACTTCGACTTAATGCAGCGACCTCAGCTGGTCAAGCTCCCCCTATTCAGTGGATCCGGGTCACACTAACACTGTGTCCCTGTCACAGGTGTCTCTCGTTTCCTCGCTGATTTATCTTCCGCTGGGTTTTGACCTTGAGTCTCGCAAACACCTCTATAGCCAATTCCGCCACTGAAAAACCAAAACTAAATTGCCAGTGAGTTTACTTAACTATTTAACTAGCTTAGTCTTCCTCTTATAACAGTATAGTAAATATAACCTTTCCTTTTTCTAAAGTACGACCCGCAAGTCCCAAATTTCAAAATCTTCATAGGCATTCCTCTAATGAGATGTGTAGGGTTAGGCATCTTGGTTAATGTAAAATGACATGTTAGGGTTAGGCATTTTGGTGCTGTGGTTACCTAGGTCACCGCTAGCACAACATAAAGGCTGGCAACCGAAACGGAAGAAGTTAAACAGCACAAAAACTCGTAATCCATCCGTCAAAGGCTTGAAATCAACCAAGTAGAAATGTTGGTTCCACAGTAATCCTAATCCATGTTGTTCATTTACATTCTTGTTTGTCAAATTAGAATAGTTGATATTAAAATAGGTGTCGAAGGCACACCAAGGCAGAATACAGACTCTTAATTTGAGATTGGATGTACAGGAAGGAGACCTTATCTTTAAAGCGTATACTCCGAGTCAAATACATCAAAATGTTCTGTATTCTGTAATTGCATCCACTAAATACATAAATATGTCTCATCTGTTTTCAATGTCATTTGCTATTCCTTTGTTGTTGTTTTTCTACACTGCCCCTGACCCACACAATGGCTCATTTCTAATTAGCCGTTTGCCCCCATGCTAATTAGCAACTAGCTGAGTCGTTGCTTTGGAGAAACCATTGTTAGTTAGGGTTAATCAGCCAATGGTATTGATGCATAATTGACATAACAAACCCCCCCAGCCTCTCTGTCACTTCCTCTTTCATCCAGTCCTCATTACAGGGCTCTCTTTACCATATGCCCAATCAAGTTTGCTCTACCTTCAGATGGAAGTTACCAATCGACCAAGTAGCTCTCCCAGTTCCAACATCAGAAATGTATTTAGTGACACAGATAGGGAATTGGCTGGGGTTGTTTGGAAAGGGCGAAGATGAGTGGTTTGTGACAGGGCCTGGAAAAAGTCTGCAGTCCAACATTGGCACACCGTCGATGTATCGACAGTCCGTGTCACTACAGCGGAGAAAAACGACTTGGCAGCGGAGGGAGAATCGCAAGCTGTTCTGAGAAGGCTGCTTTGACGGCATGGCCAACCAGCACCACTGTGCCCCCCCTCACCCCCCAGATGAACAACCTGCACTAACAATGGCTCCTTCAGGTGTTTCAGCCGTCCCAATTAGTCAGAGAACCTGCAGCTACATTTCTGCAGGGAGAAAGGGTTCAACTTGGTGATGGATTTAGCTCAGTGGTTAGAGCAATTGACTGCGGATCAAGAGGTTGAGTGTTCGAATCCTCATCGGTGTGTCACTTTGGACAAAAGCATCAGTTGAAAAAATAGGCCATTATTGTCCTGCATTGACCAGTAGTGTAAATCCAGTTAAAAGTCCAGTTTTTGTGATGTCATTTTAGTATTACAAACATACTTTATTCATTTAATAGATGTTTTTACATAAAGCTAAGTACAAATAGTACACATAGTGTAGCAGATAATCGATTATCAGAAGTGCATCGTTCTATCAGTGCTTTTATCGTTTGCAAATGATGCCTTGTTATTTCTTATGTAAGGCTTGGTCTATAGGTTCTGTAAAATTAGACGATTGTTAGGTACACTGTTTCATTGATAGAGTCCCCAATGACAGATGAAGACGAGAAAAGAAACAAAGTTGTCCCCTGGCCAAGACTTCAGACAAAGGAGGACAAGGAGAAGATGGCCTTCACACTGAATTTCACCCGCACACAGCCTCATCCGCGGAAAATTGCTTCTTTTGGTGTTTATGTTTTTGCCGTCGCACCCTTTCAAATTATAACCAAAGCCCCCGACAGTCTAACACACCGGGAGGTTGAAAATGTCAAATGTCCCTTTTCTATTTCTCTCCTCCAATTCCATTGGCTTCTCCACTCACACAACATTTTTCCTCTTCTCCTTTGTCCTTCGTCCCCCCCCCCTCCTCCTCCTTTCATAGGAGCCGGAGAGGGTGAGGGAGCAATGCCAGCAATGTCACGGTTGGAGAAAGCTTATCCTGGATAGAGGGTCCTGTGTGTAGAGTCAATCAGAGTGTACGGACCCTCGATTGCCATTGACATTTACCGGGGGCCCGTTTCCAATTAATCTTCAAGGGCCTCCACCTCTTGAAGTCTGATTACGATTTTTTTTTCGCCGACAAACTGGCTAATTTGTAATTGGCTATGTGTCTGTGGTGGAGGCCTCTTCTTTATCACGGGAAGATTGGGACATGGAAGTAGGAGACGAATGAGGGAGGGAAATGGCTCCCATTTGGCATTTGTCACTCTTAATCCGGCGCCGTCTTTTGAAAAGGAATGGGCATTCGATGGATTGCGTATTGATGTGCATTGAGTGTTAAACTACTTCAGTTGTCACCGAGCATGTACAGTCCACCAATCCCAATCCAATTAGAGGGAAGGTATTGACTATTTGTGACTACTGTTACAATCTGTTCCCCAGATAAGGCATGTTTTTTCACACGTTCGTATTAGGTTTATGAAAGAGAATCGCGCAGCAGAACATATTTATATATTTCAGGAATTTCGACACTTTAATGAATTTGAAAGCTTATGAATACTGATTAGGACCAGTGTGCATTGTTCCTGTCGAAGAAATGACATAAGTAAATAAACAAGTTTAATTCCCCCACCCCTCCCTTACCCCCACCCTGTTCATCCACAGTGCCTACGGAGATATAAGGAGCCATGGGAATTGCCGAAGAAATTCCAAGAATATACTGGAAGGAGGAATCCGAATGCAGGATGCTAATTACAGGATCTCAGCTGCTTCTCACTCCAAAGATAGTGCAAACCAGAAGAAGAAGGAGGAAGAGGCCAAACAGAAAGGAAGAATAGGGATGTGAGGCAGTTTGAAACCTCCCTGAATTCGTGAAAGAATGCTGTGCGCGTGTTTTGTCTGGTTTACAGGCAGCGCATTGCATGTGGTATAATACAATTCATAGCCTTTTTCTATGTATTTGGGTGAGGGTTGGCAACAATACTTCTACAAAGACTTGCTTCAAAGCCTCCTCTGAATGAGAAACACACAATGTACTATGCCGTCTACACAATGTAGGCCTACAGTGTGACGTCCAAAGAACATGCATCTTGGCAAACGCGCATCCTGCAGCATAGGAGCTATATTGTCTTCGAAATGGAACACCATTTCTGACATTGGTCTATTGAAATTGGATCATAACCTGCTGCGAACACGACCGCATACATCCATATGCTGGCCTCCATGCTGCGAAGCACTTATTCAGACTCTAGAAAAGAAAACATTCTCTCAAGTGCACACACACACACACACACACACACACTGCATTGAGGCTGTATGTATGTATTGAATTTCCAAGGGGGGTGGCTTCCCATTCAAACCTACACATTTAGGCGTATATTTTCATGCATACACCATTCAGTCCAAGCTGTCAGTCTTACACTCCCAAACACCAAAGGATGGGTTTGTACTCTCTCTGCTTCGCACAACTCCATGTCTGAATTCACCCCGTCTTGATCACGCCCACAGCACCCTGCGGTGTGCGTCGTCCTATTTCAGGGGCATTTCTTTGCCCCCTTACCCCACATTTTTGCTTCTGTAAATAAACACATACTGTATGTACTGCACACACACACACACACGCACACACACACACACACACACACACACACACACACACACAGTGAGTCCACATAGGGACTTCCCTCCCCCGGGCTTTGCATCAAAGCGGGGCTCTCGTTCTCCTTCTCTTTCACTGTCTCTCCCTCCCTCGCTCGCTCCCTGTCTTCCTTTCTCTCTTCTCTCTCTCCTTCCCTCCCTCCCTCCCCGTCGGCTTCCACACAAGGAGCCGAAGAATGTGTGTGTGTGTGAGCGAGCGTGTGTGTTTGTGCATGTGACGAAGAGAGTGTGGAATTCCCCAATCTGCCCTTCTGCCTAAGCCCCTGCAACCACCCTGATAACACCGGCCCCTCCTCCTCCCTCTCCGCGCTCCCCCCCTTACCCTTGCCTGGGGCTGGAGCCCCGCTGGCCGGTGCCCGCGGCCAACCCACCCAGGAATCTTATCTTCTGCCCAGGCCCGGACCCTGCCTCAGTCCGCCTGCCTGGGTGCTGCACAGGCGGCAGCACAGCAGCCACGGCCACTCTGTCAGCCCGTCTGTCTGTCTGTCAGTCGGCCCCCCCCTCTCCACACACATGCTAATGAGCTCGCTCGCAGAGAGCCCCTTAGGCAACTCCACGGAGGTGCCTCGCTCCGCATACAAAGCAAGTCGGGGTTTAGACACAGGGAGTGTATTATTGTGCGCGTGTGTGTGTGTGTGAGGCTGTGAGTGTGTGTCTCTACTCCGAGCCTGTATTCGCAGTGTGTTACTGTGTATGTGTGTGTGTGTGTGTGTGTGTGTGTGAATCTGTGAGAGAGAACGGAGGATTTTACATTCGGTACAACTAACGACTTGAACACGAAGTGGCTTTGAATTGTGTCAAAAGGATTCTGCAGTCGCCTTAGACCTGGGTTAAATGTAAAAATGTATTTCTGTAAATCCATAGAACAAGGGCAACTCAAGGTATTCCCATGCTACTGTGTCCAACCATATACAGCATAGCCACATGGACAACAAAAGGCGTTTCGTACCTGCGAACAACTGGTTTCCTTCGTGTCAGTATACAGGCCACTTTCAGTGTATGGCCATGGTAGTCAGTAGATTGCATTATGTCATCGAAACAATCAATATCTCCAAACATCCCGCCACCCCCTTCAACACGTCATTAAAATCCACCTTTGATATTGCTCTGGGCGGGGCACGATCATTGTCTCAGACGTTTGTCTTGCTGGAACACATCAGATGATATCCCTCCCTCCATCCATCCCTCCCTCCCTCTCTCCTTCCTTCTCCAAGACCGTCTTGGAGGAGAAATGACTATTGACGTTTCGGGTTTTTGATTCGAATTGGGTTCTAAAGGGAGGTGCGGATTAGCTGGCGAGAAAAAGGGAAAAAAAGCAGCTCGCCGTCTGTTTTGGTACCCTAGGAGGCCATTCATAGAGAAGGCCATTTGGCAGGCGGGGAGCCCAGATATTATGTTCATTCCCATTTTATTATTTTATTAGAGGGATAACATTAATCCTCTTCCCAGTCTGAGACGTGTCTGTTGGCGGGAGGAATTATTTTTCGTCGTTGAGGGGTGGGGGGCTTTGTTGCTTATTTCGGGTTTGTTTGTTTATTTATTCCTGTTTTGGGGGAGGGGGGGGCTTATTTGTCTGTTGTCTGTTTTGGAGCTTCCGCCACGATGCCCAGAATGAAACATGTCACAAGGCACGTGAAGTCACCGCTGTGATGAGGTTTTTGGATGGTGCGCTGAGTTCTCACTGCCTGTGTACGAGCGCGCGCGTGTGTGTGTGTCTGTGTGTGTGTGTGTGTGTGTGTTGGCCCATCAGCACTAAGGAAGGTACATTAAGGAAGTCCTATTACTTCAAACACTTAGTGAAACTATACCGCCCAGTTATATGACTGATTTAATACCCCCCTACGATGCACTCGCATTCAATTACCCAGTCATCTATTTCCCCCATAGACTCCCAAGGTGTCACCTATTTGGCAGACAGCGATTTGGGGACGGACAGATATTTGGTGCCGTAAAGCCTTTTGAAAAACTCCTTCAGAACACCCAATGCGATGGATGAAGTGTGTTCCCAACATGCTATTTGATTGCTTTAGTCTGGGTGTCGTGACCTCCATTGAAGGCAGGTGAAGTCCTTTTGTGTCTTAGGCTGAGAACATGAGAGAGTTCAATCGATCAGCACTGGGAAATGTTGTGTCTACCTTTACCCTCAGTGACAGACGGAGGTTCTAAATAAAGTGTGCGTGTGTGTGTGTGTGTGTGTGGGGAGGGTCATCCGATTGTCCGACCCCCACAACTGTGTCTCAGGCTTAAGCACGCACACACACACAGACAGACAGACAGACAGACCCACACAGCAAGACACACATAGATATACAGAAACACACGCACACACACAGACACACACAGAGACACGCACACACCGCATCAGACGAACACACAAACAGACAGATCCCTCACTCAGGAGTCAAACGTGCACATGACACACACGTGTGTCGCACACAATCACTCGTCATGCATGCACACGCAAATACAATCCCGTGTGCTGTGTGTGTGTGTGTGTGTGTGTTGGGGATGACAGTGTGTGCAAGCACCTTTGGGTGTGTGTGTTATGAATTACCTAGGAAGCATCTCCATACAGCTAAGTATTTCCTAATGAATTGCAGTCTGTCAGACGCTTCTATATAATGAGGTCTCAACAGGTCATTAGAGCTCCACTTCATTCTTCCTGTCCCCGTGTCTTCAATAGAGACAGCCAATGGAAATGACAAGCAGGACTCCCTCACCTCCTCCAACCTATCAGACATCCAAACCTAACCAATGGGAAGAGGAAAGGTTTGACAAGGATAATGGGGTACACTTCACTGAAAAGGCATCTTTTACAGGATGTACATTTTATTTTTGATTCGGGGTGGGACACTGAGTAGGTTAGAAGGATGTGATGATGACAGACCGCGGGGAAAAAGGCGGCAAAGGGATTTGACATCCGTGCTGTGGCTTGAATATCAATACGTGACGCTGTGCTGATTCAAATTGGAGCTGACTGAATCAAAGATTGTTTTGCTTTCATTGTTTATTGGAAATAAACCTCAAGGAAATATCGTTGGTATGATTGGTTATTGGAAAGGACGCTCTCTGAGAGTAAATACATAGAGTAGCATCAATTGGCAGAGGTAAATAACTGCTGTTTCAGTGTGAGTGGAGATGGCGGACAACGACATCGACTTAAACATCAGGCAAGTAACGACGTTGGCACCCAAACTGAAAACGTTCACTTCATGGACACCATGATCTGCAACACCATCGCAACGAACGCGGTGTCTCGGAGTACTGTACTTGTGTGCATGTGTGGTGCACTTTCTGCCGATGTGGAGTCATGGAAAAAACATCCCTTCAATTCCACCTGGATGACAAAATCCAATACATACGGTGGATCTCCTGGAACAAAATTACAGCTCGCCAGACACCCCCACAACTCACGACAACAGTCAACATCCACGGTGGCAAGCCTGTGATCGAGAACGTCTCGACACCACTCGTCGAGACGTTCCTTCAGTATCCCTATTCTAATGCGGCGCTCCTCGTCGCTTGATTCTCCCACCCCCGCGCTTTCCCCACAACTTGTGTACAAAGTCATCGCTCGTACTTTTTCCCTGACAAAAGAGGTGACAGTGGAGGGAAACCGTAAAGGGTATCACAAATGGTAAAGGGAGAGAGGTACAAGGAACGGAAGGCGCGCTTGGGAATTGTAACCTTTTTCGAATGCTGATTTAGTATTCATTATTAATGACCTTTCCTATACTTTTGCAAAAGCTGTCATCAGGAAGGCAGTGGAAGGAGGAAGGTGGTGTTTGTGTCTCTCCGTGGCGTCGTGGCCTTGTTCAGACGAGTCCTTTTCGTCGTCGTTTTTTCCCTGCGTCAGGTTTTCGACTTCTCTGGTGACTTTAGTCGAGGTTAAGGCTGTACTTTTCTGTCTTTTGCCTGCCGAGAGTGTGAATTCGTTGTCGCTCAAGTCGGTGTTAACCATTCAATTTGAGGAAATGTGCTATTGGAAGACTTCAAAGCACGATTGAATACAACACAGTAAATAATCGACTAATCCATTTGATCTTTTCTATCTTTTTATGGCTGAGTTATTCAATCATCGCCAAACCTAGGACAAATGACGGGTTTCCTTTTTTTCTACGTTTAATCACCAGTTACAACACGCTAACAACAAAACGTGCACATTCTACATTAGCTATCACTTTGTATTAGTGGACACAGTGTCGGGCTTGTGTCTTTTATACCAGGTCCTGCTGAATTTCAATATAGGGGCAGAACTGTGTGTGTGTGTGAAGTGTGAGTGTGTGTGTGTGTGTGTGTGAGAGTGAGTGTGTGTGTGATGTACAGACAGGCAGGCAATGTGAAGAAGCAGAGTTGTCTCCCAGCCAGCTGGCATTTAGTGCCAGCTATCTAATCATGGCCCATTCTAATGCTAATGAACTTAAAGATCAACCATGCGGATGCAAGGTGTGCGTGTGTGTGTGCGAGTCTGTGTGTGTGTGTCTGGGTGTGTGTGTGTGTGTCTGTGTGTGTGAGTGTCTGTGTGTGTGTGTGTCAGAGCATGTGTCTATGTGCACACGTGCACTCGTGCATTGTGGGTGTCTCGTGTATCGCTCGAGCCTTTTTCAACGTGTCTCTATCTCTGCGTATCCATGTGTCTCCTTACGCGTGCTCATGTGCAGTCTGAGACTTCACATGTACACCCGAAGCACCAGCAATCACGCCAGACACTACAAAAGAATTTCCGACACGTTTTGATGCACATTCAAACTCACCTGACAGGACAGTCAACACTCTGATTTATTTTCCTGTTTATCTAGCCGTCAATCCATTCCCTTGTCAACATAATGCTCGCGTGTCTTAATCCACCCGACATTTCTTCAAAAGGAGTGTGACCCCTCACCACCCGCTCTCTTTTCAATGAAACAAGCCGAAGCCCATTCGGTGCAACAGTCCAACAGCACATCGCTCTCTGATCGCACAAGTCCCCAGGTCCCTAACACGCGCACACTAACCTACCAAGCGGGGCTTCAAGTTCCATTGGAGTTCCACCCTTTTTGCGGGTCGCTCCATCAATGTATAAATGTCCCTCCTCGTGAAAGAAAGGAAAGCAGTCTATGAGATCTCCTTCTCACGCCCCCCCCCCGCCCCCCCCCCAAAAAACACACAAATTCTTCCATGCCGCCTGTCTCCTTTCCGTTCTAAATGCGGCACTCTCCATGCACCTTTTGTCCACCTCGTCCTCGGGGAATGCACAATGGGCAACACACGTTCGCCTCAATTATTCTCCCCGGACACTAAGAGAGAAGCCCCGATTAAATGAACAATCCAGGCACCGCCGCACAGAGCGTTTTGGGAGTGCTGAGAGCGTTCTCGACGACGACAAACACTGTAAATATGTGTTGCCGCATACAATGATGGATGGCATTTAATAATGATGTTGGTGGTGGTAGATTAAGAAGCCTGTACCTCTGGTCTCTTCTCCAGGGCCTATAACGGCGCTTGTACATAAAGCTGTCTTGTTTGTGGCTGTTTTAATATGGTCGGGAACGTTCTTGTTAAAACATCACAACGCGCTCCTGTCAATGAGTTCTATTATTTGGTCATTGAGGGGCTATGGAGGTATGTGGATGCTGTGATTATCTTATCGATATATAGTATATACATCTGTATATATATATATATATATTGTATATTTCTATATATGTGTGTTTATGAACACGCTGCATGTACAAGAAACGAATGAGTCCAAAGGCACCCATTACCCAGATCTGTACATGCACACACAAACAAACACAAACACATAAACACACAAACATTGTAATCCCCCTCACACCTCCCCTCCTCCCTAACAACACACACGCACACACACACACACACAACTCCCCTATAGACACCGACAGCTCACCCGGTCATCCTCAGCCCTGGGATACAAGACGAACCAAGTGTTGTCACACCCCTTTCGAATCCCACTTCCTTTTTCCACCCTAACTCCCAAACACACACACACAATGCACACATCATCACCCCCCTGAGAGCAATTAATTACACCGCAGGGGTCAGACACCACAGACTTTTCCAGACAAGACACGGTGGCCGCCACAACCAGTGACAGGTGTGCGCGAGTGTGCATGTGCATGCATGCGGGTGTGTGTGTGGGGGGTGGGGGGTGGGACACGTCACCCTGACAGGAAGGGTCAAGCCCTCGGAGTGTCACCGGCTTTCTGCTACAGAAAGCGGGGTCGGAGGTCACCTTCCCAATGACCCCCCCCCACGGAATAGATCTGTGGGGAGAAAATGGGATTTGGAATGGCACAAGGCGAGACCCTCCCCCACCCCCCCCCACACACACACACACACACCCCACCACCCTTCCCTCCTCTCATTCACCCTGGCTTAAACAAGATGTCTGCCTTGACTGCATGGCGACGAGAGGCCACCGTGGCCTGAAACTCTTTTGTAAGCGGCAGAACGTGTGTGTCAGAACGTAATCACGACGAGAGTAAGCCTCTTTGGCTTTGCCCACTCTCAAGGACTAAAGAGATATAAAATCCCATTAATTTCTGTGTTGTTAATCGCTCGGAAAAGGTAGTTAGTCTGGGTCCACAACCCTCTCTTTTTCTCAGTTTTACGTCCCCTGTGGAAGATGGGGTGTAGGTGTGTGTGTGTGTGCTTGGCGGTGTGCGTCTTCATGCATGTCTGGTTGATGGTGTGTCTGCATCTGAATGTGTATACAGTCTACGGGCAGTTGTGTACAGGTGTGTGTGTGTGTGCATGCCTGTGTGTGTGTGTGTGTGTGTGTGTGTGTGTGTGTGTGTGTGTGTGTGTGTGTGTGTGTGTGTGTGTGTGTGTGTGTGGTGTGTGTGTGTGTGTGTGTGTGTGTGTGTGTGTGTGTGTGTGTGTGTGTGCATGTGTGTGTGCACCAACATGCATATCTGGGTGATTCTGTGTGTGCATGTGACTAGGAACTCCTCTGCATTTGCGTGTGTTTGCTTCAGCCCACAAAACCCGTGTCTTCGCCGAAGCTTGCCTGTCACGGAACGTCAATAAAGACATCAGGTTGTCTGATCTCCTTCACTCAGGGATCCTACGTGAACGCTGACACCCACCCATGTCAAATGTCAAAACACCGAATACTTTTCCGTGGCACCCGAGGTAAAGTGTGGCGCTAGAGCAAAACACAAGAAGGATAGAAGGAATGGCAGAAAAGTAGGAGGCCAAATTCATTCGATGAATGTATGTATAAAATGGAACCATGGTGTGTGAATTGCAGGAGGCACACTGGACAGCATGTTCCCAGGAGGCTATTCTTTCTGGTGGAGAGAAATCGACATTGCTATTGAAATGTTTTTTTTTATTGCTTTCAATCGATAATTGCATGTCTTGCAACATGCTTTGGCATTTGATCTGTTATTTAAGTCTGATATGTATTTATTTAGGGAAATATACAGCTAAATTGTAAGATTTGTATTTACTGGTACTTTTGATTCGATGGAATGTATAGAAGGAGGGTTACACAACACTCCACTGTACCATGTGTGCAAGACTACAATCTTATCAGTATGGTCCTATAGGCTAGTTAAGACATTTTTCTTTCATGAAGAAATCTCAATCTTTTTTTTACATGTTTATTTTGCTCTGAGGGTAAAAATGCAAGTGTTGTGGTAAGATTCTGCTTGTTTTTCCATTCGGCTCACAAGTGGAAGACCCCCTTAGGAAACCAAGAATCTAACCTAGAAAGACCCATTTCTTTATTTGTTTATTTGTGTATAGGCATATGTATCTTTGCTAAAGGGATTTGTCTTACCACATACTGGGTTACAATAACCCCATTGTTAAAACAAAGTAAATGAAACTTCAAGGTAGGGCCTCGACCAAACCAGTCAGATCAGAGATAAAGGGCCTGTAGGTGTCTGCACGTAACACCGTCAAACCTCAAACACGCACCGTGCCAACAGTACCTCACATGTTCAGGGGAACCAGCACTGTTTGTCCTATACGAACAAACAAAAGTTAGAAAGAAGATGTTCCAGCACTGTCCCCTTCCCTCCCAAACTTTGCCGGCGTTTAGTCATGCCCCTGCCCTTTCCTCTTCTTGTCTTCGCTCTTCCCCCTAAATTACAGAGAGGTGATATACTGCCTCGGTGACTCAAGGCTCCGGGAGATTTAGAACTTCGTCCCAGATGAAGGAGAGGTGAGAAAAGGCATTACTATGCAGAATAGGTAATATCGGAAACGCCAGCGCTCTTTATGGCGCGCCCATACAGATTATCAATTTATTTGTGTAAGTTGCCCAGCAAGGATTTCATTTACCTTTTCCGTTTATTTGCCTTCCTCAACCGTTACTGTGCTGGGACCCGCAATTGCGATGTGCCGCGAGCAAGCAAGCAATCTAGCAAGGGCAAAAAAGTCAATCTTCCGCCAAATGAATGCAGAGTTACAAGTGTGAGAAGGGTAAGATGGAATAAGTTATTTTGGATGAACTGAGATAGATATTTTGAAAAAGGGTAAAAGCTCTGTCCATAAATTGTTACATCTTATACACACACATTCAATTGAGTCTGCATTCCGTATTGTGGGTTTAACCGTTTGTATTTCATGCGCGGGCTTACATGACCATGAGGTTCATGAAGGCTACTTCTGCGGCCTGTGTTGTTTCAGCACCATGGACAGCAACCGTGCAGAAGGGTTTATACAAGCTGTTGCTTTGGTACCAAGGACAGCGAAACAGGCGCTTGGCGTTTTGCTCTTCAGCACAGGGGACAGCACCACCGAGGCGTGGATTATGAGAGAAAATGAGAAAGTAGGCCTATGTCTCCGCATGCCTTAAAGGTGTTCTGATGTGGTAATTGCAGGTTGACGTCGTGCACGCGTCAGTGACTCTCATCCAGGCCTTCACGAAAACGTACCTAAAAAGGTCAACTTAATCATCTCAGCAGCGCTTATATCGTTTCTCGGCTTCTCTCTTGGCCACCGTGAGGTAGGTTACAGTAGGTTGATTAGATGTTATTGCCTGCCAACCTTTTCTTGCGTTTGAAGTACACCACGCCCTTTCTTGAAAAGGCGAGATATACAGTCAGGCGAGGGAGACTACTGGGCTCAAATACTCTGAGATCGTTCTCCATCTCGGATAATTGATTTTCACATACTTACCCAGGCATTGGTGTCACATTTCGTATGCATAGCCTACACAGTACATTGCTGTATATATATATATATATCCTGAAGTAGTATCATTGTGGGGACGGTGAGGGTTTGGGGGGGCGGGGGGGGTAGTGGTCCACCTGTTTCATTCACCTGTTCTACGGTGAAATGATCCTTAATCGCATATTTTTGTGATACGTCCAATGGGTTCACTTACCGTAACCGTCTCACTCGTGGGCGACATGCAGTGCACTAAAAACGAGTCGGGGAGGCGAGCGCGGAGGTAGGTGCGTGGAGGGTAAATTGACAGGAAACCATAATGGCACCATACCTTACGTAATCATCGCGATAGCCTACCCACTGCACATAATTACAATGATTTGTGCCCTCCCATTTTGCCCTTGTATTAAAAAATATTGCTGGAGGCAAGTCAGGCGTGAGCGCTAGGCATGGGCCGCTGACGTGAATGGAGTGTCGCCCCGAGGGGACGCTTGGAGAACAGAGCACGATGTCATGCCAAAGAAAACGAACTATAGCTCGGCGGGGCCCGGTCATGCCGTGAGTGCGGGATGACATTAACGCGCCATTAGAGCTGGCGAGAGAGCAGGGAGGTGAGGGAGACACAAAGTGTTGCCTTTTGTTCTTTAATGGTTGACTACTGTTTAGACGGGGATGGGTGTGCACGTCCCATGACAGCCAAATAACAAAAACGAATGGTTAAACATATGAACTTTAAATGTTCATCGTTATTGACCTTCTGAGCTACCTTATCTTGGAATCTTTCTTGTCTAGAGGCTACATGCTTATATAATTAGCCAACGTGTCTACCAATGCGTAACTGTATGCCTGGGTGTGTGTTTGAAGTGCCGTCTGTGTGTGTGTCTGCGGCGGGCATCTGATCAAAAAACGTTCATAGACGTTTGAGTCAAAAGAGCCACAGATAGCTTTTAATTCATGTCGCCCCACCTTCAGCACTCCAACACCCTACTCCGACATGCCCATGTACGCCGCTCGGCGGAGCTCACATACTGTACCTCCCGCAATAAAATCTATATCACAATCGAAACAGGACGTATTTAGCACGACTTATTTCCCTTGCCGTCGGTGCAAAACGGTATTTATTTCTGATCGTCTAAGAGTAATGTGCCTTCAAGATGCATCCTTAAGTCCCATTAAAAAAACAGAAAGGCATGCCTTTTCGGGACTGGAGCATTTCAGCACTGGCGCTGTCTACTGTCCTCTGTTAAGTATCTCAAGCTCCCGGCTTTGAATCTCCGTGAAAATGAAACGGCCAACTCGGATACGGATTGACATTCAGGGACGTATAAGGGGCTATGTATTGTAAATTATTTGGATCTTAAATGAGCCTGATAGTCTATTATGTTAGGCTGTTCCTTATATATTTTGAGCAAGCTACTCGTTCATGAGATTTTTTTCCTCTCGAATTTTTTTTTGAAAAAGCACCACACGATATTCAGATGATTGCCTATCGATAATGATGATGATCAAATTAATCATGATTATCTTCTGTTGTGGGCGTGATGTGATTTGCACTTATAGTGCACAAAGACCCCGTGCATATTTACTATATTTCTTTATTTATAGACCCTCTCCCTCGGTGGAATGTACCATTGTGGTTCCTAATCCAGGAAGGGGGAGAGACAAGCTGTGTAACATAAACAGAGAATTTCTAGTGCTTTCTCCCTTTCCCTACCTCCCTGCAGTCTTGGTAGCTCTTGAGCTAGTCCCGTACATTTAAACCGAGAGGACACCCATAGGCTAGCGACTTCTTCATGCAAAAAATAAAAGGGTATCCAGAACCAGGGACGAGGGAACGGAGGTGTAAATAGAAAGGGAAAGCTATTGGTCTCTCCCTCTCTCTCCCCTGCTCTCTCTCCCTCTTGCTCTCTCTCTTATTAAATCAATGAATTAATTATTAAGTAGGAAATAAATACAAGGAATCAAGCCTCCACCGGGACCAGCAGACGATCGCGCTTTTGATATGCGTTTTAGCCGAATGATACATATGTATTCATATGAATGTAAATATTTGCTTAGGTGGGACTAGAGCGGGACCAGCACTTGCAAGGCTTTTTTTTTGGACCACAATTTGACCAATACTTAGGAAGCTTTTACGAAACCACCCACAAATCGCGCTGCTGCTGTCACTGTCACCACAACTCATTGGCGGTCCGAAGATGGCAACTTTAACGAATGGGCAGGTGGACGGCACGGGACACATCGTCGGCGTTGCCACTACTAACGGTCTTGTGAACGGATTAAGCCACAGCCACAGTCCGGCAGGCTGCTCGGCTACCATCCCTATGAAGGACCACGATGCAATCAAATTGTTCATCGGTCAAATTCCGCGCAATCTGGATGAAAAGGACCTCCGGCCGCTCTTCGAAGAGTTCGGGAAGATCTACGAGCTCACAGTCCTCAAGGATCGCTTTACGGGCATGCATAAAGGTGGGTTGTGCCTTTACACAGGGAGAGTGGTGTCCTTATACTTTCTCCACCGACCCTCCACCGTTGTTACGAATGTATTTTATTGTGCGTGATTTCAGCTAAAGCTAACGAAAACGTAGCCTCAACTGGATTTGATGGACAGCCCGCTTGTAGAAATACGTTCTATTTGCATGATGCCATTTTCCATGGCGCCCTTCGACAGGTTGTTGATACTAAAAATGGGAAGTCTTCATGGCTGATCTGGTCTCGTGTCTCGTATTCTCAGTAGGCTGCCCTAAAATTTGCTCGATTTATGGGTTGAGCGTCCACGCAAAAAGCTTTGTCACGAGTCACGACAGCAAATCACTTTATGTAACGACATAAGGGGCTATGTTGTAACTTCTGAAGTGCCTGTTGGGATAATGAGTCACACATGCACAGTTGTAAGCGTGCATTCATTCACAGGTGCTGAATATTGGTGCTTGGAAGTTCACGTTTTCACAAGCCGTTTTCAAAGAGCCTATGGCTGATTGCTCGCGGCCACATGCTTTCTGTTGCGCGCAATGAAGTTGGCTGCGTTCAGAAGGGAAAAGGTGTATGTGTGTGTGTGTCTCTTTGTGTGTCTTTCGAGGAGTGGGTGTTTGTGTGTGTGTGTGTATGTGTGGGAGGGGGGGCGTGGTGTGTGAGTAACCTATGTGCGTGCGTGTGTATGCGCGCACACGTGAGTTCCCTTTCTCCCTCCACGTTGCTCTCTGAGAGGATAGATCTATTACTTTCTCCGGTGAGATTACCACATATTTATTTCCTGCACAGTTTTCTTTCTTTTTTTACTCTGTGGCGCGCCATTCTTCCTTTCTCAGTTGGTCGGAACACTATAGAAGAATTATCTAAGAAAGAGACTACAATAGTAGCCTACAGTCAGATAATTATAGGCTACATTTATTCGAACTGTTTGTACGACCGAATCCTTTGGATGCAGAGAGAAATAATCAATATCAGATAGTGAGGGGCGTGCATGACCTGTGCATGTGTTGGTGGGCTATACAAATGTAACTTATTTCTATGCAGTACTTTGCACATGATGGTAAAGTGTACAACTAAAGCCATCAGTGCCTATATTTCTTTTTGTGAGACGGTAATGATCTAAATGTTAAATGTACTGTGCGGTGCACTCATACGGCATGCCCCCAGTGTAATGATAACGATCGGCCATATACCTTGGGCGTAAAGGCAATGAGCAATCAACTTTCTTTGTTGCTTTAATGACCAGTCATATACCTTTTTGGTGTAACAGGAGTGATCAATGCCGCGGAGCGTGCTTGCAGGCTCCCTCGGGGGCCCCATATTTCCTCGTGGCATCATTACCTAACAAGGGGTCACTGATTGATCTGCCCCACCTGGGGGGTGGTCGAGGGGCATTGACCGGGGGTGTGGGGGTGTGTGGGGGGGGTTTAATGGGGGTTGGGGGGGGGGTGGTTGAGTTGCGTCACGTACAAACTGTGTGCAGTGCGTGTGTGTGTGTGTCCCAGTCCTCACACCCGCTTCCGCGTCAGGCTTCCGCCGCACCAAGGGAAATATGGGGTGAGAGATAATGCAAATGAATGCCTGGGATGTATATGTGTTTGTGTGGGCGTGTGGGTGGGCTATGGGAGGGAGGGAGGGAGGGAGGGAGGGGAGGGGAGGGGAGGGAAGCGAGGGAGGGAGGGAGGGAGGGAGGGAGGGAGGGAGGGAGGGAGGGGAGGGAGGGGCGAGGACATGAGAGAAGGGTAGCGTGTGTTGGGGGCGGGGTTATCTTTTATTAATAGCCCCGCTGTAGTAGCAGGTCCCTGACGCACGGTTAATCAAGTGGTTTTGGGGCCCGAGAACTATGGGGGCAGGCCGCCGCGCGGTCGTACAGATTCTAGAAACTGTCTCCTCGCTGCGATATATGGCCTCGCTCCTCCGAGCAACAGAGCGCCCTCCCCTCACCCCGCTTTCATTAGCACCCCTCCCCGCCAGTCTCATATTTTTAACTGGCTGGAGGCGGCTTGCTCCCCTTGCCTCGCTCCCTGGATGTAAGCCCACTGCCCGCCCAACCCCCCTTCCCCCACATCCCCTCTGCTCCGCTCCAAGGACCTCGTCGTAAACGGGGACGTTGGGGCGTCATTTCAGAAGCCAGTTCGTTGCCGGGTCACATCCTCCCTTGTCACGGGTCGGGCGATCAGAGGTGGTTTGGAGAAGCCAACGGATCTGTCCGACTCGGAGGACCAGAGAACGAACGCTCCTCTGACGCGTGCTCCGTTTCAGACGGGATGTTCCACTTGAGCTGACGTCGACGCGCCTCCCCCCCTCTGGCCCTCTCCTTCTCGTCCCCTCATCCCCTTCCCTCGCTCTCCGTTCCCTCTACTTCATCACCCCCCCCCCTTCTCTTCCCTCATCCTCGTCCACTCGCGTTGCGTGAGGAGGAGCTCCCTCAACGTCCGTTCACAATCACTACAGGGTTTCTGCCCCCGTTGCCTTTTGTCAGCTCGAAAAAAAGCTTGGCGCCGATATGGCCTTGAGACAGGAAGCAGAAAGTCTCCCGAAGAAAGCCCAGAATGGAAGCCGAGGTTTTAAAAGTCTTAGTCGATAACCCCGGTTCTTGTAGACTTCACTCTGCATGTGGCTCGAGAATACGCGGCCCCCGAAGCTGTGCGAATCAGGAGATCAGAGTGTCGGATCTTTAGCTCGTGTTATTGGTTTCATCGGGAGACTCAGACATGGGGGGGGGAGAGGGGTGGGGGGGGTTGGGTTATGTTCTAACATTAGAAATGTGGAATCATTCGTAGCCGAGCATCCCTAACAATATATATAGGAGGTTGGAGGTGATTTCAGAATAAGATAGGGGGGGTGGTCGCTGGTCGCCAATGCAACCCTAGCCTACAAAGAGAGAAAGGGAGAAAGTGAGAGAGAGTGAGAGAGAGAGAGTGAGATAGATAGAGAGAGAGAGTGTGAGAGAGAGTGAGAGTGAGAGAGAGAGAGAGAGAGGAGAGAGGAGAGAGAGAGAGAGAGAGAGAGAGAGAAAGCGCGCAAACCTTTTTTACAATGACTATCAACCCAGAGACGCCCATTATTGCCTTTGTCACCTGTTTTTGGTGGCCAAGCCGCGAAGCGGCGCAGCCACCTCAAGTGTTTCTACCTTTTCTTATTATTATTATACATCTTCTTCCGCCTCTTGATGTCTATGGCAGCCCCTAGAACCACAGGCTCAGAAGTTGTGAAATTTGGCACACTCTTTGGGACCAGTCCCCTCATCAATTTCACCAAGTTTCATGTCTCCCATTCCAACCGTCTAGCGCCACCAATGGGTCAAAGTTGAAGGTGTGTTTACACACGTTACTTTTGAACCATGTGCCGCATTTTCCAAAATGAGGTATCATTGGATTCCCTGGATACAGACGAGTTCAACGCACTCTATGACATCATACCAAGTTATACAGATTCTCCGCCATTTGAATGTTGAGGAAAAGCGTTTTTTCGCTACTTCTCCTACAATTCTTGTCTAATCTTCTTCAAAATTGCCACAGATTATCTTCAGACCAAGCCTCACAAAAGTTATCCCATGGCGTTTTGATTTTCGCAACAGTTTGTTAGTTACAGCCAATCGAATTGATGTGGCCGAATTTATGTGGCCGCCATTTTGAATGAATGAATATACTTTTTTTGCTACCTCTCCTATAAAGCGTGTCCAATCTTCACCAAATTTGGCACAGATCATCTTCAGACAAAGCCTCACAAACTACATCACATGTTTTTTTGATTTTCTTAATCTTTTGACTGGAACAGCCAATCAAAGTCATCAACCAAGCCACCATAAAGGAAGTGAGGTCATATCTCAGCACCTCTTTACTGCATTGACACCAAATTTGGAATAGGGACTAGGGACCCTGTTCTAAAGAGGTCCAAAATAGGTCATGCCATTTCACCTCTAGGTGGCGCTGCAATAAGCACAAATTTGTCAGCCATTATCCTCAGATCAAGCCTCACAAATGTTTTCACATGGTTTTTGATTTTCAAAACGAGTTTTCCGATAAAGCTGATCAAAGTCGGAGATGAAGCCGCCAAAACAGGAAGTGAGATCATATATCAGGAAATACTTGCTAAATTGACATCAAACATGGTACAGGTGCTTGGGACCCTGTTCCAAAGAGGTCCACAAAATGTTGTGTCATCTAACTGCTAGCAGGCGATCCTGTATCTGACACATGTTAACTTGTGATACCAGCTAAATTGATGCGGACGCCATTTTGAATGAATGAATATAACGGTTTTTTCCTACTCCTACAAAACGTATCTAATATTCACCAAATTTGGCGCAGATTATCTTCAGACCACAATCACCTTGACATGTCAAAATAGGACTGAATTACAGCTGTTTAAACTTGGGCCAAATCTAACACAGCTTGCCACACGAAAAACTTATAATATTTTCACTCAGTAACTGAACACAGTAATTTCCACCACTGAGAATAGCTCACTAGGATAAATTGGTGTCCCGGCAAGTGCAACGTAAGAAGTCAGAATCCAGCCAGAACCAGCAAGCCCGTCATGTCACTGGTTATCTGTTTACACTATCAAACCTCACCTCACTCTATCAAAATGATTTTATATTTTCGAAACCGTTTGTCCGGTACAGCCAATCGAAAACAGCAGCAGAGCCGCCAAACAGAAAGTTGTGTCTTATCTCAGCAAATCTTTGATGGATTCACACCAAACTTGCTGCCTGTACTCGGAACCCTCTTCTGAGGATGTCGAAAGTTTCTTCTGGGTCATCTGACCTGCTTGGCCACCCCATTGCTGCTTGCAGCTATATTCTGTATTTGTATTTGTATTTATTTATTTTTGCTCTCAATACCAAAGCCATAACCACGCTCGTAATGACTCCATGTATCACAGCTATTCTACTCTTTAGGATCCCGTCCCCTCGGAATGGGAGGAGGCGGGGTCAGGACGGACCGGGACGGGGGGGCGGCGGCAGAAGGGCGACAGGCGCAGGCCTACATTCCTCCCAATGATTTTATTTCTCTCCCCTCTGCGACCGAGGTGCACTAATAGAGGCCATTTATAACGATCACCCGGCAGCCGAGGATGCTGGGAGGGACACGGGGGCCCACAAAGACCGGTCTCTTTCTGTTTTCCTCTCTCTCTCTCTTTCTCTCCTTTTTTTGCAATGCAGCATGGGAGGTGAAGGAGATACGGCGGCGCGCGGCGCCCGGCGACCGTCCGCGGTCGGAGGACGATTCCGTGTCTAGCCCCCCCGACCTAATTGGTTTCTCGGCGGAAACGTCGGCCATTTGTGTCCCTTTCGAAGTTGCCCCACGTGAAATAGCAACTCCCCGGGAAAATCAGCTCACGTGGACCGCGCAACAAAATGATAGATGAGGTCCACCTAAATGTTAACCCCCGAAAAAACAGACGATCCGCCCACGCTAAGGCGGCGCACGGACAATCTCGAAGCCCCCCCCCTCGCCTTCGAATCCGCCCCAAAAGGTGCGAGGCGCTAGCTGCAGTCCTGAACGGAGAGACGGAAGGTTCCAGAGTCAACAGCCAGACACAGAGGCTCCCCTCATCTTAGAATGTTGTGCCAACTCCGAGGTACGGGACTTGGCAGGCGGTGCAGATAAAATGTCACCGGTGTTCAGTGCTCTTGCCTGAGAAACTGGAGGCTCTCAGAGGCGACCCCCCCGCGCCCCCAGCCGCCCTCTTGAAGGTCTACCACAATAAGTCAGGCGGGGGACAAGTCGGATTCCACATCACCATGTCTCTGTCTTTGTCCCAGGCGGTCGGTAGCTCTAGGTTGACGTATGGTATGACTTACATTGAACTATGGACACCTTGTAGCAGGCTTCAGAAAACCTCCAACACCGTTGGTTCACAGTGGGACCGGCTTGTTTCCAATGGGGGCTGGATTCTGTTTCTTGACATGCTAACATGCTAATAACATAACGGGTTGCTAATCTGTTCATCATCATCCATGCGGCCTGATTTCCCTTCGACTGTCAGGAGCCATTCAAACATCTCAAGACATCACATTACTGTCAGGCTAAAGTCATGAAGGGTTCTCACCCGGATGTCGTGTCACAGCCCCAGATGAAGTCCCGACCTTGGAAGTGAAACCATTTTTGGCTTTCAACAAGGGGAGAGTGAGGGAGGAACCAGTGCGTATTTTTTACAGTTTTAATGCAGCACACGTTTTGGCCACACAATTTCACTCCCGTTGCATCATCCTCGCTCTAGTCTTTTTTTTTCTCTTCCCCCTCCTCGTTTCTTTGCGATGAGTGTGTGAGTGTGTGTGTGTGTGCTAGTGTGTGTGTGTATGCAAGTGTGTGTGTATGCCTCGTACCACTCCCTCCTTCCTGTCTCCGCCACGGCCCAAAATCCTCCACTCAGCGAGACTCAGAATGAACGCCCCGACCCCACGCCGGGCTCTGTTTCTATGGCGACGTTCCACAATAAATGACATACACGAAAGCCAACATGTGTCAGCGATAGGATCGTGTCTAACCAGAGTCCCTCTCCACGCACACACACACCCCCCCCCATTGGGAGTCAGGAACTGCCAAGCAACAAAGTGCTAAAAAAAGAGGAAGCGGGCAACTGAGGGAAGAGGAGGCTGGTGGAGGGGGGCGGTTGGCCATGTGTGCGAATGCGCCAAGCTTAATTTGTCGGGTGGACAGTTGTCAAGGCGGGAAAGCCTCCATTGTCCCCAGCTATTATTGGACGGGACTGTTAGAGAAGGGGGGGGGGCGGTGTGGTGGTGGGGGGGATGGGGGGAGTTGGAGGGGAGGGCCATCAGCCCCGAGGAGCTTGTTATTGGCGGTGAGCGATGACCATCTAAGGGACGGGGGAGGGGGGGGAGCATCGGGGAGGAGGGAGGATGGAAAGGGTGGTAGCGCAGGGGGCCCCTGCAGGGATTAGCATGCTAACGGCAGGTTGGGAGTCATGAGAGCTGTCATGGAGGTGGAGAGCTTGCGATCTCCTGACCTCCTCATGGCACTCATTAAAAGCAGTGACCTTTACTGCACTTGGAGGAATGGTGTGAGCTCGGGCTGTGGATGCAATCTCATCTCACCTCCCAAGATTGACTTTGAGGTGCGAGGGAGTTCACTTGGCATCGCTGCGCACGTGGTATGTACATATTATATGCACTGCGCACGCAGGCAAGTTTGAGAGTTAGTCTTTCACGCAGGCCTCACGGCCGACTCCTCGTCATTTCCGTTATTTTTGGAGTTGTATGGTAAAACAACTCCATTACGAGTATAAGAAATCATGTGACGACACGATACCATTCAAATCTTTTGGGACAGTTGCTCAGTTGACACCCCCAAGTTGAAAGCGCCAGAGGAATCATGTTCCCTGTAGAAATGATATGTAACATGTGGCCTACTCAGCATGTATTGGGTTATTAGGACGTTGGGGATGGCCACACACAGGGAGGTCATGGCTCAAAGTGGACTGCTATGCTGACCTGGGCGAGTGGTGTGCGGGGTGATGGTGGTGGGGGGGAGGGGGGGGGAGTCTGGGAAGATTTGTGGCCATCATCCCTTAGGTCACAGGAGCTGCTGACCTCAGCAATTTTGGCCAAGAAAAAAAGATTACATCTTGGAGGCTGGGTCGCTGGGCCTGGATGCGATGTGCTAACAGCCAGCTGGGACAAAAGGGAAACTCGGTTTCGAGACTGACAACTGTGAGGATTTTCTGAGCTGTTTTTGATTTCACTTTGCAGAGGCACAGAAGAATACGCAGGCTGGAAACAGCTGGAACAAACCGGCTCTAACCGCCAGTAGCACGTTGAATCAAAATGATTAAATAGCAAATAGAAAACCGGACCAAGTTACTGTCAAGAAATTGTACAAGCAAATGTAGTCAACACCAAGTGTCTGTTTTACCACAGTGCTTCGGAGATAAGCTGCCATCCTCACTTTGTTTGAAATGCCTTTACAGGGATTGGCAAAGATTTCACATAGACGGTCCAAAGGCTAAAATCTGCCCTGAAATATTAATGTACACACTTAATGGAATGGTAGTGGTGTTGTTTTATATTTAAACTCCAAAGTCAAACGGAGAATGCTAGGTTTAACCCAGCCACTATCAAAGGTTTCACCACAGACTGTCTTTGATTTGGAAGAGCGTTTAAATCAAATGTTACCTCTTTGTTCAGGCTGTTGCCATGTTAAGTTGAGCTTGTGCATCAGTGTGCTTCCAGTGGCTGGGAGTTTAGCACCATTTTGACAAGGTCTCCTTGGAGAGGTAAATATGGGATGTTTTCAAGGCTGTTGCATCATCCAAGTGTTATTGTGGTCTGTGTTAAATGTTTAAAGAGCTGGTTCGTCAGTCTTCTCTGGGTTCCCTGTTGCTTCCAGTCAGGCCTTGACTCAGGAGTGGTGGAATGCAATTGTTTTGAAATGGTTGAAACTGGCCAATTACATTGTATCGAATGAATATACAAAAAAATTGTTTTAATGGTAATTCTTTTCTGGATTACTTCTTCCCTTAATATCAAGAGAGTGAAAATGGATGTTTTGAAGAATTCATAGTTTTCCACAATGTTTATAACGCCGGGTTGCCTGATGTTATATAGAGCGTCAGAGCAGAATTTGAATGCATGACGGAATCCCTGCCTTATTGGTTGTTTCCTCGCAAAAATTGACTTGCAAATCCATTTTGTCTGGTTGAGTACGAGCAAACATGCTCAATGTAACAGCTCCTGTGCTTTGTTTTGCTTTTAATGTTCAGCTGGGATTGCTTTATTGGTGCACAAGGACTTTCCAAGGCACAATGGAGGCCATTGTATATGTTTTTATCTTTAAACAAAGTAGAGAGAATTCTACAATTAAGCTAAGATTATTTCTTAGCTCAATGTTGTAGAAAATGTTTTGCTCATCACACAATTTTTTTAAATTTTGGGCTCATTGTAAAAAGGAATACGTGTCTGTAGAAACACTGAATGTATACGTTTTTTTAATGCTCTCCTCATAGTTTGACGTTCGTGAAACTATGACAGTGCCTTATCTTCCATCCAAAAATAACATAAACAAAACAAAGTATGATATAAACATACATGCACTTACTAAACCACATTCAAACTAAATGTTAACTACAATCCGAAACTAAAGCAGTTGCATTTACTGTTCCTATCAGTTAGTTACTAGGGACCTGTGTACACAGGTCACCATACATGTTTCTTTTTTTTCAAAGAAATGTCTGTCACAGCAAGTAACCTGCACAGACATCACAGTGATCAAAGATGAGATAAACTATACAGTATTGTTACTATACTTTCCAAAGACTCACTACTACTACTACTGCTACTGCTGCTACTACTACTACTACTGCTACCGCTACTACTACTACTACTACTACTACTACTACAACTACTACTACTACTACTACTACTGCTACTATTAATATGACTAATACGAGTACTAGTACTACGACTAGTACGACTACGACTACGACGACTATGACGATGACGACGACGATGACGACGAGTACGATGACTACGACTAGTACGAGTACTACGACTACGACTACTACGACGACTAGTACTACGACTAGTACTACTACGACTACTACGACTACGACTACGACTACGACTACTACCACTATTACTACTACTATTACTACTACTACTACTAGTACTACTACTACTATGATTACAACTATTACTACTACTAATATTACTAGTACTACTACTACTATTACTACTACTACTACTACTACCACTACTATTACTACTACTACTATTACTACTACTATTACTACTACTACTACTACTACTACTACTATTACTACTACTACTATTACTACTACTATTACTACTACTACTATTACTACTACTACTACTACTATTACTACTAGTACTATTACTACTACTACTACTATTACTACTACTACGATTACTACCACTATTACTACTACTATTACTACTTCCAAGACACTACTTGTGTTTTCCCAGATTCTCTCTTTGGAGACCTTTCACTTTTACAGGTTGGTTTACAGTATCCCCTTGTTCATCCATGTCACAGGAGACACTTCAAACCACCGTGGAAAAGGACTTCAGTTTGTAGACAGCAACAAAACGATGGGCGAAAGCATTCCAAACGATAAATGCCACAATGTAACGCTTTGCACTGTAATAATAGTGATTAACTTATCTATTGTTTGTGCACAGTGGAGCTCTTTTTTTCCCCAGCAATTTATTACTGTACTATGCATTTGTGCAATATGGGGGTAATTGCAGGGTGGTCATTGTGCCTCGCAGCCGTATTTAAGATATATAATTGTACAGTTTGAGTTAACAATAATATGTGTTTTTTCACACAAGTCACATGGTTCCGTTGTTTCCCCCTGAGTAAGGTACTCAGTCGGTACCTGGTGGCAGAATGTTTATTACAGTGTCCGTGTATCCCGTTTGCACACTTCTGTGCCACACTTATCATAGCAGGGGTGGGGGGGTGCACGGCTGAGACCCATTTCTAGGATAATACGATATATCGGTCTCATATAAGACATGGATATGGTGTGTGTTGCCGTGTGTGTGTTTTGTGTGGATGCTTGCACTTTGAAGTGTGCTTTTTTTCATCTGAACGTGCATGAATATAAATTTGCTGTATGTGTGTGTACATTTGTCAGTGTGTGTTCAGGCATGCAGGCCTGTTATTAATGCGCTTTATTTCTTGGGCTTGGAAAGGCTGTGGTACTGTATGTGATTTACACAGCCTCTCTGATTTAAGGGAGAGGTAGAGTCCATCTATTGGTGTGTGTGTGTGTGTGTGTGTGTGTGTGTGTGTGTGTGTGTGTGTGTGTGTGTGTGTGTGTGTGTGTGTGTGTGTGTGTGTGTGGTGTGTGTGTGTGTGTGTGTGTGTGTGTGTGTGTGTGTGTGTGTGTGTGTGTGTGTGCGTGTGTGTGCGTGTGTGTGAGAGCGAGATAGCGAGAAAGACCTTACACGTGAATGCATGTATTTACATATGTATGCCTATTTGTGTGCATTTATGTGTGTTCCTGTATGTATGTGGGTGTTTCTGTATATACGTATTCATGAATTAATGAATAAATGAATGAATGACATGTTTGGGAAGAAGACATCGTAATCTAGTTTCAGCTGTTTGTCTCATATCAAGACCGAAGAGCCTGTGTAGCCCCCTCAGGTCTGACGTGCTTTCGGCTCCTCGCCCGTTCACTGGTACAACCCCAACGAACAACCACAAGTTTCTTTGATTCAATTACTTTCTCTTCATTTTCATTTTTATGCCCACCCCTAATAAAAAATGCACCACGTTGACTTAGAAAAGAAAGATGGAGAGGATTCTTAAAGACCCCTCCCCCTTCAATTATTCAAAGCCAAGTTTGATTTCAAAAATGGAGGAGGATGAATAAGTGATGGTTTCTGAGGGTTCGGTGGTAGTGTGATAGATTAGTTCAAACGGGCACAATTCTAAAATGGGACACTGAACAAACACAAAGTAAATTAGCGTTTAGGTTAAGTTAAGCGTAGTCTTTATATATCTCAGCAAGTATTTATGTCTACCCTTTACGATAACAGGTCTGCATGTGTGACATTCTCATCTATCGAATTCACATTAGCCAACAAGCGCCCTCTTTGATCAAATAATAACTAGTAGTTTCACACCAAACCACGAGTTATTGCCAATATTGTGCTTGTATGCCATTTGTGTGCCATGATGCATGTTTTAAAACATCACAACATAACTAACATATTCCTTCTCCTTTTATTTTTGAGATATGTTTAGTTTCTGGTCAGACGCAATTCGATTTCATTCATACACTGCAAATGAGTCAAATGAAGATGACCTTTCCTACGAGCTTCAAAAAAACTATTTGCTGATGGCCATTATCTTTGATCCCATAGGTAATGATTATGGCCACACAATATACTATATGTCCTGCTCAGTCTTAAGTCCCTGTTGCACAGAGCATGGATGGAGAAATGCCAAGAGTGAGAGAGAGAAAAGGAGTTTGAGAAAGAGAGATGGTGGGGGGAGGGGGGGGGCAGGAGATGGAGCGAGAGAGAGAAAGAGAGAGAGAGAGAGAATAGGAGATTGAGAAAGAGAGATGGTGGGGGGAGGGGGAGGGAGGAGATGGAGCCAGAGAGAGAGAGAGAGAGAGAGAGAGAGAGAGAATAGGAGATTGAGAAAGAGAGATGGTGGGGGGAGGGAGGGGTGGCAGGAGATGGAGCGAGAGAGAGAGAGAGAGAGAGAGAACCAGAGTGAGGGGAGAGAATTAGAGAGGTCGAACAGAGATGATGTAAGAGAATACGTAAAAGGCAGGCAAAGAACGAGGCCTGCGAGGAAAAGAAAAATAGAGAGAGAGACGGGGAGAAAGATGACAACTGAGAAGAAGTGCGGGAGAGTCGCATGAAAGGGGGCAGAGAAAGAGAGATGGGAGGCTGAGAGAGAGAGACAGCGAGGGAGTCTCGGAGACAGATGTCCCCCTCTCTGCAGATTGATAGCTCTTGGCCTAGTTCCATGCGAGACTCTGACCCCTCTGTCCTTTGCTGTAATTTATAGGTTGTGTTTTGTGAGATTTAAGCACTGGTCTGTGGCCATCATAGCTGAGCAAGAGAAAATGACCTTCCTGGAACGGGAGCAGAATTAGGACCCTGCTGCTTTGGGAGGACCCTAGGGGTTCATAAGCAAATGGCTCCCTTCTTTGACACCGACACAAGCGCCCCCTTTTTATACTATGTGCTCATGTTGTTTGGCGCCCAGATTCGTATTTGCCGATTTGGGTTGATTTCATTTGGTCGCACTTCACGCAAACTCCCTCATGGATTGTTTCCCCACTCCTGTGTTTGGGATGACAAAACCATTTTTTTCTGAAGTCGTCTTTCACGGGATCGATGGAAAGTGATGCATAAAGATGGAGCGTTTTCCTTTGAGGGTAGAACGGCACGGAATTGCCTCCGCATCAATATCAATAAAAATGTTGCGTTGAATAATCATATTGCCATGCTACCCTGTTGTCTGAAGCTCTTTGTTGTATAGATTTGTACATCTGTGTGGGAGTGTATATGTGTGTGTGTGCATGTGTGTGTGTGTGTGTGTGTGTGTGTGTGTGTGTGTGTGTGTGTGTGTGTGTGTGTGTGTGTGTGTGGTGTGTGTGTGTGTGTGTGTGTGTGTGTGGTGTGTGTGGGCGAGTGTCTGCTACAGTAGACTACTTGGCCCGGTAGCCAGTGGGCTCAGCTGGGTTTCTGCTTGGCCATTCTGAGCGTAACTCTATGCACAAATCAGCCAGGGAATGATTTGGACAGACCCCCTACAGCAAATTATTACAGATTTGCAATTTAATGGCTTCTGAGGTCTCTCCTTAGCTCAACGCGCAGGTTCCCTACAAGCCAAGGACTATTAGTTTAGCTTTTTAATCACAGAACAGAAGATGAGAATCCTACCCAAATCCAATTCGCCCCCCCCACCCCACATACACACTGGGTCTCACATGGTCTGGTGTAATTTCATGGGGTTTTTAGTTGAAGGGGTAGAGGGGCGATAGAAAGACTGAGAGATTTTGAGTGTACGTGTATTCCTATGTGTCCGTGTTAGCTTGTTGATAAGCTAAGCTCTACTCAAAGGCACTGCAGACTCAGCGCAGGTGACTGAACACAATAGTTTGAGGACACAGTTTATAAATACTACGGGGTCGCTGCTGGCAACGCAGTCTAATTTTGGAACGTGGTCACCACCAATTTAAGGCCTAAGACCAAAGTCCATGTTTTCTCCTGTATCAAGACTAGGAGTGCTGATGAAGGCAGTTGTTATGCAAAGTTATTATGGAGAACATTATCCCAGATCAGCGCTCAGGGTTATGCAATTAGAGTACCTGAGCCTAGTAAATAAATAAATAACTTGTCAGCAAAACACATTATTAATAAACAAATGTATATCTTTTTTTTGGCATTGTATAGCTTCCTGAAATATGGAGAGCAAAAGGTCTGGATCGCATGTAATTGCAAGCACCTGACATCTGGTCCGTATTTCAGTAGCCGGACCAATCCCTTTCCTAAACAATCCATTCCATCCCTGACTAATGTGCCTCCGATGTGAAATGTAAAAAAAAACGGCGATTCCAATCAGCATTTCAATGTCCCAATTTGTCCAAGAGGGAGCTCGCCTTTTTTAAACAAGCCGGATAAAACCTGCCAGCCGAGCAGGCTAAATAGGAATAATTATTTGTATCTCGAAAAGCTGATAAAAAGACTTTGAAAATCGTACGCGTTTGCCGAAGGGTTCATTAGTTCGACAACAACAAAAAAGTCCCATCCGCTGCCATGGAGGAAAACCCAGGTACCTGCAAAAGCAATTAAAAAATAAGCCGATCCGCCTTTACTGTGGCCCATACCGCTTCCCCTTTCAAGATTAGAGGCCGTTTAATGCACTAATGCTAATATGCTAATGCCCCTAATATTATGTTAGCGCATTACTACTTGTTTTAAGACATGGCTGGCTGCTGTTTTGTTGATCTTGCGCATTGACACTTGCGGAAGCGGATAACCGGTGTTTACTTTGTGTATGGAAATTCCTGCCTGCCTTTCACGTGCCCTTCCTATGGCAATAGGCGGCCCTTGTTAGTCTTGCAAACATCTTAATTGTGTTAAATGGAGGGAAAAAAAAAGGGGAGATTAAAAGCCATTAATGAGTGTTGCGTGGGGGAAAGGCAATTCCCGGGATGGTGCTTTTGTTCACTTTGGCAAAACAGGGGAGAGAGGCGGCTTCACCTTGAAACTGAAAGCCCACCAGAAACAGGGTCATCGTGTCTCCACCAAAAAGAGCATGCCTCTCTCTCTCTCTCTCTCACTTTCTGTCTGGCTCTATCTCGGTAGAGCACACACACACTCACACTCAAACACACACTCACACTCAAACACACACTCACTCACATACACACCACACACACAGCTTTTTGCCTCTTTTTGTTATCACCACTCTCTCCATCCCTCTCCGTCTCGCTTTGTCTGTCCCTCGCCTCTCATTGGCTCTTCCCCTGTCTGTCCCTCTTTTCCCATCTGCGAGCTCGGTTTCTCTCAATCTTGCTCTTTGTTTTTTTCGACTTCTTTCTTTCTCTCTCTCTCGCTCTGCCTTTCTTTCTCTGTCTCTCTCTGTCTGTCTGAGCGGCAGATAAGCTCACCAGGGGAGACTTTAGAGGACTCTCCATCTGTGTATAAATAGCTTAGGATGAATTATTGAGGGACCTGGGGTGGCTAATAATCCCGCAGGACCCATCTGACAATGACACGGAAGATGGAGGGAAAACAATTACGCAGGGTTTCTCCTTCGGAGGAATTAGATGTGTGTGTGTGTGTGTGGGGTTGTGGTCCGGGAGAGGGTGAGGGGATGGGAGCAGGAGCAACCTGCGGGAACGCCTCACGGGGCCCAACATCTTGGCTAATAAAGCCAATTAAACTCTCTCGGAAATCAAACGGGCATCGCCAGCGCCCTAGCCCCTCCCCTCTTCCTGCCTCCGGGACGACGTGAACAGGAAGCGCGATGATTCATGTCGAACCTCCCCCCCCTTCACCCTTCAATGTCCACCCGACGTCCCGTCTCCCCCTCCCGCCTTCGGCCCGGGCTCGCGTGTCGGCGGCGCGGGACGACGGGATAGGACAGGGCGCGTCGTCTCAACCGTCCGCCAGGGCAGGATAACAGGAGGACGAGAGGGAGGACGACAGGGAGGACGAGGGAGGGGAGGAGAGACGCAGAGAGGAATATTAATGGAGGAAGGGTGGGGGGGGGGTTGTGTTTACCCCTAGGTGGGGGAGTGGGAGGGAAAGACAGTCCCCATGTTGTGTTCCACCGCACAGCTCTGCAGAGGGTCGGCTGGATTCTCGAAATGTTCTTTTCTTTTGTTCAGCACAATGGACAGTCCAACTCTGTGAGAAGTTTTAGAAAGTAATACAGAAGTCTCTTGAGCGAGGGAGATTGTTTCTGCAGCATACCGAACCCTTTTTCAATTAAGACAGAACCTTTTAAGTTTCCATACTGTGCCATGTACAGGGTTGAATAGAGACAAGGTCTATAAAACTGTGTTCTTTTGCTTATTTGTGAAACGTTTTAAGAACTTTTTAAGAATCCTGTTTGGTTCATGTGGAACCTTATCATCAATTCTTCTAGCTAGAGCCATTTCACTAAAGCGAAAAAAGGTACAGTATTTTTTGGTCTCCAACAGGGACAACTTGTCTGAAGTAATATAGCACATTTGAAGTCATCTTTTTGACGTCCCTCAGGAGGTGATGTGACGTCTACATACTGACCACCAATCTTGACGCAACAATAGGCTTTGAGGGGGGGAAAGTCTGACACAGCAACATTTTCAAGACTTCTGACTTCTGACCTAACACATTTACCAATGTGAATGGTCCATTTATCAAGAAATGTGTTGCTTCGGGGTTTAATGCAAAGAGAGGAAATGGTAACTCAAAATGTCGGAGTGTTTGTGTGGAGTGACCCAATGGGAGTATCTTTCTGCTAACAGTACATCTGCAGCACGTGTGAACTGTAACGCGTGTGTGTTTAAGAGGCTGGTTTATGCTTCAGTGTAATTGCAACATCGCACGCCACTGTGTGTGTGTGTGTGTGTGCGTGTACTGTCCCTAACACCCTGGGGTATGTGTGTGTGTGTGTGTGCGGGGCGCGTCGACACTGTCCTAATGATGCATTTTCTACTCCATTGATTCAGTGGCTCTGCTCTCCAGTAAATCCTTCACATGCAACACATTAGAGCCGGCCCTTTTTCCTCCTCCGCCTATCGATTAGCACAGCAGAAGAGTTGGGCACTCTGTGAAGCACAGGGGAGAGATGGGGGACTTGTTATCTGGAGGGACTTGCTGTACCGACACAGCGTAATGCCGTTTCAAGGTCCTTCCTCTCCTTCTCCCTCCACTCGTTCAAGACTAAGGTGGGCCGGCCTTTGTGTCGTGCCTTTAGTTTTTCTTTCATCCGCCGTCTGAAAAGCACAAGTCGTCCGCACCGATGTGCCCGGAGAGTGAGTTTTTTCCACGAGCTCACCGGCTTGGGTATAGCCTTTGTTTTATCGTTGTGTTTTACCACACGATTATGGAGACCGCACCCCCCGCACAGGCACAACAAAGGCACACATTACTTTCACTGAGTTTGGTCCGCTTCCTTTCACACTCTGTGAACGCCGCACAGTTTTTAGCCCAAAGACGAAGGGGCCGGTCGGCTGCCCCCTTTACCTCGAAATTGGGCTCAGGTGTGTGCTTTTCTTACGTGAACAGACATAATCTTCCATTTCTTTGTTTTTGTTCCCCGCTCTCTCCGTCTCTCATGTTTTCCCCTCTCTCCATCTCTCTTGCTCTCCCCCTTCCCCTCCATCTCCCTCTGTGCTTTTCAAGGTTCTTCTCTTTCACCTCGAGCGAGGACTCAGGGAGCCGTACAGTAGCCTATAGGGGGGTCTGGGTGCCTGTAATATGCTTTATTATATATGCATCCACCATCTCTTTTATAATATCGGCCCTCAGTTCCCTTTTTACACGGCTGGAATAAAATCACACTCAAGACGAGCATTCATTAGTCCCTGAAACAGCTCCTGAATTTTTAAGGCCTGTTACACAGGGAGAGAAAAAAAACGTTCTTCCGTGGTCTCGGAACAGTAATTGAAGTATTTTTTTCTTTCATCGTGCCTACTGTACTGTTCTCTGAGCTCATATTGCAGGCTTCAAAGTGCTTTTTTATTTAATCAGGGGTTTACTGCTTCCAATTAACCATTTTAAGATGATACAGGGGAGAAGGTAGGAGAAATTCTGGAGACCTTGAAAGTGTCCCCTAAAATAACCTCCTTCCCTCACTCCCTTCCCCACCTTCCTTCCTTCCTTCCTTTCCTTGGGTGAAGGCTGTTTATCCTTTATCCCTACTGTCTGAGTTCTCATTTGAAAAGGCAAGACGGCTGGAATCGTAGCGACGAAACGTGTTCAGTTGAAGTCACTGTGGACTGAAAGGTAAATGGGACCCTATGGTGGTGCACCACAAGTCATAAAAAAGCTTGATTTAGCCATTATTTGACAATCAGACCAATGTCCCTGATTTAATCGAACCATTTGGAGTAATGTTAGCTAGGAATCTTGCAACCGTATAGGCTTTGCAGAACGTCTGTTTCTTTTCAGTGATGATTCAGACGAGGGTGTTTTTGCTTCATCGTGTGGCTTTGGTTCCTCGTTTTCTGTTTTACGCAATATTTGCGTATGAGTTATGGGGCCCTATTTTGACGATCTGAAACGCAAGTAGCAAAGCGCAAAGCGCAAGTGGGCGGGACTCCGGTGCGGTTGCTATTTTAGCAGCGGGATAAATGACTTTTCGCCAAGCGCAAATCTAAAAGAGGTAGCTACATTACTAATGGGTGTGGTTTGGGCGTAACGTGCAATAAGCCAATCAGAGCGTCATCTCACATTCCCTTTAAGAGCAGCGCTTGTTCCATGGCGGATTGCTATTATAACGGCGGATTTGCCAGGCGCACGCCAGCTGTTCACAGGAGACCGACGTTCTCGTCAAGACCGTAAACTATAGAGAAGTGATTGTATGGGAAAGGCAGAGCAGTTTCATTGCACTAAGTTGCCCACTCATGCTGCTCATTCAAATGTAGCCTATTTTCACATATATATATTTTTTTAATTGCTTAGTTCTTAGAATTAGTTTAACCGTTGTACTTTTGTTTACTTAATGTGAGACCCGTAGGGCCTATATGTTTATTTTTTGCACCTTCCTGCCACAGTAAATTGAAAATGAATTCTGATTCTGATGTGCATGGGAGAAGAAACCTACCCAAATTAGCTTCGGTTAAACAGGCGTAGGAGTAAATTGCCACAGTTGTTACAATTCAAGTTCACATACATAGAGATTTCTCATGAACATCTTATTAATCATTGATATGAACGAAATGTAACACAGCTAGCCATACAATAAATCAAAACAATACGTAGTTTCGCAGGAAGAATACCCTGGCTTCGCCAGCAGTGCGCACGAACCAAGCTTGCGCCCTTAAAATAGCATCTGAATAATGCGCCATTGGGCCCTATTTTGACGATCTGAAACGCAAGTAGCAAAGCGCAAAGCGCAAAGCGCAAAGCGCAAGTGGGCGGGACTCCGGTGCGGTTGCTATTTTAGCAGCGGGATAAATGACTTTGCGCCTGACGCAAATGTAAAAGAGGTAGCTACATTACTAATGGGTGTGGTTTGGGCGTAACGTGCAATAAGCCAATCAGAGCGTCATCTCACATTCCCTTTAAGAGCAGCGCTTGTTCCATGGCGGATTGCTATTATAACGGCGGATTTGCCAGGCGCACGCCAGCGGTTCACAGGAGACCGACGTTCTCGTCAGGACCGTAAACGATAGAGAAGTGATTGTATGGGAAAGGCAGAGCAGTTTCATTGCACTAAGTTGCCCACTCATGCTGCTCATTCAAATGTAGCCTATTTTGACATATATTTAAAAACAATTAATTGCTTAGTTCTTAGAATTAGTTTAACTGTTGTACTTTTGTTTAGGCTACTTAATGTGAGACCCGTAGGGTATATGTTTATTTTTTGCACCTTCCTTCCTGCCACAGTAAATTGAAAACTGAATTCTGATTCTGATGTGCATGGGAGAAGAAACCTACCCAAATTAGCTTCGGTTAAACAGGCGTAGGAGTAAATTGCCACAGTTGTTACAATTCAAGTTCACATACAATAACATCTTATTAATTATTGTTATGAACGAAATGTAACACAGCTAGCCATACAATAAATCAAAACAATACGTAGTTTCGCAGGAAGAATACCCTGGCTTCGCAGTGCGCACGGACCAAGCTTGCGCCGTTAAAATAGCATCTGAATAATGCGCCATTGTCTTTAAACCACCTTTTTCCTGGTCAGTGGCGGAATGGTTTTTCGGAAACCGCAAGATAGCACCAAGAACGTTTGCGCCGGAACACGCCTCCTTTTTCGCTGAACCGCCCCCCGGAGCGCAAGGTCATTTCGACGTGCGCCCGTGGAGGGAAAAATCCACTTTGCGCCGAGTGCAAGCTAGGAATGATACTTGCGTCACTGACAAAGTCAATTGCGCTGGGTGCAAGATAGGGCCCATTGTCTTTAAACCACCTTTTTCCTGGTCAGTGGCGGAATTGTTTTTCGGAAACCGCAAGATAGCACCAGGGAACGTTTGCGCCGGAACACGCCTCCTTTTTCGCTGAGCCGCCCCCGGGAGCGCAAGGTCATTCCGACGTGCGCCCGTGGAGGGAAAAATCCGCTTTGCGCCGAGTGCAAGCTAGGAATGATACTTGCGTCACTGACAAAGTCAATTGCGCTGGGTGCAAGATAGGGCCCGATATGTGGAGGGTCATTTTAGGTGTCACATCCTTTCAACCGATTAAAGTCACAATACTTCCATGGTTTGACAATAATTTTTTTGAACTATTTTTACTTTACTATTTTCCATTTCCCTAAGTGTTTTTCCTTCGAAATATTCAGTATCCAAACAATAACATATTTAGCGGAGAATATAAATATATTAAATAAAAGCAGCAGCACTTTGTCACTCAAAGACTGTTGAGTAGAATAGTTTATCATCTCTTTCTTCATGCTCCACAAGTATAATAAAAATGTCAAGGCTTTAACACATTTCTTTTCACAAACATACCTGAAATGTTCCTTTTATCGGGTTAAAAGGGATGCTTTTAAGCCTGAACAGTCCAAAAATCCAGTCAGGTTTTCCATGTTTTAAGGTCAATCTTTAAAATGAAAAACATTGTCTAGTGTATCGAACGAAGGCTGTCCTTGGTCATACCTTTCAGGTACAGATAAATGCTAACAAAGAAGAGAGGAGAGAAACATCGATCTCTATGGACTAACTGATTTTGGACAGCCTTATACAAAGTTTGGTAAAGGTAAAGTTTCCCAAGGAAGAGTTCTAAGTACTCCAAAGTGTAGCTTATAGGTTTACCCCTGTGAAAAGATATAAAGTTTTAACTCCATTTAACTTTTTTGGGGGGGGGCTCTCCATAGAATGTTCTGAAATATTCAAAAAAGGATCACTGGGAGATTTTCTTCCCTTAATGCTTTTTATTTCCAGTTTTTATGATCTTTGAATGAGATGGAAAAAAACAATAATTAGGACCTGTGAGGTTTTCTCTCACAATGTTTCATTGTACGAGCCCCTTATGCAAACTCGTTGGCTGCTAGCCTTGAATGATTCGAGCAAATTGGACAGTGATATAACAAATGCAGTTGTGACTAGGGCATGAGGAGAATTAACTTGACATGGGATGACTTTAGTCATGAATGTGATTCAGGTTGTGAACCTGCAGAACTCAAACACAGAGTTGATGGTTTTAGGAGTTTTTAGCACTCTTCCCGTCATGCTAACACATAATGGTTTATGATCATGATTATTAGTTGTAATGATTGTTCCATTATGTGGAATCAATCCTTGCATCTGTGTTTGGCATCTGTTATGGTTATAATGAATACACATAAAGTGGACTTGATGACGAAACGAGGTTGGATTGATGCCTTTGCTTTGACAAGTTGCCATCGCGTTTGTCCTTTTGACCAGCTTTCTACAAGGGGTGGAAGTAACCAAAATGCATTGCTAAAAAAGGGAGGTGACGAAAATGCATGTGAATTCAAAAATCGAGGGGGAAAAGGGGATGAAGACTGAAAACTTTATTGACACAACATTTACTGGAAGCAATTGTTGCTACTTCCTGCCCCTTTGTAGTTCATAGCATGCTATTGTTGGCCTCTTATGCAGTACATGTTGGGCCATGAGGGTACACACTGACACAGGTTATGTTTTCAAGGATTCTCATACTACTTCAAAGTTGGGAAAAAAGGTGATTGGAAATGGATTTATTTTCCTTTCAACAAGTTCTTAGTGGTCTATTAGGTGGTTTCATTTCTGTTGAGAGCACTAGCACATTGTCTCCATTCAGTGCCGTCTCTTACAGCTATCTTCAATGAGCCACAATGATCATCAGCATCAGAATGCGAAGACGGTCTCCTCTACTCGCCCCTACCTCAGTCCTCGCCGTCTCTTCTCGTCCCTTCTCTTCCCTTGTTACTTTCTCTCACGCTCTCTCTGCCCCTCGCTCTCCTGTTCTCCCTCCCTCTCTCCCCCCCCTCTCTTTCCATCTCGCTCTATCTCTGTCTCTCTTCTCGGTGGGTGTGTGTCCCTTTAGGGTGTCTGCAGTCATTGTGATAAGAGACGAGTGTAGGACACAGGGGGATGGTGTTCACAGAAGCTAGGTGATCTTATCTGCGTTTCCTCTCTCTCTCTCCTCCTCCTCCTCCTCCTCCTGCTGCTCCTCCTCCCTCTATCGCACTCCCCTTCCTCGCCCGGCCTCCTTCTTCTCTGTGCTACCTCGTCCTCCTCCAACCCCCGCTTTCTTTTGCGCCTTTGCTCTTGCCCTTATCTCCCCTCTCTCTCTCTCTCTCTCTCTCTCTATCTCTCTCGCCCTCTCTCTCACTTTCTTTCTCTCTGTCGCTCTCTCTCTCTCACTTGCTTTCTCCAACCTCCCTGCGCCGCTGTTGATTTAAAATTGAAGCAATTGGAAAGTAAATTGGCAACATTGACAGCAGAAACAACAGGTTATCGACTGTTCCTGAACCAATATGTGTTTTAGTCAGATACTGGCGACAGCCCGATTCTGTGAGAGCAGAGCAGTGGAAGTAGCGATGAATCAGATGATTTTGTGTGTGTTAGCGTGTGTGTTAGAGTGTGTGTTAGCGTGTGTGTTAGCGTGTGTGTTAGCGTGTGTTAGTGTGTGTGTTAGCGTGTGTGTTAGCGTGTGCGCGCGCTTACATACACAACAAGTGCACGTCCCCGTCAAAGTTTTTTTGCGCATGAAGCGATGCCCCTGTGTGTGCGAGTGCGTTCGCGTTCGCGTGCGTGTGTGTCTCTCTCTGCCCCGCGCACATGTCCCGTGGGAGATGCTGGCATGTTCCGGAACACGACAAGCCCCTCGCAGGAGGTAGCCAAGCTGTCAACGTCGAGGCCTCACTCCGGCTAATGAGAGGAGCGTTAATTAAAAACACCAACAGGAGCTCCCCAGCGTCCCACTATCAGGCCGGCCCTGGGTTAAAGACACAGAGGCACCAGAGGAGGAAGGCAGAGGAGGAAGGCAGAGCCTGCGAGGCAGCAGGATAGGTGTACCTAATGTACATACATGTTGCTCGAGTCAAACCGCCATGCCCAGTTAAGGCAAACAGCCTCTGGAGTCTAGTCGGTTTATTCTGTGGACTGCTGAAAGGGTTTAGGGTTCAGGTCTGTTTGTTAGCTTCTCAAGGGATCTTTTCAAAGATATTATTGTTTTAGTCGTTTTTTTATGCCGAGCATTTGGTCAGGCAACTGTATTTGGTTAGGTTTAGTCTGTTTGGGGGATACAACTTGGGAGTTTAATATAGAATGAGCTTGACTTATTTATAAGACCGTGGTTATTTTCTGAGCCTGGAACACTAGGAAACAGACAGATAAAGAGCCCAATGTTAGTCCCAACGTCTGTGTAAGAAACGATATTGATGTCTGCGAACCCTATCTTACCTTACAATGTTTTATGGGCTCATTCCCAAAACAGTTAAGTCCATTTGTTTTCAATAAATATAAGTATTTCTTTGTGTTCCACTTCTTTTTGTCTTTCTTCTAAGCAGGCTTAGAACATTTTGTCGACATGTACGTCACATTACAGTAAATGGATCCCAAGGCCCAACTGCCACAGTAACACATGGACTAATCCTTAATGAATATTCACAACGGTCTCCACAGCGCTTTAACGCTAACTCAATATTTAAACCTTTCGAATGCTCTTAAGATCTCTGGTTATATTTGAGGTAGGCCCCAGACACATTTAAGAGTTGTTTATTGCATTTATTGATGAGATGCTAAGCTTCAGCCTGGCAAACTACCCAAATACTGCAGCACAACTGCACTAACAAATGGCAAGTCATCTAGATTTCATTTCATACAGGATTTTATTTATCCAGATCTACGTTGAGCCAACTTCCCATCTGCTACGCATGCAGTCACTTCTACAGTGTAGACTGTGTACGTTTGTTTTACTCACTTAGTGGTAGTGCGATGTGTGGGTGCTACAATCGGTGTTCAGCACTGTGGACATGCACAAGTGATCTCGATTATATTCGCATATGAACAGATGAAGTGGATCAATCGAACTGAAACATGTACGTTGTCTTCACTCACTCACTCACGTCTGGGAAAACGTGGATTGTGGGTAGCCATGGATTGGAGAGAGAGGGAGAGAGACGGAGAGAGGGAGAGAGAGAGAGAGAGAGAGAGAGAGAGAGGGAGAGAGAGAGAGAAAGAGAGAAAGCGATCGAGAGACAGGGAGGGAGGGAGGCCAGGAAGACGGCTGTCAGGGAAAATGTCTGACTTGTCACAGCAAACTGAGGATGGCGATGGACGAGTGGATATGTGTGTTACGAGACTGTCAGGGAGGAAGAAGCTCCATCAGATTTGACGTGTTTTGGGTGCGGAGGCCCCCGCACGTTCACACATCAGTGTCACCTGCTTGCTCGTTGGGTATACATGGGCACCGGCAATGACGGTCTGAGCAGAGAGAGCTTTGCACATGAGTTGTGTGAGGGCGAAGCAAAAGGTTGATGTTTTACAGTTTTTTTCTGATTCACAAGCACACATTTGCTCTCCTTTTCAGTCTCTCTCTCTCTCTCTCTCTCTCTCTCTCTCTCTCTTACACACACACACAGGCACACTCCCAGAGTGGCCATGTAGGCAACGTTTCAGAGTTATGGCTGCAGGCAGGCTGTGTGTTTGTGTGTGTGCACGTGCACACATCCTACCCCCGGGACCACTCTGTGTGTGTGTGTATGTGTCTCTGTGTATGTGTGTGTGTATGTGTCTCTGTGTGTGTGTGTGTGTGTGTGTGTGTGTTGTTTTTGGCTCTTCCCCCTGATGGTTCTGAGTGGGTTTACTCCTCCCACTGCTGTCTCCCCTATCTGCACCCAGATTTCTAACGTCATTATCTCTGTCTCTCTCCCCCTTCCTCCCTCCCTCCTGTTGTCTCCCTCTCTCCGCTAGGCTGTGCCTTCCTCACCTATTGTGCCAGAGAGTCGGCCCTGAAAGCTCAGAACGCCCTTCACGAGCAGAAGACACTGCCAGGGGTGAGTGCTCACACTCTTACCGATCACCCTTCTCATACCGTGTGCATGCGTGACAAACTGCACACACGCACGCACACACCCATGCACACACACACACGTACACACAGGGATACAAATGCACAGGGGTGCATGAATATTTCCTTTTACCCACAAGCAGGCCACGCACGTCATCACTTTCCACTTACTTGACATGAATTGTGTACAACCCCCGCACATGTACACACACCGCCCGCCCCCCACCCACCCCCACCTTCCCCTTTTACTTCCACTTTTTGGTCCTCCCCACCCCCCACCCCCCACTCCCTTTACTCCCACTCCCTTCTTTCATTCTCCCTCTGACAGTCACACAAACCCACAGGGAGAAACCGCACAACATCACATCAAAGCTGGCCTATTTATAGTTCTTCTATCTCTGTCTGTGTGTGTGTGTGTGTGTGTGTGTGTGTGTGTGTGTGTGTGTGTGTGTGTGTGTGTGCGTTTGCGCGTGTGTGCCTGTGTGAAGCTGAGTGCATGTGTGTGGGCGGGCGCATGCATGCATCCTCGTACCGACGCTCCAGCACATGCCACGGCTGACAGCCTATACCTGCACGCCGCTGATAGATGTCACGGGCAACGCACGACGTCGGTGCACGTATGCAGCGTATCCCTCTCGCACGCCGTTTCACATAGCACATCCGTCCATTTTCCTCATTCAACACGACGAGGTCGCGAGACCTTTAAACATTGTTTTAGCTGCGTGTGTGTGTATGTGTGTGTGTGTGTATGTGTGTGTGTGTTTATTTGCTGGAGTTTTGATGTGTCTCTGTCAGGGCTTGCTCCGTTCGGTCTGTTCGTTTTAATGACGCCTCCAGGGAGGCTGACAGTCGCCGTGTTGAGCAGAAAGCCTTTGATGTGAGTGATTATGACATCACAGACGTGCAGCGGGGGAGAGCGGAGGAGTGTGGAAACGGTGGTCTTGCCTCCTTCCAACCCCCCCCTGCCCCCCTCTCCCTCCGCCCCCCTCCATCCTTTTTTTACTTTCGACTTAGTAGAATGACGTGGCCGGCCAGATAAAGAGATTAGAAACCGAAACGAGAGTGCTGCAAATTCACGTTCACAGGGAATGCGCCACTGTCGTCGTGAGACGTGCTGTTCCAAAAACGACGCGAGAAAAAAAGTAAAGGCTGCCACCCGTAGGCCTACGTGTAAAAAAAAAGAAAATCACGTGCGGCGATGCAAACGGCCCTTGAGCCATTACCGTTGTAGCAGAGCAAGGCACCCGTAACTAATGAATTCACAGGAAGTCACTACCCTTCGCCATAGTTTAACTAGCAATGCTAATTAGCTGCCTTGATGGCGGTATAGTGGAATCCTGTTTGATTAACGTCCAGGGGATTTTACTTAACAAACTTTGAGCGTTAAGTAGAGAAAAGAGAGGAACAGTTCCATAATTCGACAAGACAGACCTAGATGCTCAACAAAGCCTGAGACAGGAAAGATACAGTATGGGGTGTGAGTGTTGGGGGTATTGAGTGTGTGTGTGTGTGTGTCGTTCTGAACGCTATTAGACGTGAAACGGGGGGAAAGGGAACAAATGATTCATTAGGGAGGGTGAAATGCACGGGGACGCGTTATTTGCAGCGTAAGGTTCCCCCCCTCCTCTGTTCCCCCCACTGTCCTTCATCTATCATGGCCTCGTTCAACACCGCCCCCGCCCCCTATCAGCCCCCCTATCCCCCCCCAGCCCCTAACCAACGCAACCCTCACAAGAAACTCACAAAGGTTCTTTCCACTTCACTAGGAACGGCATCAGGCATTTCTTATACTTCTTCTTCAACCCCCGCCCCCCCAACCCCCCAACCCCCTACCCCACCCCCCATTTCTCTCTCTCGCTCAAACGTTTTTGAGCAATCTGGCCTCCTTCAATTGGTGCTCAGGTGACTGCACACTCCGGGGGTGGGGTGGGGGGGTGGCCTTGTTGCATGAGGGTGGGGGGGGGGATTTAAACTAAGCTAAAAGTCAGGGAGGTGTTGGCATACAAGAAAAGTGAAAATGAAGGATGCCGGTGAGAAATGATGTGTTCATGTGAATGCCAAAATACAGTTATTAGCTTATATACATATATACGTCTAAAGTGTTCTGGAGAATTAATGGGTAATTGGTGGCTGTGGGCATGATAAGGAGTTGGTGCTTTTTGGTCATTTCAAGTGTAGCTACAGCTCACCCCTTGTCTCGAGTCAACCTTCACAGAAGGGCCAGGGTTCTTTACAAAGCTCCCACTACTTGTATTGTAGGTTGCCTACTGACAACTGGCCGGGGACTACAGCTGGAAATTAGCCAAATAGGCTAAAGCTGCTCCTTCTCAAAGGGGACTGTCCACGAAACTATAAACAAATAAACTAAACTAAACTAAACTTAGTAGAAAACAAACTTAGCCAGAGGTCAAGACAATGCCAGATACAGACATTAGAGTTGTGCTTTCTTTTATTCAGCTGGTGTGTCTATTTAGGGGATTCATCTTGGGGTAGATTAGGGCAGGGGGGGGGGCATTCTCCCGGGCCCTGGCCACTGGACGCCATGTTTTATGATCCCTTCTCCAGTTTCAGACTCTCACAACCAGCATGATGCATCAAAAAGGTTCTATTGATTCTAGCAGAGGGCCTTCCTAGCAGGAGGTGGGGTAGTTGGCTGGGGAAGTGTTGCCTGTGCTCTGTGTATGTGTACACACACAAGGTCTCGCTCAGCGTCATAAACACACACACACACAACACCCATATAGTATACAGTCAACCGCAGAGAGGGAAAACGTACGTAAGCATTTGAACACGGCACACACCCAGACCCTGAAAATACAGCCGTACCAGCTTCTTCATAAATAGATATCAGGCACACGGACGGACATAGAAATACACACGACACACGCACGAGGACAGGAACACACAAAAACATATACAACCTTTCTCCAACCAATGCATTTCTCCCCACTTACACCCAACGGACTAACAAACCTTTTCTGATATCTCACATTAACCGTAAAGGAACAGTTCTATTATACACTCCAGCCTCACCACATTGCATAAACAGCATACAACTCTCTCTCTCTCACACACACACACTTACACACATATTCAGAAGTACAGCAGATCGACTCACAATGTAATAGCACAAACCGCGGGCCAGATGAGAAAATATAGAGCCTTGTGAATCGATGCATCATATCAGAGTGCATTCACACACCAGCTTACGTGCACACACCGACACACAGACACACACACACACATATACAAACACAGCCATCTCTGTCAACCCGGTTCAGCCCAGGGACAAACAAACACTAGGAAAGCAGAAAGTAGATTATGGAAAAAAGAGAAAGAGATATAAGTGAAGGTGGGAGGGCAGAGAGAAAGATAAATTAGGAAGTAAAGGTCATCATGCTCACTGATTTGTGTCCATCTCTTTTCATTTATTTATTTTTTGCCTCCGGAAAGAGATAACGCCTCGGCCCAGAAATCCATGGCATTGATTGGGTACCGCGACCCACTTTCATGACAGCTTTTCTCAATAAGTCGTCTCATTGGTCAATAACTGCCTGGCTCTTCGGATGAGGTGGGGTTTGGGTCTTGTGAGTGGGAGTCTATAGGGCATAGACTCGGTTAAGGGTTGGTAGAGAAAGCACATTGCGTTGTACATGAAGTCGCTATGGTTTCTGCCACCAGCGTCCGGTGTGTTGAGGTCAGACGAAGACCTCATAGATATTCCACTGCTGTCCGAGGACACAAATGAACCCAATGGATGGTCCGTCCAGTCCAGACACGTATCGGCATTGGACTGCATTACTTACTGGACTTAGGTAGTCAAGGTTTCCCTTCCGGTAGGTAGGTGATGCACCTCAGTGTCAGCTGTCCTATCCGTGTCATGCGTTCCAACAGGCCTCTCCCCCCACCCTAGAAAAGACACACCCAGAAAGCAACCAACACACCGTTTGGAAAAAGCCGGCCAACATGTTCCTGTATCTCCTCACCTTCAACATAGGGCAAGATGCTAGCAGAATATGTAACACGGTCATTCCAATTTCCTTGGTTTGCCGTATCATGTAATACATTTTACGAGGGGTGGGGGGGTGGAGGGGGGGGGGAGGTCAGAAGAAGAATGGTATTCATGGTCTGGCAACAGCTGGGCAGCGTCCGTCAGGCGGACGTGATAATGACAACGCGGCCAGTGCAGGCGGAATGGCGGGCCGTGGCCCGGGCAGCTTTTAATAATTGATAGTGGCCGAGGCCCCCGGATTGGGCGGTAATTGCATTACAGGTCACTTCTCAATAGCAGTTTGTGAAAGTTGTGGTGATGTGTGCCGGGTGGGCGATCAATAGGCGCTGTCCAGGGATGCGGACCGCATGCTCTCACTCACTCACTCTCTCTCTCTCTCTCTCTCTCTCTCTCTCTCTCTCTCTCTCTCTCTCTCTCTCGCTCTCTCTCTCTCTCTCTCTGTCTCGCTCAGGGTGTGCAGGCAGGAGAAACGGTGTATCTTTTTTTAGGTCCCGGTGCAGGCAGCAGTGATGTTGTTTTTCCACCGTTTCCCAGTCATGCACGGATATTCTTTATTGGTGTTTGTATTACTCAAGCTACACTGTATGAACAGGGATGAAGCGAACACCTCCGACTGCTTCCACTGACTGACACAGTCATTAGAAGCAGCTTCCTGGATTTGATTCGGAAACCTAATCTTTTTTTTTCCAAACCTAACAAACTTGTGTCATTTAGGGCTATGAGGGCAGGTGGAAAGAAACGTCAAATATATAAAGTGTGATATCACTGCATTCTTCGTATTTACTTGTTCATGATTGGAATGGCAGGTGCCGCTATCTGTTTCAGCTCCACTGTTCTGGGGGTGTGATGGTCAGTTCCTCGGCTCTGCACGTTGTGCTCTACCAGCAGCTAGTTCCAATCCTGCCCGTCAGAATACTGAAGTAAATAGGCTAGCAAGAAAAGGACAATGCAATGAAGTAGGTGGTGATTCCTTCTCGACGCAGTACAATAGATCCTAGAGTGTAGTTTAGCTTCCTCCCACACCGGGATGAGAACTCGGGCCACTACTACCGCGACGACACCCTCTGTAAACACCAGGCGTAAACCAGCTAAGCCACTGAAAAGCTAGCTGTTGGATGGTGTAGGTGGGTGGGGAGGGATTTATACTGAGGAGTTGACTGTAACCAATTCAACTCAGTTACACTCACCCGCCTAAACTCAGTCCTACGCACCACAGCGACCCCAGCTGGTTGAGCTGAGCTTGGCTGGGTGATCCGGGTCACGGCAACACCGTCACAGGGGTTGTCACGGTGCCCATCCAAATTGCTTCCTCCTGAGCTCTCCCACACCACAATGTGAACTCCAGCACCCTCCTAAAAGCTAGCTCGGGGTGTGTGGGTGGGCGGTTTTTATCGCTTACACTTGCGAAGCATTAGTAAGAGGGTAGCTTGTCAACAGCAGCTTTCAGTCCAACATTATCAGCAAATGGTGAATCCAGACTTGTAAATATCATACACACTGCTAAACTGGTGTGATACAATAGGTTTACGATCACAATTGATAAGACATTTCAAACACACACGATATTCAGGGGTAGTAGTATCTACCAAGGGAAATGAAGGAATCCTGACCCTAACGCTGTTTTCCATTTCACCCTGGTGTGTGTGCCCCAATTCCACGTCTCCCATGGGGAAAATACACGGTAATAGGTGGTTTACTTTCCACTCCCAAGGGTGAAAAAGGACAATCAAATGTTTTTTTTTAAAGTTGTACTGCTGGCCATTTCTCTTTGGTTCCGCTCTCTCTGAATTTCTTTGCCTGTTCTCAAGTGAAGGCCTATCTTTTTTCCTATTGCCTAGACCCATAGTTAATTTCACTCTCTTCTCTCTCTCTGTCACCCAAACTATCGCTGTGTCATCCTTCTGCATTGGGCCTCCTCTCTCTCTCCCTTTCTCTCTGAGCATCTCTACCTCTCTCTTTCTGGCTGTCCCTCCCTCTCCTTTTTCTCTCACATTGTCTCAGCATTGGCAGAGAGGAGAGTGGAGGAGTAGATTTTGCATGCTCCACATACATCCAGTGCTTGTGTTGGTGTGTGTGTGTGTGTTGGTGCCATCGAGAGATGCAGGAAAGTAAAGGGGCAAGAGATGGTCCCATTTTGATTTGATTAAGGCGTGTGTGTGTGTGTGTGTGCACATGGGTGCGTTAGAGTTTAGTCAGGCATATGTCAAATGATGTTTCCCTCGCCCCTTTCTTTCTCTTTGTCTCTCGTTCGATCCCTTCCCACTCTTTATAGTATTATTTTAACCGCATTGCTGTTCTCGATTCCTCTGCTTTCTGCTCAATCTGTTTGATGCAGCTCACCTACTGTATTGCATGTGCTTCGCGGGCTGTGACACCGTTGAAAAGTCACCAAGGAGGTAAATGATGATAGCCCATCCATCATAGTTTATGGACTCTCTATGCTGCTGTGGAGAGTGTCTCCGCTGTGCAGTAACTCAGAACGTTCTGTCCCTCCCTACACTCTTCCAGGGGTTGTGTGTGTTTGCGCGCATGTGTGTGTGTGTGTGTCTACAAAAGAGCGGATTAAGTTTGTGTGTCTTTGGGTGTGTAAGAAAGTGGGAGTGAGTGAGTTCGTGTCAGTGTTCATTTTGGCAGCGATTTCAGAATGTCGTCTCAGTCTCGACTTGACAAAAATGCTTTTATCTTTGTTTTAGCTAATGCTAGTCAACAAACATCCTTGACGTAGGCCTAAGGTGTTTTAATACAAAGAAAATAAGTCGTATGTCAGGCATTGGCATGTATGTGGCATTAAGTTCATGTTCATGAAGAAGAGAAGGTTGGTCTTTTCTAAACAAAGATTTGTGTAACAGCCTGGGAAAGAGTAGCGCTAACGACTTTGCACGAGGCCGGCATGATCATAACTGGCCATCACACACATCTCTGACCACCTCGCACATCATTTATGTTCATTAGTCTCATGTTCAACTTCTGATCATCTACTAAAATGAGAAGGCGGGATTCATTGCTTATTTTAGTTCATGTTTTTCTATAATGTATTATTATGGAAAATAGGGTGACGTGTATTCATCATTGTTCTTGTTGATGAAATTAATACTGGTGTGTGTGTGTCTACAGCCTTTGCTCAATGTGCCTTCACTGTTTCATTGCTGGGAGCAACTACTCGATATAACCGACTTGACAGTTGTGTGTGTGTTTCTGTGCGTGCACGCATTTGTCTGTGTATTCATGAGAGAGTAATGAAAAGACAGATCTTTCTAGTAATGTTGCCTGGTGCAGCCATTCCTCCCCTTGTGTTCATGTAAGAATGCGTTGCTACTGTGGTCTTTCAGAAAGTGCTGGAACCTCATTTATTCCCTCCATATTCATCTCATCTAGCCCCCTAGCCGTCTATAATCTATACCTTTTCTCTTTTATCCCGTCTCTCCCATTCTCCTGCCAGTCGCCCACCCCCACCCCTGTCGGCAGACTCTCTCGCACTTCTCTTTTTGTCACCTTTCCACACGGAGGAACAATTGCTCTGACAGAGTTCTCTATCCACCACACTCTCAGATCCAAGGGGAATCACGCTGTCTGAACCAAATGCGCCACAAACTTGTCAGACGGCATTCGCTTTTTTCGTCTCTCCCATTCCTCCTCTTCTTCTCTTTGTTTGTACTTGGTCTATGTATTTGACAACATGCCATGACAAGCACTGGGCCAGGGTACCAACACAGTCATTGTTTGGGTACATTGTTGAGACAGAATTCAGTCAAGGGGAGGGGAAACAGCCAACCATTAGTAGCAGAAAAAAAACATTGTTGGTCAAAGATGTTAGCATGCATTAGCAAGCAAAGGATAACATGTAGAGACTCAAACATCGCAAGAACGTTTAGCTATTGCTTAACGTCCCTCTAATGATTCCAAACACAGGCCTGGTGAGTGAACAAACGAAACAGCTGCTTTTACATTTTTAAAGATTCCAAAGATTAACCGAGTTCGCTTTTCTCAGACATTAGCATGTAGCATTGTGCGGGATTGACTGACAGGCCCTGTTAGCCTGTCAGTCTCACTTTCAAAGGATCAGATACACGCTTGTCATCATGTTGCAGGGGGGGGGGTAATTTTGATCTTTGCCCTCAACATTAGCATATTTCTTCAAAAGGTGTCATGCTAATGCTAATGGTACTTGGTACTAATGGTTCTTGCTGCCTATTCAGTTGAGGTAAATCAAAGATGGGAATAGATTAAAGCAACATGGAGGTCGTGAGAGTATGCATGGCAGAGAGTAGTATTTCAAACAAGACTTTCATCCATGAAAGCATAGAGAAATAAAGCAGAATACCCGGTGAATTGAGGGATGCTGGGAAAGTAAGCAAGCAGGTAAAAAATGAAGATGAGGGAGTAGAACAAGGAACAGCACTCTGCCACTACACACACACACACACACACACACACACTCACTACCCCACCCCAATCCCCCCGCACACTGTGAGCACACCACTTCTGAGGCCCACAACAACCCGCCACGTGCCCCAAAACTTTGCCAAGACATGATACCTGCAACAGCATCCTCTATGAATGTCACACCCTATGAGAAGAAAATGATTACGTTGCAAAGAAGATGGGGTGTTGGAGGCGGATGGGCAGAGGGAGGAAAAATCACTTTGATGGATTTCGCCTCTCGCGGGACAACCTTGTAACGTTTCTGGACAGGTACCCGCATCGGCCCCCCGATTCTCCCGTTATTGTGATGATTTAGCCCTTTTCTTTCTCACACCCTCCTCTTGTCTTCGCCAACACGATCTGGCTGCGCCGGAGCTGATACCTAATGATACAGCTCAGAGAAACTAATTACTACAAGTGATTAAGATAGGAGACTCGAGTCCCACCTCACATGGTGTCTTTTGGGGGGGCTTCCTAATTGCCTTTTGCCAAATAAATGATGGCCAAGGATGCATGGACCCGGGGTTTCCTAATGGAATCTTAGCACGCGGTGGCAAAGAGCAATGACTCAGTGGCAACTGGTGCGCCGTAGACACAGATGGCGTGGCCTGTTCGCGGCGAGCCGCCTGTTGTTGATCGGTGCGTTAAGGGCACCTGCGGAATTAAACAGACAAATTAATTCCCCACGGACTGAAAAATAGAATATTAGCATTTTTGGAAAGATGGCTAAGACATGAGCTAACTTTTATTTCTTTCATTCTAAAGGGCAAAGGACCCAGGACAGTTTGTAAGCGGGTTGTCATTTTAAAGCCGTTTTTATTTGTGATGCAGGGTTTAAAAATTGCATGGGTTAGCGATGCCTTGCAAATGGGTAGCAGGTGGGGAGCTGAACATTTGACTCGGTACTGTTTGCTAGCCCTTAGCACATGAATCCCTATGAACCATTTTGTTTTGGGCAAAAATGTTGTTCAAGCAGTTATTCACTAATACACAAGATAACACATCTTGCTGGGCAATAAGAGATTAGATGCATAAAGATCATGTTTGCTTGCACTAGACATTTTAAAAAGTCGGTAGTACCAGAAGCAGATGGCGGCTTACCTCAACTACACACTACGCAGGCAGCTTCAAAGTATTCCAATGATGCATTAAAAATAGCAGAGGTTCTTAAGTACATCTTTTTTTTCTTCATCTGAGTAAGATGAAGCCATTTGTCTAACTGCAGCTGACATCTGAGAAAAAAAGTGGGGCTGCTCTCCCTTGTTCCACCTTGTTATTTCACCCTGGAAGGGAAGGGTAGGAACTGGGCTGAAGGACTAGATAAGGAACTGTAGATCAAACGTATTAGCTGTATGAGTTGTGGGGGGCAGGGGCAAAAAGTGATGGCGGAGGAACCAACATTTTCAATTATAAAGCAAGGCTTATGATTACTGCAATAATTGCAAACCTGACTGGAAAAATGATCATGTTTTCTATCTTGTTTTTTTTATTTGACCACTTTGGCCCTATGTTTATTTTATGGCCAAAAAATATTTTGGTTTGTCATGTCTGTTTGTCATCTAACACAGGAGTTATAGCCCATTAGGCCAAAGCTTAGGGATTACAACGAGACCACACAGATCATCGTGGTGTTTGGGTGAGGTATTTGTGTTTGTATAATAATCGCGCGTTTAGAAACACTGTGGGAGTATTAGTGTGTACATTTCCCTGAGCGGTGGGACGGTGATCTGTGCATGCCAAGTGTTGTCTCTGCCCCTCTCATCCATGATTGTTCTGTCCCTAACTTAACTCCTATGTGTGTGTGTGTGTGGTTAGAAACTGAGTGCAGAGGACACAATAAAGACATACTTGGCCAGAGCATCTTACCCCTAATGTATCTCTCTCTTTCTCTCTCTCTCGCTCCCTCTCTCTCGCACTCTCTCTCGATCTCTCCCTCTCTCTCTCTCTTTCCTTCTCTCTCTGGGAGTTATCTATGTTATGTTTCTTCTCTTCATCTTGTTACATGATGACTTTAGGGCTCTTTTCATTAAAGTTTAAAACTACAACTCTCTCTGAAGCCAGTTGTGATGAATTAAACAGGCTCTGCTATTCTGTGCCACTCTGCTCCGTGCACTCAGTGCTCCCCTCTCTCTCTCTCTCACTCTCTCTCTATCTCTCTATCTCTCTCTCTGTCCCTCCTCTTTCTTTTTCTCTCTTTATACCCGTCTCTCTCTCACGCTGGGGTCCTGGAACTCTGCTTTTCATTCATTCGTGCAGCCTGTCTCCCACTAATGTGACAGACCATTGAGAATATCTGCCAACGTCGGTAGCAGCAGGCAAGCTGTCGGGGGTTTCAAAGGAGCCCAGATGTTGAAAATTGCAGTTGACTCTCTATGAAGATGTTCCCATTCCTTAATTAAACTTTGCAAAGTTGTTTTCATCTTTCAAAGAGTAGGTTGAATCCACGATGTGCTCACACTTTTTTGTGGGTCAAAATAGTTAGTGCTCGGAGGTTGTATATCTTCTTTTTTGTTGTTTGTTTTGAGCATGATTCTACATCTTTAACCAATACGTCATATTTATTCCCCCGTCTGACAAAATTCATCTCTTCTGCCGTGTTTGGGTTTTTAGATGCTGGGCTTATGTAACTTTGCTCTGGGAGCGAGGTGGGGTTGGGGGGAGCTGATAAACAAATCTCTTTGAGGCGAAGTCGCTGGCTGTATGTACAGCCACCAAGGATAAACTGGGTGCGACAGTTTAATGCCTCCCCCTGGACACTATCTCTGCAGTGTGTATGTCGACATGACATTGAGTCTCATCTCTGTTTTAGTCGTCTCTCGATGTACCACAGCAATGTTGACCTTGCATTTTTGTGTGTTCGAAAATGTTTCCCAGTCATTACTTTCGACATTTTCTTTGAGACAAAGCTGCAGTCTCAGAGTTCAATGCTATTGACAATGTTTTTTGCCAAAATTGTCGATTCCTTTTAACACGTTTATTTTTTCCCAATGACTATGTACGTCACCTTCCTCTCATAATTTAGTTGCTTTTCCAAAGGTTTTTAGTCTCGCCTGAATTGTGGTAAAACACATTTAATTATTGAGAGGCAGAGAGGAAGTCCAAAACTACAATATGATTTACTTAATCCTGTTTGCTTTATACTCAAGCACTTTGCTTATCAAATCAATTATATTATCAGAATAGTTGGAAGGTATTTAGCATTTACGCATAGAACATTTTTGACTTGGCTACACCAATAAGTGACCTATTTATATGGCACCAGCCATCACAAGTTGGGTTCGGAACTGAGATTCGAGTATTTATCTTTAAATGGGATATCTGCTCACGCGATTTTGGCGTTGAAAAATGGATCCTCAAGATAACTGTTCTAACTCTAATTGCATGTAATTAGGTCTACCAGGCTGAAACCAACCACTGTGTTGCCCATAATGTGCTCACAGACTAACACTTGTTAGTCGAGCAAGCTTTATTATTAAAAAGATTGAATCTGGCAAATTAGCAGGCTGTTGTGCAATAGCCCATTCCTTTGTTGGACTATAATATGTTGGTGTCTAACTGTAATTAGCAGAAAATGTCATCTTACACCTTGAATCCTCGTGTGTATAAAGTTCACGCAGAGCACTAAAAGTATGGAACGCAATTTTAGCCCAAATTAAATAAATAAATAGGTAAATAATAAATACTTAAATAAATATTCCTATGAAATAAACCCTGAAATTAAAAAAGATGGCAATAGATATATAAATATAGCATCATACAATCTTATGCAGCTGCTTTGGTCTGAAGATAACCACGCCCCTCTCGCTTGCATGTAGGATTGGAAATAAATACAGCACATGGCATTAGGAAATAAATAATCTGATGAAATAAATAAATGTAATTTAGAAATGAGTACATTTATTTATTTAGGTAAATTGATTCAGCTATATATTTATATGATAAATTGATGATAATTGATGATAATTAATTTTGACTAGAACGGTGTTCCATATAAAAGCAGTGCGTGCGTCGTTAGTGTTTATGCTAGCTGACACCAACTGACCACACCTGCATGTTTTTAGTCACATTTGCTTCATACGGTGACTATTTAAGCCGCGTACAAACATACATGGGACTTAGATGGTACTACCGTGTAATGCTACAACTCCAGTAATGTTCCAGTTGACCTTTGTACCAGACTGCATCGGTGTCTGGAGGATTCTCAGGACTCTCTACGTTTATTAGTGTCATGTAGCATATGCCTCTCACAGGGAATAGGGAGTAGGCCTACTGCCTTGAGCGGAGCCAAGAAAGACAAGGGAAATGCATTGCTATTTTTGTTTAATAAGTAGTGTTTGACAATAACAATGTAGCATGGGTACTATGTGCAGCTTCTCCATGCGTGTATTGCAAATAATACTGTTTCTACATCCTTTAGGGAAAGCTTATAGTGTCTGTGACAAACGCTTCTAAATATACCATCTTTTTTCAAACTAAAATGTTGGTGCTACAGGTATTACTATGAAGTTACTGTACAAAGTTTTAATCAGGTGTTACTGTACAGTCACCTACTACCTACCTACCTACTAATGTTTAAAGGGGGTAGATATTGATGCCTACTGCCCAATCAGACTCCATCTGTCTTCCTTGGGTTTTTCTGTGTTTTGACTCCACAGTTTCATGGACACGACTTTGCTATTATTTTCATATGCAGTACTATAGTAGTCCCATCTCCCCCACTCTCTCTTTCTCTCTTTTGAAGACACTTTTTAATTCTCCTTTGTCTTTTCCTCTCTTCGACTTTTTTTTGTTCAAATTATCCTTTGCTCACCTTGCCTTACTCCCCCCACCATTGCTCAGGTTTCTTATGCAAACCTCCCACTATCTTCCCTTCCCTCCCTCGCCAAATCTTCCTCCAAAGCCTCTCTTTCTTTTTCTTCCTCCTTCTCGAAAATGCGTTCTCTATTCTTCGCATCACTTCTTGCTCTTCACAATCTTTCTCATTCCCATCCCCCTCGCCCTCAACTCTTTCTGTCTCTCTCTTTCCCTCTTCCGCTCTCTCTCTCTCTCTCTCTCTCTCTCTCTCTCTCTCTTGATGCATATCTCAGTGTGTTGTTCTCTCTCTCTGTCCCTCAGAGGCATGGTTAATTAAGCGTAGGGCCTGTGTGTCTGTGTCTGGCTGAGATAGATCGAGAAAAAGAGGGAGGGAAAGAGCGAGAGATAGGAGACACAGAGAGAGAGAGAGAACGGGAAGACCTGGGCTATCTATGGAGGGTGCACCAGGCCAAGCCAGACTAGGCAGGACTCCTCCCCCATGGCCAGGCCTAGCCATAATTACCCTCCTCATTAGTGCGAGGGGAGAGGGAGGGAAGGAGGAGAGGGAGACAAGCAGGAGGATGGCCAGGGCCTATTAGAGTTAGAGACAGAGAGTGTGTGTGTGGATGTGTGTATGGGGTGCAGGGGGTATCTCAGGGTGCACTTAACAATGCGTGTGTGCTTGTGTCTGTGGTACAGGTAAATAAAAAACTCAAGGAAACATTAACTGTACTACATGGGAAAATGATATGTAGAACATGTAAGTAATATACCATTGGGTACTCCTCTTGAGACTGTACCATAGCTTATTCTAATGACATTATTTCAAGGATTGAAATCATTGCATGTTCCATTTATATATAATCCTAAAGATATCTGCGGATGGTAGGAGCCTGCTTTTTTCATGATGTTACGTTCCTTGTTCCTGTGACCGTGCAAAGTTTCTCACATGAAAGAGCTTCTGCGCTAGTAGTTGTCTTGAAATGAAGGTGGTTCTCTTTTATCAAAAAGGAGAAAAAGAAAACAGCTCCTTATTCTTGTCTCCTACTCCCCTTTATTAGCATGCGTTCATCTTCTACTGTCGTCCTTACCTCTAAGTGAACCCCCACCCCTTTCTCTCTATCTGTCTCTCTATATACTCCTTGCCATTCTGTCTTTCACTCCTGGTCTTGTCGTTCCCTCTCTCCCTGAGCCTTGTCTCCGGTGTCTCCCCACCTTTTTGCAGATCTTGAAAAACATTTTGCGATGTTAAATGTACACAATATTGTGTCATTCAAACTCTGATATTCTTCAACCCGTCAAAGAAATAAACAATTTTCAGAGGTTCAGAGAATCATGTTTCCTGTTTGAGGTTTACAAACTCAAAGTTTTTCTTCAATTCTACAGTTCAGAGTGGGTAGGAGCGTGAGCAGGTTTTGCAGAATTCTGCTTTACTTGATTCAGTTGAACTTTACTGTAATTTTTATGAACAGGTAAAACTACCTATTGTTAAAAGGGATTACCAGAGCCCAGACATTGAACTGTTGACTTTTGTTTGTTTTTTCAGGCCTGACACACAGAAAAGGGCCTGTGATTATCTAACAACTCAGACCACCAGGTATCAGGCCAAAAGTCGCACCCTTGCAGACTCGTTACTTAAAGCTGCAATAAGTAATATTATAATGTAAATTCAAACAATTCATGTCTAAAATGACGTGCTTGACTACAGCTCAAGTGTGATGGGGTTTCACAAAATACGCCAAGGAGGAAGGCAAGCCTCGTCAAAGGCGATTGGCTACAACAGGATTGCTGGAACATAACTGGCTGGAAAGTAGCGGGCTTCTCCGAAATTCTAAATTGACATTCTACTGGCACTGATCTGTCTGTGTTGCTAAACAAATCTCAAAGGGAGCTTGCACAGCATGTTTAGGGACAAAACATTTAGGGCCTCAGGTACGTACATGTAGCGTTATTAGCGCTATGGCCAACCCGCAGATTGCACACGCTGTGATACTATGCCGTATTTACGAAACCTGCAGTTCATCAGGTAATCAGCGCCTTTCTCCGCCCAATATACCGTAAATTGCGAGCATTTAAAGCGCAATTAAATGGGCCTCCTTCTCTCTTTCTATCATGGATCAGCCACCAAAGTCATAACAGCGAAAACAAAGATTTCGTGATAACGAAATTGATGTGCTTGTTCATGAGGCAGCGTATTTAAATATTATACAAGGCCGGAATTCCACACCGATACAACAAAATGCAATCTGGACCGAAATTACAAATTCCAGTAACTGTAATTGCATGGCTGTTTAATCTGTAACGCGTAATGATTTTGTGTTCACTAAACTCAAAAAGTGTGATCCTTGTGACAAAAATCTCGGATCCTGGTTTATATGGGGCGTCGTTTGTAAAAGGTTGCACGTCCGCTAATCCTGCTAAATTTTTCGCACATTTAGCACAAATAAATGCAGCACACTTTTCAACTGTCCCTTTTTTAAACATTTAGAGGGAAATTCATCTAAATACAACTTGCCATCTTTGAGTTCTTTCACCCACGTTGCACCTATGCGTTGCACCCACTGATCCAGGTATGGGCGGGGCTGTGTGCAGTGTACTGCTCTTGCCAGGAGCTCAGCTATTGGCTCGTTTCTAAATATTTAGCTAAATATTTAGTTTAATATTTAACATTTAGATTTAACATTTAGATTTAACATTTAGATTTAACATTTAACATTTGATTTAACATTTAGATTTAGATTTAACATTTTGATTTAGATTCAACATTTAACATTTAGATTTAACAGTTCTATCAAATATTATTTCATTATTTAGCATACTGCTCTGGATAAGTTATGACATGTATTTAGATGAATTTCCCTCTAAATGTTTAAAAAAGTGACAGTTGAAAAGTGTGCTGCATTTATTTGTGCTAAATGTGCGGAAAAATTAGCAGGATTAACGGACGTGCAACCTTTTACAAACGGCGCCCCATAGGTTTACGCCTGTTTTTAACAGGCAGAGAATTTTTTACGAAAAATAGAGGTGTGCTTTCACAGGCGGTTTTTGTACATACCGCGGAATACATAATTAGGCGCAATTTACGCGCAATTTACACATCCCCTCCCATCTCTTGATGGGAAACTCCCACTTTCCCCTTGACCCTCCCGTGAATGCATATGCATGACACGGAAAAGCGCAATTTGCCATTTTAAGTTCCCGCGACAGGCAGCGCTTTTACCTCAGTGTGGCATGTTTGTACATACCTCGCCATGCTTTTACGCATGTTGCAAAACAAATACGCCTGAAGTGGGCGCAAAAGCGTTAGTACATGAGGCCCTTTAGTATTCCCTTACCCCTTGTACCTATAAAATGGTAACTCCTTTGTTTTTACTCTGCAAGAATGTCAAATTAAAACTAGGAACAGACAATTGATAGATAAATAGGAATTGTTCTGTTCAAACAAGAGACAGTTTTCTTTTCTAAGTATTCTTACCCTTTCGAGCCAAGGACAGTCTCCCTTGAGTGGGGCGTCACCAATGTCCCAGAGTTTAAAGGCATTGTGATTTTAATTTGAGAGATTTGGCCGGTATCAACACAATCAGAGGTCTTCCAATTTGCAAGCGTATTGGTGCCAGTTGGCGAGACGCCGTGCCAAGCCCCAATCAGGCAGACTCCTTAACCCCCCCAGAGGAGGGGTGGTGGAAGGAGAGATTGGAGCAAAATTATTTGGCGTGGCACAAGGGCCCACCGGAAAGAAGGAAAAGTCTGGGTAACATCACAGCACATTAGGGACAACTGTTTTAACACCAGACGTAATGATGTACCACGGCCTCATGGGAGGGTTAGGGTTGGTTCATTAAAGGGGTTGGTCAAAAGGCGACATGCTGTTTGACGTGTGGTCTACTGTGCTCCTGGCCTAAGCTTTTTGTGAGAAAAAAGTCATGGTACCCATGACCCATCTGTGTGAAACGACGTGACTAAGTATTGTTCTTTGACTCCCTCGTGCACAACATGGTGTCAAAATGGCACTCGTCTTTCCGGCCGGGTGAGGGGTTGGCGGAGGAGGCGCGGGGGGGGGCGTTTCTGTCCCGGCAGATTTCTCTCTCCATTTTAGCTTGCCCTGATCATTTCTGTCTGTCGTGGGCGATTCGGTTTTGTTTATTTGTCGCACGCTCGGGTGCACGCCGCTAACGGGACAAAACAGCAGCAAATGTTACATGTGTTGTGTCTCCCTGGGACGGTGAGATGAAGTGCTCTGGAATGGGGGTGGGGGGGCTGGGGTGGCTTGTATTTCATAGTCTTCATAATTTCTGGAGGCACTGGTGTCGAGGATGGGACAGTGTGCTAACATGGGAATGCGCTTGTATGAATCATAAGAAATCGGTGGGTTTGGGGCGGGGAGATCAATGGTGACTCATGTTTTAGTTTAGCGTTACGATGTTGTGAGTCTGAGGAGACATTCAAGGGGTGTCATTTTGAGGTTGCGGATGAACCACGGGAAATGTGCCCACTTACGTAACGCTAGGTTTTATTTCACTAACTACAAAAACAAAAAACAAAGCCTTTCCCTAAAAGGACAACAGCGTGACCCTAACCCTCTCTCTCACACCCTCCCCTGCAGTGGACCTTCTCAGGTCACAGCTTTGTACATGCAGCTACAGTGACCGTCTTCTGGTCTCCGAGGAGAGCTCTCCTCAGTTGGCATATCATAAACCACAGCCTGTCCTCTAATCACAAATTACAGCCGAGCCCCCTGTCCCAGCACTCCTGAAGGGGTGCGTGAGGAGTGGTCTGAGGATAAGAAAACTATCCCCCTGCCCAGAAGGCGCAAGCTGCTATAAGGCGCTTATAAATTGCCCCCCTTGCTGATAGGTCAAGGTTTTGATTTGGTCATGACCCAAGTTCATAAATCTGGATGATGTAGGGACCTTGGTTGAAAGGCTTGTGGATCAACTCTTGAGATGGGCGACCCCTCCCTCCCTCCGCTCTCCGTCCGACCCCCCCTGCGGTCTCCGCTGCAGTCTCAACTCCCATGAGCCTCAGCACGGGGCCACAGACAAGAGAGAGAGAGGGAGAGAAGGCGAGGGGGTGAAACGGGCAATCGATAAATCAATATGTTTTGCGCCACTAAGCTAGGGTGAGCTCACACACGCACGCAGACACACACGTCGTACGCACACACAGAGCCCTTCCAACCCCCATCGCCCACACACATACTCGGTAAAGGCACAGGACAAGAGCGGCCCTTGCCAAAAGACATTTAGTTGTTTTAGAGGGGCTTCGTTTTTTCATTCTATTACCCGTTTTGGATCATTAAGCCATTGATTTTTGTTTCATCGGGTAAGTGGTGCACCGGACCCCCAGGGGAGCACAGTGGAAAAACCCAACAGAGAGGGCCCAGCAGGAATTTCTCATAGTTTGACAGGCCGGTCCCACGGGCCACCAAGAGCCACGGGAACCAGAAAAAGGAGAGGGAGAGAGACAGAGAGAAAATGTCGACTAGAATCTGTCTCCAGTCGTGATTGTAGTGCCAAGCGGGGTGTAAAGTGGCTTTTGAAGAGCTCGCTTGCCGGGTCTCACAACGGCTGTGGTGAATTTGGAGAACGGAGGTCAATTATACAGACAACGCGGCCAAGATCATTTGAGGTGTTTTGTTAGGGAATGTTTTGTGGCAAAGGCTTCGTCACGGCAAGACGGATAGGATGAAGATGGATACTCAATTAAATAAGCATCGGGTTTTAATTTACAGCATCGGGTTAATATTAGGTTAAAAGGCAGTTCTGGGGTAGAAGGTAGAGCCCCATATATGTACCCCAGGGAACAGATTCAGTTGGCCCAAAGCCAGGGTAATATTACAGTCAGCAACCAAGATGGATGTGCTCAACTTAAAGAGGCTGACACACTGCCTAGCGCTGTCATAAGAATGACATAATACCTGTCGTGACAGGTCATGAAAATAACGTTACGTAACTGATTTAACTTTAGGCTCAGTGTAGGAAAGAGGAAACCATGTAGTTTAGTGTTCCTGTAGATAGTGGATGTCTAATAGTTGATGTCAAATTGTTGGAAACTGACTATCTCCGGCAATACAGACAGAGAAAATGACCTTTTAAAAAATAAATGACTGTCAACTGTGAAGAAAGTTGAGAAATATCCTTGAAATAGAAATATCCTGAGATCAAGTCTCAAGTTCATAGAGTCTCATGTTTGGGAGTTGGTAGACTTATTTGTATTCTCGTTGGACCGTTTTTGTGAAGTCAGAGTCCAAATCTAGTAGAATTTTATTGCGACATCCATTTTATTCAATCGGGTTTCACATGGTCATACGGCTTTTCGAATGTATTTCGTTCGTTGAGCAGAATTTATTGGGGCAGAAAAGCAAGCACTTGGCATTGTTTTTGTTGAGCCAGATTCGATATGGAAAGTATGGAAAGTGATTTGGTCAAACTAGCATTCATCCTGCTGTGGTGTTCATATCAAAGTGCATTTGATTGGATTGCTGCAAATGCCTGTCATGGCTGCGAGTTGCCAACTCTGTAATGATGACCTAGCAAAGGAGACAGCCTGTCAACAGACTGACCCATCGTAGCAGAAGACGAGCCTTGCTACATTTCCCAGACTGTTGGCCTTTAAGTCCCATGCTAGCTAGCTACAATGTTGCTAGTTTAATCACTCATATTACTAATACTGTAATATGTACTGCATATTCAGCCCGTATTGCAGGGTTTGAAGTCACTTCTGAAATTGGGTCTTGTTATTTTCGAATGTGAAACTGCGTCAGAATTCTCTTGGACCATGGTACGATTGTTAGGTGAGCATTCGTGTGCGGTTGATTTGTCCTCACAACAGCAACCCAAAAAAAACTCAGTAAAGGTCAGTAGTCCAGCCAGGGTTATTCTATCCAAACTGACAAGCAAGGTGTGAAAGCAACCTTACACCCTCACCTCTGGCACACTATTTCATCCATTTAGGCCGTGTCCGCTAACGCATCTATTTGTGACCTCTTAAAGTTCCCCCCCAAAGTTCCCTCGTCCTTTTTACTGGTCTGTAAATTAGCTAGCTTCGAAGGGATCTTTACAAGCGCAATTTAAGCTTTGTGTTTCCTCGATAGGTAATGAAAATGATCCCTCCCATCTGTCTCTGGAAAGAGAAGGGCGGGATGCAGGAGGGGTGGGTGCCAGCTAATGCTAAGATTAGCAGCATCCTTCGGGGGGGGGGAAGGAATGGGGCAAGAAGGGGGGATGACCATCGTTCGAAAGAGCGAGATACCAGCCGGTAGTTTCATTCCTAAACCCAGACTACACTGCAGCTACACATTTGACACCTCCTCTTTCTCCCCCTCCGCCACCTCCTTTCTCTCTCTTTCTTTCTCTCGCCGTCTTGTGCTTCCAGGAAGTTGTGCCGGGAATGATTGAAGTTTTGAAATGATTCTAAGTATTCGTCTGTGGGACTGTGAAGTCGGTGGCGCTGTCTCATTAATGGGTGCCCCTTGTTGCTGAGGTGAATAGCTGCAATGTTGGAATGGAATAAAAAAGAGTGGAATGTGCAAACGCGCGTAAAGGAGAATATGAGAGATCGTAGAGGGGCCCGTGATTGACGGATGCACTGGTATGTCCTTGACACTCTTTTTTGTATCCAAGGGGGCAGGTTCATTCCTTTCTTTCAGTCAGCGTGTGTGTCTGTGTGTGTCTGTGTGTGTCTGTGTGTGTCTGTGTGTGTCTGTGTGTGTCTGTGTGTGTCTGTGTGTGTCCGGGTTCATTAATGCGCATGTCCATCTTAGTCATTGCACGTGTACGTGTGCATGTGCGAGCCCAAAAGGACATCGCGTCTCGAACTGCTTCCTAAGCAGAGCCATTCCTGTTGCAGTCTGCCTAAACAGCCAAGCCGAACATTGTGTTCAGCGTTGTTGTGTGTGCGTGCGTGTGCATGTTTGTGTGGGAGTGAGAGATGCCTCACCTCCCACCCGTAACTCGTCGGAGGCAACCGAATTGTTTTCCTGCAAACATCTCCGCCATATTCCTCTCTCCAACCTTTCAGGCATATTTGGCAGGAACACACATCCCTCTCTTCCCCTCCCCTCTTCCCCTCCTTGTTCTATATTTAATCAGCCGGGTGAGGGTGGGATGGGTGATTATGTGATCGGAGAGGGAGAAGAGTGCAGGCACGGGAGGGAGGCCTTTATGCCTCGAAAAAAAGTACTCGAGGCATCCTAGAGAGTGTGTGTGTGTGTGCACATACACTATGCATGTGTACGTAGACATGCATATTTATGCACGTGTGCCAGTGTGCGTGCGCGTGTGTGTGTTCCGCCCAGGCTGAGAGTAGGCAGTGGACTGCTGTAGTGATTACTTACTGTAGTTACAGCAGTAAATTGTCCCTACGGTCTTAAGCCTTAGATCTGGCCTCCCTCTCTGAAAGTGACACTTCAGCATTCTGTCCCCGGGACCGCTCGAGAGGAGAGAGGGTACGGGGAGCAGGAAAGAGACACATAGGTAGAGAGCGAGAGAGAGAGAGAGGAGAGGGCCGAAAGAGAGGCAGAGTGTTTGAGTAGCCGTTTGTGCGAGAGAGGAGAGTTATCCGGGGTGTGTGCGTGTGTGAAGGAGAAAGAGGAGAGAGGGAGATAGAGCTGTCAGTGTGTGTGTGTGCATGTGTGAGGGAGAGAGAGGGAGAGGAGGGCTAAGAGAGAGGGAGAGCTGTCAGTGTGTGTGTGTAAGGGAGAGAGAGAGAGAGGGAGGGTAAGGGAGAGAAAGGGACAGCTGTCAATGTGTCTGTGTGTGAGTGAGGGAGAACGAGCTGTCAGTCTTCTATATTGTTCTTTATATGCATACCCCCACCCCCCCCCCTCCCCAGTCTTCCAGGGTGAAGGGTTGGCAGAGGATATGGAGGTTGGGCATCCCATAATACCTCCTACAGGCATCGGTTTGCCTTTATTGACATGCATGACTCCTCTGTACCAGTTCTCTCGCTCTTACCGTTGTTAACCCATGTCCTCTTTTCTCTCTACCCACCTCTCTCTTGCACTTATCTGCCTCTCCCAGTCTCCTTTCTAGAAATCTCCTCTCAGTCCTCGTTTTGCTGTCCCTGGTGGTAGAAAGGGGAACTACACAGGGACAGGTTATGGTGACTGACAGCCGATTACGACGCCCTCCTCTTTCTTATTCCAACATTAGAGAGAGAGAGAGAGATACAGAAGGAGAGCCGTGTGTATGTGCATGTGTGGTTATTAGCGGATGCTAATCTGGGTGTTTGTGTGTGTGCACGGTGCTGTCTACAAGTGTGAGTTGAGGCGTGTGCGTGTGTGCGCCCCGTGCCACGCGCACACACGCCGGTGTGTGCGTCTGTGTGCTTCTTGGGGATTTGCTTCACATAAAAACACCCCATGCGCACAACACACACACACACACACACACAAACACACACTGAAACGCTCATGAATACTCCCAGAGCAATTACGGGAAGCCCACTCACTCTTTTCTACCTCGGTGACGGCTAGAGAAAGGACAGAAATAGGGGAGGGGGGGGGGAGGAGGGGACAACAATTTTGCCCAGTTCCAAATTTGACAGCTTTTGAACTTGTTTCATTTTTTATTCATTAGATAAGTAAAAGAAAATCCAGTGATGGCGCGCTGGTGCGCGCGTTTGATTTATGCCCACTTCTGGGAGGAGAAAGCAGAATTTATGATTCCCTCCCTCGTCCTGCGTAATCGACACCGCAAAGCCAGTGTGTTGCTGTGGGTTTAAAGAGAGAGAGGTGGTGGTGGGGGGGGGCGGGGAGAAAGAAAGAGAAAGACAGAATGGTGATTTTTTTTTCTTCTTTTTACCTTTTCCTCATTGAGGCACACGCAGACATAGAGTCAGCTCAAAGAGATGCTCCGAACACGCACGCGCGCTCTCTCACGCGCACGTCTCTGAACACCCCTCTTCCCGTTCTCCTTCATCTGCACTTATCTTCCCCGACACCAATTTCCTCACCCTCCTTTATTGTCGCACCCTCTTTTCTCTCCCCCTCGATCACTCTCTCACTCCATTTCTCCACACCTCCGCTCTCGTGACATAAACCCTGTCTCTTAAATAGCATTCGCCATAATCCCCATGGAAACACTGCATCCGCCGTTGATTGCTTGCATACATCGAATTATGTAACAAGTGGAGAGAGAGAGACAGAGAGAGAGACAGAGAGAGAGCGAGAGACAGAGAGAGAGAGAGAGAGAGAGAGAGAGAGACAGGGAGAGAAAGAGAGAGAGATAGAGAGAGAGACAGAGAGAGAGACAGAGAGAGAGAGGAGAGAGAGAGAAAGAGAGAGACAGAGAGAGACAGAGAAAGAGACAGAGAGAGAGAGGAAAGAGGTGTGTCTTTCAACCAGCAGCTTTCTCCTGGCACATTTCCCCCCCCACGTTCTTTATTATTATCAAGATGCATATCGGTAAGGATGTTGAGGTCATTGAGGGCATTCTTTATGTGTCAACCAAAGAATGCCACAAAGCAATATGTGCATTCAAAGTAAGTGAGTAAAACTCAAGAAGAATATGTGTCAGCATATGTGTGTACTGTGTACACAAGGTCATGAACAAGGGTGACAGAGGTAGAAATAAATTTGCAGGGCATGGTTACGGTGTCATCATCATCAGCACCGTTACCGGTTTAGCAACAGTAACCATTTTCATCTCTTAGAATTCGTTGGTTTAAGCCGTTGACAGCCCCTCCTGTGTTTGAAAAAGGATCGAGTCTAAAGTTACCTCTGCACACAATTTGTTTAGCTTTAGGATAATAGTCTGGAAACCCCCACACGATACCACAACAGACTCGGCGACAGGAGGAGAGAGGGATGGTGTGAACCGGTTGAAACAATGGAAGGGAAAGAAAGGTGTCGCTGATGGAGAGAAAGTAGGCAAGGAGGGGGGAGGTGATTTGAAAAGTCTTCAAACCCCTAAGATTACAGACTACTATTTCAGAGCTGCCAAAAAGTATCAAAGTTATTGTGAGCTGTGAAAACTAGGCGTATTGTGGATGGGGATAAGGAATTTAAAGAGGGAAACGCTTCTGTGTGTGTGTGTACTGTACATGTGGGTGTACAGGGTTGTGCAGAATGTGCGTAAGCCATGTTGATGAAAGGAAACGAGGGTTAGAAGAGAGACCCGTCTCATTCCGAGATACACACTCGTGTTTTCTTTTTCATCTCGGTGTGAATACACACACTGATCTCACCCAGCACCAGGGGAACTCTACCTAACAAGTTATGATGGGAGATGCAGTGAAAACGGTGTGTTTTTCATGTCTGTCTGTAAGAAATGTGCTTCCAATCAGACAGTACAACCGTATGATGGCGTGTGTTATCATACATGCATGCATTAGGACCTTTGCCCTGAAAAACATGTTCATTCGCATCGTGTACATCTCTCAGAAGAGTATCACGGTCTGAGTAACCCCTCTATCCAAAAGCAAGCGGAAAGAAAAGGCACAGACTGTGCCGATTCATAATTTATCTATTTTTTTTATTTAGTATTTGTTTTGCTCGCTCCCCCGTGACTGATTCGCAATACAATCCGTGCTCAAACAAGTAGGCCAAGCCATTACATTCTTGGAGAATACTTGTCTTCTTTCCTGGACCAGTTGTGAAAGAAAATCTCTGTCCTTGTTTGTCGGAGAAGGTTGCTTGGAGGGGGAGTGCTAATGCTTCACTTCACAGTCCCGTCACATGGACATGGCAGAAAGTGACTCTGAGGGAACGTGGATGGCCTGAAAGGGAACCATAGCCTACTTTCTAAAGGGTGTAAATATTTTAGCAGATTATTAAATCAAGTCTTATAAGAACCACAAAGGTGTAGAATTGCCATGGGCTGTGAAACCGACATAGAACAATAGTTGGTAGCTAATTAGCAGTAAATATACTCGTCGTTTCCCTTTAGCAATGGGTTTTTAGACGTAGCTTAGCCTAGGCTATTGTATGCATCCATCAAGCATTAACGAAACTAGAGCGTCAACTTCTCAGTCCTGCCATTGTAATGCTGTTCCTGTCAAGAGAAAAAAGCAGCGCCTATAGCTATGCTACATTCTGTTCGGGCCTGTACTGTGCGAAACATCCATTTTGCTATCTAGCTGTTTGCTACCAGTCCCATCTTTTTATAAGCTTCGCTCAGCCTTTGAGAACCGGAACTGACGTTGTATATGATGTCTTCCCTGCACTGTTATATTTAAATGACCAGGTAGAGCACTATAGGGTTTGGGTGGGGAGTAACTAAGATGTGCATGCTAAGAACTGCGCTACGTTATGAGGCAGAGACATAGCTCCTTTACCCCCTCCTCGGAGACTTTCAAGGAGTGCTTTCTCATTTTGATAATGAAATGACCTCGCCTCCGGGGTTCTACTCACTCTAAAAGTGATTCACTTTTTTTCCGTCCACCTCACTGCCCTGATGAAAACGAGAAATACTACCTTCTCCCTGGATGTGGTTAAAACACATTCTAAATATGTCTTCTTTCTTCTTTTCCTGTGGTTTGCTTTCACTCGAGCTTGTGTTTAGTCTACTGGGGCCACGAGTCGGTATAAATGATCCGACTCTTAAATACAAGGTGGCAGAGATATGACAAACGACTCATAGAAATCATAGAGTTACTAAAACTGTGTACAACCGGTTACCTTACTGGATAGCTGTTGACAACAAGAAGCTGCGTTCAACCTTGATATTAATGAAGTCTCAATAATTGTTTTGTTAGATTCAGACACTCAACATCCTGTATTTCATGGTGGAAAGCACCCAACCTTACTACTGTACTACAATGACTCACTTGTTTGCTACGATGATCTGTGCAGACTGCCTGTATGCAGTCCATGTTCTCCTCCCAGCCTTTCTATGAAGCCCTGAGTGAGGCAGAGTGCTGTCATTTGGTTACATAATCAGCCGTGTGTGTGTGCGTGTGTGTGCATGCGTTTAGGGGAGGGAAGTCTTCGTGAATATATGTGTGCGTGTGTGTTTGAGGGTATGTTTGTGCATTTGTGTGTGTGTGTTGGAGGTTGTGCGCATGTGTGTGTGTCTTACAGCGAGCAGTGGCTGCCTCTGGACTGCAGATGATGTGGTTCTACCAAGGCCATCCTAACAGACGGATGCTGAGATGGACTCTCAGCCTGCCAAGCAACAATAGGACTAAGCCCGTGTGTGTGTGAGAGTGAGTGAGTGTGTGTGTGTGGGTGTGTGGGTGGTAGGCTTTGTGAGGATAAAGAGATTGGAGAAGTAGCATGCTCCCGGCAAGGAGTTTGGAATGTGTGTGTGTGTGTGTGTGTTTGGTTTAGCACCGTGTGTACTTGTGTGGGGAGATTGTGTGTTTGGTTTAGCACTGTGTGTACACATGTGGGGAGATTGTGTGTTTGGAGATGAGTGTGTGAGGGCTTTTGGCTATGTAAAGCATGCACACGTTACTGGACGTGAAGTGGCGTGGACCTTCGATTGTGAACCAGGGACGGTTTGTGCATATGTGAACAATGGGTGTGTGATTGGCACTGCCGAGCGTGTACGATATGTGTGAACGAAGAGAGCTGTTGAGCTTTCAGCTGCGGCTAGACATTTTTCTCAGATTGTTAGAGGCAGATGTGCGAAGGATGTGTTTTAGGGCTCGCGCATTTGGGTGTGTGTAGTGGTAGCCCGTGTCGGTTTAGGCTTGTGTGCCTCAATCGGTGATGTGTGTGCAGCATACATGTCATTGTGTGTGTCTGTGTGTATTTCATGGTGCTCCTTTGTGTGAAATTGAGGTGGAGATGGTGTTTTCTCTACCAGAGAAGTGTATAATAGGGAAAGAGGTGGAGAACTCACTGTAGCGAACGAGGGCGTGTGTTGCTCAACGCTGCCATCTAGCTGCCACAGCTATCAGGGCCCTTTGAAGAGCCCAGGGGAGCAATCCAGTGATGGCTACTCTCACACTAAACACTGGTCTGGGATGAGTTATCCACTTCCCAGAGATAGTGTTCAAGCTAATGAACGGGACGATAAAACTGACCTTGGACCAGTTGATGAAGGATGCCTAGTACTAAGTATTAACGTCACAGGAAAATGGGCCCCGATGAATGTGTGAATGCTATGTTTGTGTGGGGACATAGCTGTGTGTTTGTGTGTGTTGTGTATACATATTATGTGTGAATGAAGGCCAGTTGTCGAGCTTTGAGTTGCAGTAAGGTGTCTGTTTCTCACCCGTTGCAGTGGGTGGATGTGTGTGTGTGCGCACGCGTGTGTGTGTGTGTGGGGACACTTGTGCGTGTCGCTGTCTAGGTGTTAGAATGAATGTCTGTGCACGAAGCAGAAATAATTCCAAGTGTTGGATGTGCATGTGTAGGTGTGAAATCATCTCAACCAAACTTATTTGAGAGAAAACAAACTCCCCCCCCCGACACACACACCCACACACACCAAAAAAAATGCCCACACTCATACCAGACTGGTCCAGAGTAAGTCACTTTGGTCAGCATAAAAACATTCAAATATATGCGGCTTCATAAGTCCTTTGGGATCCAAGGGGTTCGCTGGGAGACTGTGACCTTGAACCGATCCCTAGTCCATGTCTTCATAAACCACCCCCACCCTCCCGTGGTCTCCTTCCTTCATTTCTTTTTATGACTCCACACCCCCACCCTTCACCCCTCCTCTCCTCTCCGGCTCCATTTCCCCTTCTCTCGTCTTCCTTCATTTCTGCTACTCATTCCACTCAATCCCTTTTTCTGTTTCTCTTTCGATTCCCCTCTCTCTGCACGGCTCTCCCGATCTGTCACTCCGTCCTCTGTCACAGCTCCCCTCCTCCCCCCCCCCGCCTGTCAATCTCCCTTCTCTGGACCCCTCCTCCTCGCATGTGTCTGCCTCGGTATCCCTGGTCCTTTCGTTCCACCCATCCTACGTTTTTTTTTCACCCTCTCCTCGTTCTCCACACCTCCCTCCCTGTCTTCCTCCTCTGTCTCTCGCCCTCGATATCAGCAGCCAGTGTGAGATAAATAATGCATCAAAACACATTTAAAACATTAGCAAGGCTTTACTGGTGTTGAAAGAGAGGGAGGACGTGGGAAGGGGGGGGGGCACTGCCTCTTAAATGTGGTTCAGCGCATGGTCAGATTTAGTAGGCATGGATGTCTCCCCTAACATTAATGTGTGCAAATTTAGGTTGGTTTAACATTTACAACATTTGTTAGCCTTATTTCACTGCGGAAATTAACAGATAAAGTGGATATTTGTGTGAATTTAGAACCCCAAGCATTAGGTACTAGCCATTTGAAGCACTTTTCTGGTGAAATACAGACTAATAAACTTCTTGTAGTGTGCCGGTATCAATCTCAAAGGAGAATGCTTGCTGGTCCACTTTTGTGTAGTACATTTATTAGTATATAAGTGCACTCAAGGGGTGTTCATATTGGTTCCATAGAATTTTGTACATTTGTGTGTGCTTCATAACTCATTGTGTCACACTCCACCTGACAGAATACGAACATTAACATCTCAACTATAACCATCTAGATGAACTTAAACACTATACAAATACACATATATATGTATATATATATATACACACAAACATACATTTTGTAACGTGACTGTATCAAAATAGATAGAGATAAGCACCTCTCTCTCTCTCACACACACACACACAAACACACAATTAAAGGTCACGTCCACACTCTGCTAAACATACACATACTCCTCTTGTTCCGTGCCGCAGGTTCATCATAATGACCAAAATGGGTCCCCTACAATCCCCTGCCCTCCTCCTCCCTCACTCCATCCTTCCTGTTTTCATCACGCTTCCATCTCTCTCAACATCCCCCTTCCCTGTTCCCTTCTCCCTCCTTCCCTTCCCACCCCTCAATTCCTGCTGGCAGCGTGGCGATTGGCATTATTAAAAATTGATTGGCGGCGAGCGTTTTGCGGGCGTGCATGTATTATTGAGCTCAGAGTCAACTGGGAAGGCTGCCAGGATTGACAGGCAAGAAATGAAGGGAGGGCCGGCCTCCTGCTCCTCTCTCTCTCTCTCTCTCTCTCTCTCTCGCGCTCTCTTTCTCTCTCTCTCTCGCTCTCTCGCTATTTCTCTCTCTTTCTCTCTCTCTCTCTCTCTCACAACGGTCGGCGTGGAGAAAAAAAGAGAGAAAAAAGATTAAAGAAAAACATCTTGCTGCCTTGGTGTTGGGTGGGTGGGGGTGGGGGGGGGGTGGGGTACCAGGAAGGGCACCGTCGGTAGATTGGAGCAGCACTTTATATATACGTATAATATAAAATATATACATCTAGTCGGGGCCAAAATATTGGTACGCCTACACTTATAAAAGAACAGTTTCTTTTAGAAAAATGTATTGCTATTAATTGCTAGTTAATTGTTTGGTTTTGTGGTGGAAGTCTCTTATTTTGGGTGTACCCTTTAAAATAGTTTGAAATAATATTTCATACAGGTGATAGGCTTACTCTTTAACTCTGGAACTTAAGTGTGACGAGCTGCAGGTGGCTGCAATGTCAATATCACTCACTACCAGTCTGAATTAAGAAAAGGACTCTCCTTTGTGTCCCCAGAGAGCTACATGTTCCCATATCCACCATGCATGATGTTAATAGGAGATGTAAGTCCCACGGCACCGCAGCCAACATGGCCCCAAGAGAAAACGTGCCTAAAGATTGCAGCAAAGGATTGTCTGAATGTAGTAGGAAGCTGCTCAATCGACTGCTGAGCAGATATGATGGCGCTTTTCCACTGCATGGTACTGACTTGACCTGACTCTTACTCGCCATTCTTGGTTTTCCATCAGGCAAACCTGGAAGCCTGCCTGAACTTATTTGGTATTTTTAGTCACCAGATTACTGATTGGTCAGAGGGAATCACGACACGAGAGATCCTGCACACACCCACCATTTGTAAATAACCGAGCTACAGTAACGGCCGCTATCTAATACCAGCTGTATTATCTTTTTATTCACTGGACTACTTGGTTAATGGCAACCCTTGAAATCGCGCTGAATCAGAATAAGCTTTATTCGCCAATTGAGTTTGCACAAATAAGGAATTTACTATGGCAGGAAGGTGCATACCCTAACCTAAGAGTTGTAACTGGTCAATTGAGGAGGTGCAGACGTTGCTCTGTTTGGTTGCCAACCTAGAGTTGCTGTGTGTCGTGTTTAAGACAACGTCGCGGCTTAATGCAGCATCGCTATGACGAGCATCGCTATGACGACCAGCTACATTGAGGGGGTAGGCAACTCTCTGCAGTGGAAAGCAAAGTAAGCTACCTGGTCCCAGAGCCATCTTATCAATGGCTCTGCCTGGTACCAAAGTCGAGCCTTGTCCAATCGAGTTGAGCAGGTGGAAAAGGGACATTAGAGACTCTATAAGACCAGGCATTCCAGAACTAGGAACCTTTCCACCTTCCCTGTAGTCAAACATGCAGGAGGTTCAGTGAACGTTTTGAGATCACGTCGCTGGGTGCTTTGCAATGCAAGTTTGCGAACACATTGTAAATATGCGCAATGCATAATGACATCAGGAGCTTACTAAGGCATTTTCGAGTGCAAAGAGTTGTTTCCAGTGAAGAGTATGAGTCCTAATGAGACTCCAAACACTTTACAAACAACCAGAAGGTCAGACAGGTCACTGGTCAGGCAGGTCAGAACACAACTGTATAGCTCAATGGTAGTGGTGGTGCATTTGACTGCATATCAGTCAAATATCCTTCCCCCTGTCTATCTCTCTGGATGAAATGAGTGTATACTAAAACACCTTTTTATTAATAGCCTAAATATTAATTCCACTAAAAACCTGGAGATAGATCTGAACATTTGGTTGGGAGAATTTGTAGAATCAATAGAAGTAGCTGGTACCCCCAAGGAGATTGGGCAACATTGTCAGTAGTGAAGTGCAGGAAACTCGTCCATCTATTGAAGAGGAACTGTTTGATTTGACCAAATCTTGTGCCACCAAAGACTGGGTCTTGGATCTCATCCTTTCAAACATTGTATGAAATATTCATAGTACACTTTGAATAACAACAGTATTTTGGTAATGTGCACAGTAAAATAAGGAATTGAGTGAGTTATTCGAAAATAGTGCCGTATTTTTGGCCTTGGGGAGATGCCAATGTCTATTGTGTGTGTTTGTTTTAATAGTCTGTCAGGTCCATGTGTATGTTTACAAGCTGTACTAAGCATGTGTACTAAGCCACACACTCACACTAGTACATGTAATATAGTTACCTTAAAATAATCTTTGTTTCTCTAGCTCTTTCTCTCACCCACATACATCTCCTCCTGACAAACTAATCAGAGAACACTCATAACTATTGACCCAGAGTTACCTTTCCGTCAACCCTCCCCTATTCTCTCTCCTCCTTTCTCTTTCCCTCCGTTCTGCCTTCCGTCCCTTTACATCCGTTTCTTTTATGTCAAGGTCCGATGTTTGTCTTGTTCCTGACACATTTTGGCATTACTCTTCTGGCGTTTTCAAAACTCCCTTTCACTGTCAATTGTAAAGTTTGGACCATTCTGTGGATGTAATGCGCAACCGGAGTGTTTTCCCTAATGTGTTTTTCTTCTCTTTCTCTTTCCCTCCACTCTATCTACCCTTTAACTCTCCCCCCTCTCTCTCTCTCTCTCTCTCTCTCTCTCTCACACACTCTCCCCCCTCTCTCTCTCTCTCTGTCTCTCTCTCTCTCTGCAGATGAACAGACCTATCCAGGTGAAGCCGGCGGACAGTGAGAGCCGAGGAGGTACAGTGCTCTGTCTTTTTGAAACATGGCTGCCCACACCAGATTAGCGTCAACATTATGTGTCCCCTTCAGCACCCTCACCAGCCCCCACCCTTCCAGCAAACTCACGGCAAAACCAGAATGCTGGAAACGCGTTATGTAAACGTTGGTTGGTTTTTCCAGCCTTGTTTTGTGTGCCGTTTGATTGTGCTTGCATTCGCAGAGTGGAAATAAGGAGGCAGATCTTAGGTGGCCCTTGTTTAAATTGAGCTGTACTTCAATTTGGATGAAGTTAGTGATCAACATTTGACGCTAGTTTTCAGGGATTTTCACTTCATTAAAAACACCCCCAAAAAATGTTTTGTATGGGCTTTCAAATCTATTTTTCAAAAGATCAGGAAGAGAGTGTCAACGAATTGAGAACAACAGCAAAAAACTACTGTTTTTGACAGCTATTCCTTCCAGGTCAGATCCTGCATTTTAGATACTAAGCTACCATGCAATCTTACATGAACAATTCATTAGGAATCCTCTCCTTTATGACTCCGGATTTACCAGTAACCATGCATAACATGGTTCACTTATATCCAGGGGGTTGTATGTTTTTATGGCATTTCATCGATGGTATATGATGTCTAAATATTTGAGACTTCATGACTTTATCATGACATCAAATGTTTCCTGAGGGAGGGAGGAAGAGAGGCATACGGTTATGATTTTGTGAACATTTTGCAATAAAATTCTTAGTACCTCTGGTTTCTATGGCACTGGGTGTATTGTTACATAATACAGCACATTCTCTATGTTCAGTTTGACAGGTGTTGTAATGTTCCTGGATATAATGCATGTAAACAACTTGTCCCTTGTGTGTGATATTCCACTTGGAGCACTGAATAGAATAGCTGAGAGAATCTGGAGAATACTGGCTGATTCCCACACCTGCCTCACTCTAACATTAAAATCTGATAAGAATTTAAGGTACACCATCAAACAATTAACTGAAAAAGATAAGTGAATCGAGTTTCCCCATGTCTAAGTACCTGGTATGTTACAAAACCCATGCAAACCAATGCCAAATCCAAGTCTCCATCAAATATTTACAATTCCAGAACAGCTCCACCATCACAGTGAAAGTACTAATTACTAGACACCCAAGAACGGTTCTGCGACTCAGATGTCCAGACTCATTGTAAAGGATAGGATTCATAGTCAAAACTACGGATACTGTCAATCAAATGGACACCGCAATGAATTGACACAGCTGAAGATGTGCTTAGTTAGGGTCTGCCCTTGAAACCATCTCAGGCAGATTGTCAATATATGCGCACAGATATCAGGAAGGTAGGAGGGTGCGAGGGAGGGAGGGAGAGAAAGAGAAACGGAGAAAGGGAGAGACAAGGGCGGGGGGGAAAGAAAGAAGTAGAGCGTGCAGGGAGCACGCGGATGGGGGGGGGGTGGTAGTGAGGGGAAGAAACATATCGAGTGAGAAGGTGAGGTGCGTGTGTCTATGGGAGAGGGAGAGAAAGAGAGGTGGAACGAAGAGAGAAGAGTGTGTCTGTGAGGTAGAAAGGTGGAGAAAGAGGGGAAGAGAGAAAGAAAGGGATTGCATGACTTCTCCCTCTGTTTATTTTGGTCTTCTTTGAGTGTGATTGATGGAGCTGGATGGAAAAGGATACAAATACTTAGTGGGGGGAGGGCTAGAGCAGGATTTCGACATCTCCCTCTTTTCCCTCCCTCTCTCTCTCCCCCCCCTCCCCTGCTCCTCATTACTCCTTCCCACTCTCATTTAACCTCTCTTCCTTACCTTTGTCTGTGTCATTTTCTCTTTTGTTTCTCCTTTCCACCACCCTCTTTTTGTCGTCTGAGCCATCTTCCCCAGTATCCCCTCATCCCCTGCCTGTTCCGTTTCTCTCTCCCCTCTACCTTTCCATCTGTCTTCCAGGCCCTTCTCTTTTTGTCAGCGTCAGTCTCCATCTGTCGGCCTTTGCGATTGGGCACCTTCCTTTAGAGAGAAAACGGCTACGCCTAAAACGCACAGTGCTCGGGCTCGTTCTCTGTGTGTGAGAGTGTCAGAGAAGGCCGAGGCAGGAAGAGAAAGAGTAGAGACGTTCGAAAGGGTCTGGAAGTTGTCGACTAAATGGACTGAGAAACACGGCTCGATACCCCCTCCCACCCCGGTCAAGAAAAGAAAGAGAGCAGGAGACCAACTGAGGAAGAATAGCTGAGAGAAAAGAAAACCCCACAGAGCAATACACGTGATTATATAGAACAAGGTCGCAAGACTACGTTTTGAAGTTTGAAGCCTGTCGTAAGCCTTCATAACAGTCTTGAATAAAGAAACTTTGCCCGATTGACACGCCGTCGCGAATAAGTTCTGACCCCGTTTAAGGTTGTGCCTTTGATCTGTGTGGGGTGCATCGTTTTACACACGCGCTCCCTCGCGACCCCGGGTTCTCATTGGTTCCTATTGATTTAATCTCTGGCATCATGTTAGTGTGTTGTGTTAAGAGTCGTTTCCCTAAGAGAGATGTCATATTTATTGGTGCCCTCCCAAGGGAACTGCACAAGGCTTTGGCCGTCAATGATGTGTTGTGTGCGTCTGTGTGTGATAGTGTACGTGAATATCCAAGTGTGTGTGTGTGGGCCCACCATCCCTGATCTCCGGCCCACACTTGTAAACAATCCCCCCTGTGCAAGGCCAGAGCGGAGATTAGTCTTGTTGACTCTGCAAGGACACCCTGTCAGGCCGAGGCATTGAGAGAGCAGACCCCAAACACACACACACACACAAATACATACACACACACAAATACATACACACACACACACACCACACTCATTAATATTCCTGCAGATACATTATTTTCTACAGTTGCTCAATGCCTTTTTCACTAATCCAGAACTAAACTTGTACAGTACTTGTATTTTATAATCACCCACTTGTAAACACTTTTTTACACGTTATCATTCATCACAAAGTAGTGGAGAAGTATAAGCAACGTATATCATAGCTTGTACCTATAACTTTCTTTCAGATCTATCTGAGTGAGGTATGGTAGAAATGTTGGTAAAACCTACATTCACTGGAGGAAAAGTAGTCAAATGGATGCAAATCTCTAAATGATCCACGTAGACAATGCAACAATTTGACCAGTTCCTATTTGTTTTAGAAGACAGAAAACTCTTTGTGGGAATGCTCAACAAGCAGCAGTCCGAAGATGATGTGCGTCGTCTCTTTGAGTCATTTGGTGGAATTGAGGAATGCACCATCCTCAGAGGTCCTGATGGAAACAGCAAAGGTAAGTCATTTTGGTTCCGCCACAAATAATATGTAGACCTAATCATTTTTAAATGGAAACTTTCTACTAAAAGTTTATAATGAGAAATGAAGCTTCGCAGATGGATTTAATACAGGAAACATAATTACATTATTACACACTCATTTGAGGATTTGAGCTTCATTAGAAAGCTTACAGTCACAAAGTTTGGGCTGGAAACTTTGGGTCTCCAACAGTAGCCTGCCTTCTCCTGTTAGCATTAGCGACAAGCACCAGATGTAAACAACTTGAACTTGTCAGAGTGCTTCATGCAAGAACCTCATTAACTCCATCCAGTCGGCTTACAACCAATCAATAAGCCTCATCGTAACTAAGCCAGATGATTACAGTAAAGCTTGATCATTCCAATTCATCAGTAAGCTTCATTAGCGAGGCCTCATCAGCGAGCTTACTCAGCTAAATGGGTCTGTTCAATGGCTGCTGCGAGCTTGATCATTCAAATTTATCAGTGAAGTTCATCAATAAGTAAGCCACAACTGCCGCCAGCCTCGTTTCAGCGCTCCCAAAGGGACAGGGTTTGGAGTGACATAACAGAGATCGACTTAGGGACTGACTGGGGAACCATCCGTCTTAACTACCCAAACTATTTTACCAAACCAGCTGACATTGGGAACAAAGTGGTAGAAGAAATATTAACATGTTTTCTTTCTTGTCCGTCTCACCCCACCCCCACCCCTCCCCACACTCCCACCACCCCACACACCCCCGCTTTCTCCTTTTTCTCCAACCTCGCCGCTCCACCACTGGCCTCCTTTCTGCCAGGCTGCGCGTTCGTAAAATACTCTTCCCATGCTGAAGCTCAGGCAGCCATCAGTGCACTACATGGCAGCCAGACAATGCCTGTGAGTGGAGTGAGTGTTTCAGTGTGTTATAGCCTATGTGTTTGTCTGTTCATTACCGTGCTATCGCATCGCAGGATACAACTGGTTGCTCCGGCAATGTGCTAATTGACGGTCACGAAGTCTGCGTGTCTGTGCATATTTTCATCCCCCACCCTTAGTCGCTTGATAACTTGATCCCCCCCCAGGCCACAGAGGAAATTGTATGCAAATGTGATATGGTGTTAAATTACCTCAAGTAGAGAAGGGTGTATGAGTGTGTCGGTGGATGTCTCCATGTTGATCTCTCTATAAGTGGAGAACTCCATGGAGGACTCATAGACCCCTGGTGACGCATGCAGAGGTGCTTCATAGATGGTGTTGAAAGAAAAGTCTGCCTTTGAAGTCATTATTTTCTAATTGGATTCAAAACTAAGAATTGCTCATGTTTACGTATAGGCAATGGATGTAAGCTGTTTCGAGAGGAGTTGTAGTTAGAAAGCATGTTTGTGTCTTGCTGAATGTGCTTGCTATAATGTGTATCGGCCACTGGCTTATGTACTGTGTGTGTGTGTCTTGTAGGGTGCCTCCTCTAGTCTGGTGGTGAAGTTTGCCGACACGGACAAGGAGCGCACCATCCGGCGCATGCAGCAAATGGCTGGTCAGATGGGGATCTTTAACCCCATGGCCCTGCAATTCGGCGCCTATGGGGCTTACGCACAGGCAAGAGACCTCACTGGATCCACCCTCGGGTCTACCCATCAAATCATCCACCTGTATCATCTAGATTTCAATTCATGAAAATAGCTATATGCTTGCTTTTGTAGAAAGCCACACTCAAATAGTGTATATAGTATAGTCCTTGCCGGGCTGCAAGGACAAACATTGCATCGTTTTAACACTGTTACAGTGGTTAGTGCCAAGGAACGGTCTGCATTTTAGTGTGACAATAGTCCCACCTCGACAATACTGAAGTGACAGTATATGAATTCCAAAGCAGCATTCAAAGGCAGGGGACTCTTCGGTTTGCATTTGAAGCAGGAACAATACTTTCTTCAACACAGCCTATCCTAAGTAGTCATTATAGCTATACCTAAAGAGTCAACACCCTGTGAGTGCTAATGCTAAAATAAAGGTTTATCAGTACAAAGGAAGTGATTCTGGGAGGAATAATGAATAACTGATTGATTATATGCATAGAGCGTCATGTGAGTGTTGTGACATGTGTTGATTTCAAGCACTTTGCCATCTTTTAAGTAGGCTTTGTTGTTCAACTAGTGGTTATATATATATATATATATACACACACACACACACACACACTATATTGACATTCACAATATAAACATAGTTCACATTGTTAAAATGTTAAAACGCTTCAACAAACAACTCAACAGACAAATTAGCAGCCGTAAATGTTTTGTTTATAATGTATAAATGCTCCAACAGACCATTCATAAGGCTCAGCAGTGGCGTTTAACTAGGGGTCTAACAATTCAAACCAGTTACCAATTAGGGCCGTTTCTGTCTGTAATTCAACCTATGTATTTCTCCTTAAGGGTTCCAACTCTAAACGGAATCTTTTAACTCTTAAATCTTTCCCCGTGTGTACCTCAGCAGGTCCAGCAACAAGCAGCATTGATGGCATCAGTAGGTCAGGGTGGGTATCTCAGTCCCATGGCGGCCTTTGCCGCCGCCCAGATGCAGCACATGGCCACCATCAACGGCATCCCTGGGGCGCCTATGACCCCCACCTCAGGTAGGAGAGAGAGGGGCTGAACGTTGGGCTGTCGAGGGTTAGAGGTCAAATCCTTTCTATCTGTTGGGCAAGCAACTGCTGTACAGCTTCACGCGCCGATGCTGTGCCATTTGCTTTTTTGACCCATCTGAAACCTAGTTTATAGTTTTGTCGATTTAAACGTAAGTCTCCGGATATTTGTGTCCATTCCGAGGCCTTGCACAGTCGGACAAAAACGAGGTCCACCTGTCAAATCCTCTGGGTCTGTTATGCAGTTCCACGTTGACGGCAGACATTATGAAACGATACTCCCTCTTTGTCTCTCTCAGGTGGCAGTACCCCACCTGGCATCAGCGCCCCTACAGTAACCAGCATCCCCTCGCCCATCAGTGTCAACGGTTTCACTGGCATGCCCCCCCCTCAGGCCAATGGCCAGCCCCCCCACGGAGGCAGTCTTCACCAACGGGATCCACCCCTACCCAGGTTCGTCCATTTGTAGTTTTTCAACATTTGGTATGACACAAGGGTCTCCATCCATTGGCACAAATACCAGATGTGATACAAGCATGATGTAGCATATACTGTATAAAATACTATAACGTCTCAGCAAAGCATTAGTGCATACGTAATGAAACGGAAACGATCGTACTTTAACAGTGAACGTCTAATGAGATCATCGAGACTGCCACATCCATGTTGTGGAATCAGGGGTATAAGTGGCGTTGCTAAGATACGGTCATCAAACGTATGTTTCTCTGACTGATTGAAGAGGGTGGTGTGCTTGTCATGCACTAGTGTGTCTGGTGGTTGGCATCTCGGGGGTGTTTTCTAAAGAGAAGGAAACACTTATTCCCCCTCCGACATCTCTCTTTCTCTCTCCAGTGTTGCAGGAGGTGGTGTTTCGGGAGGACTCTGAGAAGAACGGCTTGGGCGTGGCTTCCCGGAGTTGTTTCGGGGTTCAGGGAGGGTGCTTCCTGTCCTCTCTCTCTGAAGGTAACCTGCTCCGCCCCAACTCTCTCTCTCTCATGAACCGAATCAAGCTCTTCTTTTAGTCCTCCTGTTCACATGTGCAGTGGCCTTGGGGTGTTGGTGGTAGGGGGTGTGGGTATTGGTGAGCGGGTGAGCTTTTGCGAGTTCAATTACTTTTGTATTGACGTTTGTGTGTGTGTATAGTTTTGTGTGGCTGTGGAACAGTAGTGAGTGTTTATCATGGTAGAAGTGTTGAAGTATGCATGATACACATGTTCTTGGTTTTGAGAATTTGTATTTGGGTTTTAGAATTGTACTGTAAAATTGTGATGACTCATGACACATCGATTGGTGCCTAGCAGTTGGTCATGAAGGTTTAATTGGTGAACTGCCCTTCATAGTTTAGCCCTAACCAGGCTTGTAAGACAACATTTGTTCTCATTCTTCTACGCAACGTTCCAGAAGTTCACAGATTCATTGGGAGTTCTTAGAACAGTATGCAAAACATTGGTGTCCAAAGAAACCGCTTGGTGTCTGAGGAAGATCAGTTGCTGGTTAGTCCCAAACCAGATAGGCTCGTAAAAACGTACAGACAGGTGGTTTCTACGTCCCCCCCCCATAAAAATGCAGCATGCTATTTTCCCCAATCATGTCTCTAACCAGTCAGTATTATCCTCTCTTCCTTCCCCCCTCCACATTCTCCCCTTTCCTTACTTCCACACTGTCTTTCTTACCCGTGGCCGCCTCTTGCTTCCCCCTTTTTCTGCTCCTTCTCTCTCTCTCCTTCTCTCTCTCTCCCTCCACCTCTCTCCCTCCCTCTCTGTCTGAGCAGCTCAGAGTCCTACTGCAGCCGATCCTTTACAGCAGGCTTACACTGGGGTCCAGCAATATGCAGGTTTGTCACTCTCAGTGGGAGTGTGTGTGTGCACTCTGTGTGTGTGTGTGTGCGTGCTCTGTGTGTGTGTGCGCTGTGTGTGTGTGTGCTCTGTGTGTGCGTGTGCGCTGTGTGTATGTGTGTGTATGCTCTTTTTGTGTGTGTGTTCCAATGCTTGGGTTTAAATACTCTTACCAGATTTCATTGTGTGTGTGTGTGTGTGTGTATATCATGTTTGAACACAAGTCCTTTGTGTCTTATCTGATCAACGTGTGTATGTGTAGATTATTCTCTGTGTTAAATGATCTATTGTGTGCGTGTTCGCATACAACTGAGTGTGTGCGCGCGCGTTGCCGAGTGTTAGTTGATCTGCTAGCGTGTGTGTGTGTCTGTGTGTGTCTCAGCAGCCTACCCAGCTGCATACGGGCAAATCAGCCAGGCCTTTCCCCAACCCCCACCCATCATACCACAGCAACAGAGAGAAGGTGAGGCAGGTATATAACACACGCACACACACACACCACACATCATTGTAAACCATGCTTGCCTTGATTTACACAGTTATTAAATGTTTCGCATGCCGCCATAGTTCTCCTACTAAAGTATTCGAGACTCAATGAAGCCTTCATGACCCTACTTAACAGCCTATGGCGATACTTCTGATGCAGTCGAGTCGTGTGGGCAAGAATCACGTATAGAACAGCATGCTAAAAGCACCTCTCATTTAATAGGAATACAAGTTAGTTACAGATGCTTTTATGTAGTCTTCTTACATTTGAGATTTATCAGCACTTTTACTATGCACGTCTGAGCCTTTATCCACTTCCGTCGTTGGGATACATTAGGAGTATATAAGCTGACATCTTTATAGATTGTTATAAAGGCGATGTTACATCACTAAGGCCCGTAGTATGTGCTTTTGAACGTTGGGACCTTGGGATCTCAAGTGGATTTCCAATGGAAGTGGGTTATCGCAGTGTTTCCAGGAATTCTGGCGAGGAATTCGTAGACAGTTTTTGGAGTGACAAAAGAATAACCTCATGTGCACCTCGTTGACCCATTGCACTTTGTGCTTGTGACGCCAGCTCCCCCCTGTGGAGATGTTTGGAAGATGTACACGAGAAAAAAGCCCTGTGTAGAGAAAGCTTAATAAAATACTGAGATATTAACATACTAGGATTTTGATTTGGATTCGTCCTAATGTATACAGATACCTTTTTCTACCTTGTTCCTTTTTGTTAACTTTATTAAGTTTGATTGGTCTTCTAACTCTACTATGGCCATGGTAAAAAAAAAGTTTAAAAAAAAGAGAGATTTACCTCCAGGTAAAATGTTCATACTATGTGCTGTACCAATGGACTGGTGACATTGCCATGATATCCTTCAACGGATTACAAGAGTCCATTTTAAGTTATAAATTGTAAGTAAGCAACAATACAATTAAAACATATAACCGGTGCTGGTTCCCATGTTTTATGAGCTGAAAGAAAAGATCCATGGGACTTTACAAACACGCAAGGAGCTTTTCACTTCTGTAAAAACACACTTCAGAGCGTAATACAAGTATTTAAATGGACAGACACCTTTCCATAGAAAATGTACTACAGTGAAAATAGAGAGGATTTTTTGGGGGGAAGTGGAATGGATTGTGTTGTATAAATGTTAACAACATCAACTACCTTGGCAACTAAACATCCTCCTTTCACCCCCTATTTCCTATGATTTCTCTACCCCCCTACCCCCCCCCCACTCCTTTTTTCTTCTTTTCCCTCTTCTTCCCTGTGTTCGTCTGTGTGTGCGCAGGGCCGGAGGGCTGTAACCTGTTCATCTATCACCTCCCTCAGGAGTTTGGGGATGGAGAGCTGATGCAGATGTTCCTGCCTTTCGGTAATGTCATCTCCTCCAAAGTGTTTGTGGATCGGGCGACAAACCAAAGTAAATGCTTTGGTGGGTAAAATCAAATAAAACCAAACAATTCTTCTTATTATTATTCCTCTTCTTCTTCTTCTTCTTTCACTAATGACCTTCTTCACCGCAGCCAAGTCCGTTTTTTGAAACCATTGGAAAGAGATGATTGGAGATTTGCTGTAGTTGCTTCAACATTGGGGACACTATTTAGAGGGGAACGGGGAATGAATGTGTCATCACTTACAAATGAGGGGGAACAAATTAAAGCAGTACTCCATAAAAAGACAATGCACTGCAGAATCCAAAATTGTTGACACATTTGATTTGAGTCAGTCAGAAATCTAATGTCCCATTATTTAGATCCAGCTGTACGCCTCACCAGGACAAAAAATACTCAATTAACCTGATTATTTGTGGTGTTCAATTATAAAGTTGGACCTTAACAATATTGCTGGGACATTGACTCCTTTCAACATTCAGGCTACTTTCGAGATAGTGGAAACGAGTCTGACAAACTTGTTTTGCAGGGATTACACTGACCCTTTAATCTCTGTCAATCCTCTGTTTAGCTGGTACCACAGCACATATTGGCCGATGCGTTTCCCGTGGTTCAAGAGAGATACAAACACAAACAGGAGTCAAGGAGTGCTTCTTTAATGCTACACTCACATAAGGACAATACTTATGTTGTCTTTATGTGAGAGGGGTGGGGTGAATCATTGTCCTGTAGACTGCATGCACTGATGGTGTTATTTTATTAGATGACAGACTATCAGCATTGAGTCTCTTACTGTGCATCTCCACAATATAATTAACTGGCAATCATTGGTGCTTTAAATTATTGCTGACTAGTTATAAGCCATTACGGTCACTTATACTACATACTTCAAGAAACACAGGTAGCAAGGATTTGACAACAAGTTCACACGAACAGATAAAACAAGGTTCTTTGGACACACAAATGTATTTATGTATGATATATATGTACTAGGTTGATTTTATATTACATTTACAGAGCCAAAATTAACAGTAAGTGCATGACTGTTGAGTCATACTTTTTAACAGTCTGGTGGTAACTACATAATAGTGTGCACCACCAGTCAAGGTTACTCTTGATAGCCAATCAGCATATTTCTCGAGGAATTGATAGAAGATGTTTTAAGCTTAGACGTACAACATTAGAATATGACGCAACACAAGATTACATAATTCCTAATAATTTCAACAAGGTTTTCAATATAATTCAGGCGCCACAATACTAACCAACTGTACAAGTTTCTCTGATGTTGTACTCTGTTTTTATCAATTAATCTTTATGATACTATCCCAGAGTATACAATGTATTATTTATCTAATGCATGTTATTAGGTTGGTTCATGTAATGTTTATTATCCTAAATAATTTTATGTTTTTCAAAATGTTGTTTAATGTATCTGTATATACAGATTATATGTTTATGTCCAGTTGATAATATGAAATGATTAGTGCACCTCTTGTAAGCATTCTTAATGGTTTATGACGATTTATATTATACAATATACAGTAAATTTTGAAATATGAGTATGTGTACAGCGCAGATAATATCACATACTGAAATGCCTTATTGAGTTATATTAAGTTAAAAACTGATTTGGAAACGAAATTTGCTGAATGTGGAGAATTGTTTTTCAAACCGTATCTGAATGCTTATCACAGGTAATGAGCGAAGATGATGATAGTTTAATGTAAATGTTTTTAATGATTTTGAAATTGATGTGAACCTGATGTCTTTTATGTCGCAAGATGTAAGAATTATGCTGTTGAATAAATTATTGAAGTAACTTGTGTTAACACGCAATCTTTATCTCAAAACCCTATTCCTTCTATCCCTTCACCCCTCTTTCATCTTCCAACAATGACTCCTTGTGTTTTTTCTCTGATCTAACACAAAATTAAAATTTCCATCCAAATTAACCAACATTCCTCCTCTCTCTCTCCCTGTCCATCTTGTTCCGTCTCTCGGCACATCCCCCCCAGGGTTTGTTAGTTTCGATAACCCGGGCAGTGCTCAGGCTGCCATACAGTCCATGAATGGCTTTCAGATCGGCATGAAGAGGCTCAAGGTGCAGCTCAAAAGGCCGAAGGATGCCAACCGCCCCTACTAGTCTCCTGCCCCACCCAGCTGCCCCTGCCCTGGGGGCTAAGGCAGCCGCTACGCACAGGGAAAAGACGGGTAAGACTCGCGCGCGGGGGGGGGGTTAACTTGAAAAGTTCTCATATCTTGAACCTCTGCTGTGTACGAGCTATATGTACTTTCTACATGCACTATTTGTACGACACTTAAAATGTCTGATAAATGATTTTTTTTATTGCATTTTATGCAATCATATTTTACTGTAGGAGAATTGTTTGTATAATATTGTAACTCTCTCTTGCTGCTTTTTCCAGTTTATATAATTCTGACTATTTGTATTTCATTTTATAAAGGATAATATTTCTTACATGTCAGTAATCACACAATATCTTATTTTTAAAGGTTTGTAGAGCGGGATCGTAACTTGATTAAATGAAAAAGAACACTGAACTGAGAGAGCAATGGACAACAGGATCATTGGGAGGGGATTCAAATGCATCAAAAACTGGGAAAAACATGAAAGAGACGAGATGAGTAAAAGGATAACTGTTGGACGTACCGAGGAGAGGACTCACACAAGCTTGGTAGCCCAACCCCTCCTGCCTCGCCCCCCCAGGACTAAGGCTCTCTTTCTCCCCCCTCCACCTTTATCTATGGCCCCTAAAACCCTGCTTGAGTGACATCTACCTTATTGGACCACAAGGGAGTTATTACTAATGATCAACTAGAAAAAAAGAAAAAAAAGGGAAAAAAAAGAAAGAAAAACATACAAATGACCAACCCCAATCGAAAAGAGACAAAGGAACCCTGGACATCAGGAGACTTGAAAGAACTTTTTAAAAAAACAGTATGGAGGATTGCCATAGGATGTATTTAAGTAAGGACGTTTGTGTATGGAGAAACTAACTTTTTAAAGACCAATTTTACAGGACATGAAACAAGAAGGGACAGACCTTCTCCGAGGAGAGAGATAGGACTTTGTCGGCGATGTGATATTTCAGGACACAAACTCGCATTGAATGGGGATGGCCATCTTTAGCTTGGAGTGCCTGTCCGTTTCCAGGGGATACCGTTGCCAAGGACAGCCATAGCAACGGTCTCCAGGGAGTTTTACCTGTCATTCCTTAGTTGTTTTAGGGACCAAAAGACCAAACATTTTTATTGCTGGGGACTTGTAGCTCTAATATACTCGGACCACTGCTTCTCTTTCAGTCAGTGTTAAGTGGCTAAAGAGTTGCATTTAAAAGATGTGTACATTTAAAATATATATACAATATATGTATATATATATACATATATATTGCTGATATGCTTTTTGAATACAGGCAGAACTATTTCAGATGACCAATGGGGTCACTCACTTCGCTAGTTTACAATTAACTATTCAAAAGGTTTATTTTTTCCTCTTCTCATTTTCTCTTGGTAGTGATGGAGAGTGCATGGGGAGGGTTGTTCCATATCACAGCCTTACCTTTTCTAACTTGACATCCTAACCTCATAGTTAAAAGAACATAACAAAAAAAAGTTTGAAATATATAAACTTGTTTATATTTGCAGTACATATATATGTATATGTATAACAAGCATTCGAGCAAATGTATTAATATATATACATATATACAGTATATATGGATAAATAGATATTAATCACAATCTAATATATGTATTTATATACGCATATTTTATATATGTGTGTCTGTATATAGAACGGCCTTTGACTATGTTGAGCTGTAATCTTTTTGTAGATTTTAGCTAGTTTGAAACACTGCTCTGCTTGGGAAGAAACGCAAATCTGGCAGCTCCCAAAACTGCAGGCATTCCTATCTCTGATAAACTATATGCTGACACACATTATATTGCTAAATATATGTGTAAATCTTACACATATGTAGGTGTAAATACTATTTGAAAATGCAAAAAGCCACTTCTCAGTAGCAGGCTTGAAGAGATTAAGGCTACACAAATTTAGAGGAAAAGGACAAATATCTTCGACTCTATTCCAAACATATCTTTTGAGCTTCACACTACAGATACGTAAACAGTGTTTCCTTTGAAACTTGAACCAAAATGGATAAATATATCATGATATGAACTGGGGTTTTTTTGCATTCAAGTCAAGTGCACGTAGCTTATAGGCTATCACCACAGGAAGGTGTGCCTTGTCACCTGCAGAATCTGCCATCAAGCACTGTGCTCTCAAAACACTACTGCAAGCAGCCAACGCGCTACTATGATGTCAATTCATCCATGCCCCATCACAACCGTATTCTTCCACATTTGCATATAACGTTCAAGTACGCGTACACACACTCGTCAAAACTATTAACAGTTAAATAATGCCATCATAGTCTTACCAGGCATCCATTTAACTTGTTTGTCACTGGAAATTAGCATTAGAGCTCAGAAAGTGAGTCTTAATTGTATGTGTAGTACAAGAACCCTATATAGAAGTGGGAAATAGGGCATCACTAGCTAGCAAGAATGCAGTTCAGGCTCCATTCAGTGCCCAGAAAGGGTCAAGTTCAGGGTTAGAATTTTTCTTGGCATTGGCTGGTAAGGGTTATAATTACATATTACATCTTGAGAACTAACTATGGTTGTATGTGTGATTTCCTGTTTTATAAAAAATGAATTACAATTAACCGTTTGTCTACTGAACACAATGAGGGACCATCAAGTTATTTTATAGAGGTTATCATACCGAGCTATACTGGTAAACATAGCGGGAAGTATTAGCCCTTTAAAGTGTTAAATGGCCTCATGAATATATTTGTACAGCCAAAAGTAGACACGAGAATATTCGGAATCTGAAAAGTTCAAAGGCCTCTTATGTTATGATACATTTAGGCAATATAAAGACCTTTTGTCATATAGGACACCTCTGCATTAATGGATGCCAAACTTGCCCTCAAATGTTTTTTAGGCTATGTATCACAATTCATAGCAATACCAAATGTCAAAAAGTATGAGGTAGGTATAGCTCTTAATGTTGATAAGGTTCCATAACAGTGAATAAGGAGATGTGCCAAGTGTTCCTAGTAAATACACTGTTCCCATTGCCATTTTCCAGGTGCCTGTGTCTAACGTTTTCGAGCAAGTTGACTTTGTCATTGCACTGCACCCTGGCTCTTTCAATGCAACCAAGCCTAATGACGTTATGAACACTTGGACAACCCTACAATACAGTAACCCTGGTACAACCACGAAACAAACACGCAAGTCAAGAAAGACACGCCATTAACCATCTTGACAACCGGATAAATACATTATACTGGACTTGGGGGTGCTATTTAGATCTTCTAAAAGTGTCACAAAGGGTTGTCTCATCATCTCCTTTCAGAGGCCTTCTCCCGTTTTACAACCCTACCCACCCCCAAGTTATACACAACCCCAAATAAAAAAGTACCGGATCCATATTCCAAGGCAGCTGCATTGAGAGGAATGGACAAGTGTAACACATAGATGAGTAGCTCCATTACAGGCTATGAGGACTTATATCCCATATCCAGTCATTTCATGGCGAGGTGTACATACAAGATTTAGATGTGATATTGGATTAATCTTTTACCCTCTATTTTCCTTTTTTACCTTCTATTTCATCAGCCCTGTTTGACAGACCCTCAAATACATTGGAGGATTGGAAGGCATTAGCAAAATGGTGGGTTTTCTAGCTAGTCTTTGGCTACATTAAGCATTCTTGCTTTACTATTCAATGTATTAAAAAAAAATTAGACCATAGTGGAATGAGAATGTGAGAAGATGGAATCGGACGGCCAAGCACTTTTCTTTCATATGCTCCAACTTTCAGCGGCAACTGTTTACAGTACATAACAAATGAGAAAAAAAACAACGAAAAAAAAACAACAAAACAAACAGTAGTGGTTCAAAAACAACAAGAAACTAAGTTTGAATATAAATATATATAAATATATACATAAACCGATGAATATACTGTAAATGTTTTTTGTTGCTCCGTTTTCCTCTGTACATAGGTTTGCATATTTTATAGGACTTTTACTTCTATCTACAATGACTGGATAAAAATGATACTTTAAATACTTCAGAAAAGATGAATGAAAACATATAATAATCATTGAAACCAGGTAAAAATGGAGTCCATAGGGATACGGTACAACTGTAGGACCTGACAAAGGCATTTGACCAGAATACAGTCAGGGAAGAGCCTTTGAACTCATTTACCTAGAGCTTACACATGCATTTAACTTTTTATACAAATATTTTTGGGGGTTTTATGAATTTATTTATTTATTTATTACTTCTGTTTATTATATGCATGCTTTCATGGCATTATTTTTCTATGAGTTGGTATGTGACCAAATAGTTTTTATATACATCTGTACACCAACATTGTGGTACATGATCATTTATCAGCGCTAATGTCTACTACAGGATCATGCTCTGCCACTTATTTTACAAATAATTGAAATATATGCTCATATTAACGAGGTGGTTCAGTTATATAACGTCAGACATATTTTCATCAGTCATCAGCGAGATGATCTAAATCAGATCTTTAGTGTTACTGTTTCATTTAAGCATTATGCTGCTATTTGCTGAACTTTTTATGAATATCCCCATCTACCCACCTGTTTGTTTTTCTCCAAATTTACTGTTACGCTTGTACAGTAACAGTACTGTTAGATTCTAGATTTAAAATGATGAAATTATGTTTAATTAATTAAATTCCCGAGTTTGTTGTTTGCTACAAATGACTGGTGCCTAAATGTTATGATTGATAATTCATACAATGTCATGATTAGGATCATCTATTGTAAAATAACTAACAACTCTTGCAACTTGAATTTATAACATCTTTAATTGTTTTGAGTTAACAATTTGGACATTTGCAATTCTACTATTGCTCATGATATTGCACACTGCGCTGTTTATTGAGTGTCAGAGCTCCTGAAAACACTTCACAATATGGGATTCAACTAGAGTGCCATTCTTAATTGGGAAGAAAAGATCTAACTGAGGAGGAAGTCTCCTATATGGTACATGTTACTGTTAATGTAAGCATTTGAGTCTATGTGATAATGGCTTGATAGCTGATTGGAAGTGCATAAAACAACAAACATACCCTTATTCTGATGTTTTCAGAGTTCTGTTATGCTGGGGAATGCTTTGATCTTTTTTGTTTCATGTCCATTAAGGCTCTGATATTGTTCAACTGTTCTGTTCGATCAAGAGCTTAACTCCCATGAAAAGCTGCACTAAGTCATCAAATATTTAGTTTGTTCAACCATTTCTTCAATGCTGTTATCAAGGGTTCATGCCTACCTGCTGAGTCTTAAGAGAATTGCATTTTACTTCCTTTAATGATTTCAAAAGTATTCTGGAAAATGTTAAAGATTTCAGCACATGAGTGGGTGGGATGGGGAATTGAATGTTGCATTATAGAGCTTGGCCATGTTTCTGATGAGGTAGGCTTCTCATTGGTTAGTGCGCTTTAGGCCCCCACCTTGATCTCCCAGACTGCACCATTCTCTGGTCCCCTGGACTCTTTTTGTAATTTTAATGAATGATGCGTTTCAGCTTAGCCCAATAATAAAGCACAGTCTAGAATAAACCTGTGTCGTATCTCACACTTACTGGTTAAAAAAACTGAGTCTACATTTGAGACTTTTCCCCTTTTTGATCTTCTATTTGCTGTTAGTGGTTACATCAGTTCAGTAATGTATGAAGAATGTGTGTGGTAAGGTGGTCAGATTGACCTTTAGCATGCTCATGGGGCGTGTCACCATGTTGGAACCATTCATGAATAATCCAAAAGGTTGGAAATCATGCAAAGTATCTTAAATAAATAACCGTTTATTAACATGTAATATAAAAACAAATTGCGTTACAAAAGCTACAATCGATATCATGATTTGGGAGTTTGGGAGTTTAGAACTAAAAAACCAACATCAATTTAAGAGCAGAAGGTGAATATCAAGTATATGATTACCAATCAAATATTCCTGAAAGGAGTTTAGTTTTGTGGCGAGGAGGTAATGCCTCCTTCAGACTGTCCCAGGATCCTCTCCCCCTACCGCTTTACCTCCAACTCCATTGTTAGCAAATGAAGAAGATCTCCTCCAGAATCTGGCTCTCCTCCAAGTCATGCTGGGGTGTCCGGGGGTAGCACCCCTGGGAAGGGGAGAGCAAGGCTCGGCGGGCAGGCCTGGGGGCACTTGGAGGGGGCTGGTGAAGTAAGGGCTTGCTTCGTTGGACAGGGGGCCTGCCCAGCTCAGGCACCGAGATGGGACTAAAGACCTCCAAGAGCTCGATCAGGGACGAGTCCAACCTGAGGGCACAGACATGGGGAAGAGAATTAATGAGTGGAGCCAAAATGTATCATGATTAGTCAACATGATATAACTCCCACCACTGTTTAAGTGCAACCGTTTCACCACTCTAAACCGCCTTAGATCACCTTCAATCTTTGGACAGTTCCATAGTTTTGCTCATTTTAAGGGGACATTTGACTTAAATGTAAGTAAGTCCTTCAATTAGCAAGGTCTATTCAAAAGTATTTTTCTAGTACTACAGCACGAGAAGCCCATCAAGGCTTTTTGTGGAACCGCATTTCCACATAGAATTCAAGGCCAAAGCACACAGCCATGTTGAAAACGTCTGGACTGCAAATGCAAAAGTCCAGCTTGAACATTACGTGTTCACACACACAGACACATCCTCTTGCGAGTGCACCTAACAAAAACGCTCTCTGCTTGTTATGGTTGAATTAACACTACAGGGGTTTTAAACAAGTCCAAACCGCTGGGGCGGGCCCGGTAGAGAGTAAAACCCCTGGCTTGTTACAGGTGCAACAGGAAAGAAAGGAAAGCGCTGCGTGTCTTCTCTCCCGGAATAGAAATGAGGGAAGAGGAGTGTGCGGCGAAATAAATAAACCAAAGCGGGGAAGATTAAGCTAATAGAGATTCAATCCTTCAGTCTGGCTGGCTTGATAAATTATTCAGTGTGTACACAGTCGGACGAGGAGCATTCCAGATACAAAACATGAATTCTTTAACGCACGCTCTCTCTCTGATGTTCCTAACGTAATTCTCCACTCGTTTTGAGTGCCGTCGATTTGCATCGTGCGGGTGTGGATTCCACCGAGGGTAAGGGCCAAACGTTGGCATGTGATAGCTAACATGTATCTGGGTGGCGAGGACATGTCGATGTTTATCAAATACAACAAGTATAAATGATACCTTCTATATTATTCCTTATGAAAATAACAACACATGGTTGCACATACAAGGCTATATATTGTATACCGTTTTGTATCCTGTGTGTACCAACTACATACATCATATATACACATAAGGGATTTTGTCATCTCAAAGTATATCTGTCATTACATCATAGTTTAACATGTATGTACACAAACCTACTAACTGACCAGAAGTCCTAGTTAGTCCCATGATGCAATATCTCCACATTATTTTACATATGTTCAACCCTCACCACCACTGTACCTTTGTATAATATGTATCCAATTAGCAACCCGGCCTTCAGATGGCTAGCTTTTTCATGTTCACAATTCCAAAACTGAAAAGTACACATGATGCGCTGACACGTTTAACATATTTCTCTTTCCTAGATGTTAAGGCTGCCACCGTTGTGGCAAGTTTCTCTAAAACAAAATAACCAAATGAAGTCATTTAAATTCAAAAATTCAAATCAGGGGAAAAAAATTATATAGAAATACAAACCAATGGCATGTCATCAACATAAGGAATAAGCCAAACAAAATCTATTTAAACCTATCCAGAGCATTTTCATGGTCACCGTATTACTTTTGCATTACCTAAATAAATCAACGTGGGCACATGTGTTTGAGTGTAGGGGGAAGATAGTGTGACAGAGAAAACAGGGGATAATACCCGCTGGAAAGAAAGATTGAAGCCAAGGCAAGTATATCCGTCTTCTTCATTTGGTCTCCTTCTGCCTGTCAATAGCAGTTAGAGGAGAGGAGAGGGAGAGTGGATGCATGTGTGTGAGAGAGGCAGCTCGGTGAAGAGGGAGGGGAGGAGGCAGAGAGGGAGGGAGGGAGGAGGGGCATGGGAGGGACTCTGGCTGGGCTCCCTCTCGCAAAATGTGAGGATTTGCATTTTTATTTGTTGATTTATTTAACGGACAGGCCTCTCAAACAGCCATCCATCAACGGATGACATTGTGGTAATGAATAATGCATCACTTACCGGCGGTCACAATCTATAATAAGACCGGGGGCGGGGAGGGGGTACAGTTTGAGCAGAAGGGGGATGAGGGAGAGCGGGGGGGGCGGGGGGTTAGGAAGAGGGAGAGAAAAAGAGCTAGAGAATGCTAATGGATTTCAGCAGGGCTATATGGTATAGCGTAGAACTTCATTGCTTCACTCTGCCTCTCACAAAGTTAAGTCTCAAATAAGTCTCTCCGCAATATTATTGTGTCGAGGGGCACACAAAGAACCTACCTGCTCGGTGTAGATGCGAGTGTGCAAAGTAGCTCGAAGGATTCGTGCACACGGCAGACGGACGCATTGGGGTGTGCAGCGTATGAATTAAACGTTAAGTCCTCTTCCTTACTCATTAGATTAGAAGATAAATTCATAGTGTTGATACGAGGGTAATATCGGTGTATGATACATTTTCATTAACACGCCTTATGCCCAATATCAATTCCAAGAATAACCTGTTTTTGCGGATTAGCAGGAAGATTATAATCTTTCCATGCAGAAAAAAACGATGTTGGCAGAGAACCCTTGGAGTGTTCTGCTAAAATGTCAAGATGGGGCTATGACAGCGTGAACGTTGACAATGCACCTAGAGCAACAGGCTGATTTCCACCAAACCACAGCTGCTAAGACGTTCTAACCCATTCAGGTTTGTATTTCACCCATTCCCCAGTACTTGTTGTCCAGTGTATACTGAATGGCAGGGTCCAAGTAGCCATTATGCCTGAACAACATGGTGTTTGGTAGCGAAAGTACTTTATAACAAAATGGTATCCACCATCCACATGTTGGCCATTTTCATCACAGGCGTGTCTGTGTTACTGAACTTATATATGGAAAGCCTGTGTGGGTTCATGAAAGGGTGAGTCTACATGCTGACAGCAACTCAACAGACAACAGACTAACTTCATGTTCTGTAAGAACTGTACTAATACAGACTGAATCATCTCTTGTAAAAGTTTTTTGGTATTCAGGGATGGTAATAGTTTACTTAAAATGCATATTAAAGGCTTCCTAGTTGATACGCTTAACTCAGTTCTTTCTGATAACAATATCACAATACCTGAGGTGAACGACCTGCCCTGTTCAAATACAACACCGAACACAAAGGAGGCCATTTCCTGAGGGAACTTGAAAAGCTTCTTCGACCACTAGGTCGTTAGTTGAAATAAATGTCTGTATCTTTTTTCCAGTCTCTGAACTTCTTCCCAGAGACAGTGACAACTCCTCATCCATTGTAAATACAAACGTACATATCCGTACGAATGATGATGAAACAAGTTAACGTATTCATTCCGTCGTTGGAATAAGTGAACTTTTTACAATAAACCAGGAGAAAGGAAACCTATCGAGAGTATAGATGTTCTCCCTTGTTTAGGATTGCATGGCACTCAGGTCCATCCATAAACAACTCTCCCTAATGTGACACGGGGAAGTAGGTCAAAAGTCATTTAGCCTGAAAACAGTAGCTAGAAAAAGGTCCCCCTCCCCCCATCCTTAGGAGGCCCTCGTAACTTCCCCTGGTTATTTCACTCCCTCTTCTTTCATTAAAGATAGTCGTCTCGCCCCGTCGCCCCCTTTCATTTGCAGTCCAAACAGTAATATAAAAATCCTATAATAGCAGATGCGTACATCCCGCATGTCAATTTCCCGCCCAATCAATAGCAGGCAAGCGAGGCAAGGCTGGGCGGTGGGGGAGAGGATTTGTTAGTGTGTGTGTGTGTGTGTGTGTGTGTGTGTGTGTGTGTGTGTGTGTGTGTGTGTGTGTGTGTGTGTGTGTGTGTGTGTGTGTGTCATGTCTGTGTGAGAATGAGAATGAGGGGGGGGCTCTCTCATTACTAACTAACCTAGGATCATACAAGGGATTGGAGGATTTCATTTTGTTTAACCCTACTGGCTATTTAGCAATTAGCACTCCAAGACTTATTCAGGCGAGAGGGGGGTCGATGACTAAAAAGAAAAGGTTTGAGGGAGGTAACAAGTTTTGTGTTGCCGGGCAATGTTTGTCAAAACCACAACTTTTTTAGGCCCAAGACTGACTACTATTAATGCAATGAGTTAAACATGTAAGTACACTTTTACATATATATATGATTTGTTTTCACCCCGTCACACTTAATCTGGTCCATCAGTGTACACAAAATATTGGGAGACGACTTAGTATCGGCATAACATTTCTAAGACCTCAACATTTCAAGATGGGTCCCTCATATCTGCTCTCATATGAGAAAATGTTGTCTTTAGATTAATGAGTTCACAGGACCCCAAAATCCCCCACCGATCTACCCACGTCCACACAACTTGATATTTATGGATGCCTTTCCAGGCTTCTTCAAACAGATCTCCCCAAAAAACTAAAAACCATCAAAACGACATGCTTCATTGATTCCCCCATCACCGCCGAAAAATTGAAAATCTGTGTCAGAATTATGCAGGCGATTGCAACATGGTGTACAGCAATGAAATCTGTATATGCTCGCTTTCTCCTTTGCTTCCTTGTTTTCCTCGCTACCCCTAAGCAGCACAGCATCTCTGGGGTGTGGGCCTGGCAGGGAAGAGGGCACCAGTGAGAGAGGTAGAGGTCTGTCTGTATGCTGACTGTCTGCTATGACAAGGTGTGTGTATAGTACTTCATACTCTACCCAATTAGATAATGATTCGTAACTTCTTTTTTACTTTCCTTAAGGATTTATTTTGATTGGTGGTGGGGGGTTGTAATTAACCAAGGTCAGTTTTGGCTTTGTCCAAAAATATGTGAGGGTGGGGGGGGGTGGAATTGATTTTTAAATCCATAATTGATGGATTAACTTCATATCAACATCAACCTGACAAGACACTGACTTCAATCTCCTATTAAATCCTCAAAATATGCAAAGCCTTCTGACACCCCACTTGGGCCCCACCCCGGTACACTGTTGGTAGTAAACCGCTTTGTGAAGCCAGACCACAAATGTGCTTTGGAGGTACAAAATGAATTGCTCCAACGGTGTGTAAACTCCAGTCCCCTCGTGGGTTTAATAGCCATCTGTTTGGGCTTACAGAACTAACTTTTGGCGGTGAATACTGGACCGTGCTCTGCACTGTTTAAGGATTACTGAGGAAGTAGAAGTGGTGGTCGAACAAAATGCAAACAGATTTGTGGGGAAAATGTCATTAAAAAAAAAGAAAGCACAGAGAAGATTGTACCTCCTTACTTAAATGATGTAATTAAACAGATAAATTGATTTTATTTTAAGTTAAATAGTGAAGTAATTTCATGTGTAGGTCGTAGTATTTTTACAATGACTTACAATGTAGTATGTTTAATACTAATAAGCAAGATCCATGCACGTACAAACGAGCGAAGGCAACACGCTGTCACATTAATTACCTTTCCACATAAAGGGGAAAGAAAAAAAAACACAAATGAATTTCCTTCCCTTTTTTCTTGGAGTGTCTCACACTATCAGTCATGATTCATTTCTTCTCCCACCCTGCCCTTCCCTCCGCCCCCCTCCTGCTCATCCTCCCTCTCTGGCTTCCGTTCCCCATCTCTCTCCGACTCCCTTTCTCTCTCTCCCCCCCATCTTCGCTCTCTCATTACCGAGGCGGTAAGAGAGTGAGGAAAAAGAAAAAAGAATGATGGGAAAGAGAAATGGGAAGAAAGAGAGAGAGAGAGAGAGAGAGAGAGAGCGAGCGACTCCCCTGCGTGAGTCCTCCTCCTCTGTAGCCCCGGCTCCTGAACAGAAGTCTGTTCAATTACACCTGCTGGCGGGTCCCTGCTAGGCAGACTAATAGAACGCAGCTTGGCTCCTGACAGGCCCCCACCGCCGCTGCGCTAGCTAGCCAGCCTGGCCAGAGGAGAGAGCTTCATTTAGCCTATCGGACAGCACAGCCGAGCACCATCACGCTCACTCTTTCTTTCTTACTCCCTCATCAGCCCCCCCCCCTTCATAATGTCCTCTGTCTCCCCGCCCCGGACTAAGTACTGTTGATCCTCTTTTGATAAAGTTAGGTTCATCCCAGTGGTCTGTTCACGAACATATGATTGTGCATTTGGAGATTGGGAATTTGGACGTAGGTATGGAGGAAGTTTGCGATAAAGTGGCCTTGGTGGTCCTTTCAAAAAGCCATGTGCTTTATTCCAATATCCAATAAAAGATTGGAATGATTATCCGGTGCATGCTTATGTAGCACACTGTGCTGATAACATCATGTTCGACTCGATAACAAATGTAAGTTACAAAGAGTTTTGTGGGTTGCATTGATTTATACAAATAAACAGGGCAGAAGCAATTCCTTGGTTTGGGGTGTTTTGTGGCCTACCTTGCGTGGGGGGTCCTGGGATGCACCATGGGGGGTGATGTTGGCCCCGCGGGGGCTTTAAGACTGCTCTGGTGGGACATCACCTCACATGCAAGATGCTCGGCTTCCACCATGTCCTCAGCATCACCCGGGCCTCTCTCCTCACTGAGAAAACACACACACACACACAGATGGATGGATGGTGAGTTTGCTGAGGATAGTGAGTTAGTTGTTAGTCATTCAGAGTGTGTGTGTGTGTGTGTGTGTGTGTGTGTGTGTGTGTGTGTGTGTGTGTGTGTGTGTGTGTGTAAGACAGGGAGGGAAAGGCCACATTTTAATGTGTGTGCCTATTTAAATTACCTAGCTGCTACATGGCCGTTTTGTGGATGATTGTGTTCCAGGAGAGCGTTTCTGGAGATGGCATGGCCAAGCTCAGTTGCAGAAGCTTGCTGAAACCTTTACATTCAGACAGAGAGCAGAAAGCCAAGTCACAAAACTAGCATAGATACAGAGTTGGAATTCCTACATTCCCACATAGCCCCAAGACAACCCAAGATCAAAATGGAAGGCTACAGCAAATCACGTGCTGAAAAGGGTCGGCCATTAATGCTACAGTGGAATCGACAACAAAGTGAGGAAAACATCAACATCGGACTTAAGCGTGCGCTGAAAAGGATTTTTCAAAACGCCGCGTTTGCCCGCCGGGCCTGTCCCCGTTCCACGTCACCTGCTGTAATCCAGACGTGACTGCCGCAGCTGCTGGTTCTGCCGGAGCAGCCGCTCCTCCTGCTGCGCCAGCCGGGCCTGCAGCTTCTCCCTCTCCACCTCCAGCTGCAGCTTCTGCAGCAGGAGCAGGTGCCGCTTCTCCTCCCAGTCCTCCCCGCCCAGGTGGGCCGCCGTGAGCGTTCCCTCCGCCGCCGCGTCCATCGGCGGATCGCGGCAGGAAAGGGGGCTCCCCAGGGTGGAGACGCCGTCGTGGGGAGCCGCGCCGTTGGCCGGGCCGGGTTCCGTGTTGCAGCCGACAGTGGCATGTCGGCGAGGGGAGGCGGCACGGGGGTGTCGCCGCGTGCTTCCTCCTCGTCGCGCGGGTGGCCGTTCGGCGGGGGTGTGCCCGCTGGAGGAGGACGAGTCCGGAGGTGTCGTAGAGGGGCTGAGGGTAGACAGTGGGGCTGAGGAGTGGTAGGAACTGGCTCCTCCCCTTCCTGCACCACTTCCTGTTTGGCTGGGCATGCCGAGGTAAGAGCCGTCCGAGACTGAGCGGTTAGCGCTCCTAGCGGCGGGTCGGCCACAGCTCCCCTCGCCGGCAGGCACCTGGGCAGACGCACACGGAACGCAGAGGCACTGAAAACTCGGCGGCCTGATCCACCGAGTCAAACCTTTGGGAAGGGGAACACTTGGATACACAGAAGCAGTGAGCCACTCCAACGGGCCGTACGGTCTCTATGTCGGGGGAACCTATTAGGGCAGAGGTGGCGTTGGCTGAAAAGCATTAGCAAAGATCCAAGGAGGAAAAAGAAAAACGCCAGGGTAAGTGTCGGGAGGGACTATTCGTCTCACTCTCGCAAATGAGAACAGATCGGGACACCCAGACTGTAAGATGGAGAGCTTCTCAAAATAGTGCAGAAAACAAGGAAGGGAGGGAGGGGGTTGGGTTGGCGGGTGGGTGGGTGCGACCAAGGTCAGCGAAACGAGGGAGATAAACATTTAAGGTAGCGGGGAAAGGGAAGGGCCCACCTCAGACGAGACAAAGAGGAGGGAGACTAACTAATTCATGGGAGGTCACAGAGCACGCAAACACTCATTACTCAGAGCCACTGTAGGACACTGAGGATGACGAAGTGATCTATCCTTCCACCTGGGTGTATGCGTGCTTGGGAGGCGACTGAAGATGGTCCCCCCCCCCTCCTTGCATCGGGAAAACGGTTTACCTTGAAGAAATGCAACCGGTTGCGGCTGCGTGTGTGGAATCCGTTATGCTTTGTGTCAGTCTTTCCGGAAAGCCCTTTGTGGTGAAATGTGACTGCGACACATTACAGACATGGGGACGTGTGTGTGTGTGCGCGTGCGTCTCAGCAGGAGTGTATTGTGATTGATGGTGAACAGGGCTGCTGTTTGGAGATGGCTCACTAGGGAGGATGACACACATGCTTACTCGCTCTGTAATACGCTCTCCCGTCTCCAGAATACACACACATCTCCCGACGACTCGAACACACACGACGCGTCTCGTGCTCGGCCTTGCTTTCTCGCTCTTAAACATATATATATTATATTCTTGCTTTTCCCGTCTCACTTACACAGTATTTTGCACGCTCTATTCCAACTCTTTCCCCCACAAGCAGAAACATAAACACAGCCGCCCCCCCCACCCCCCCACCCCCACACACACAGAGCCCCCCTCACCTTGCCATGAGAGCGAGAGTGGCTGAGCTGAGCGATGGACTGGTTGAGCTTGTCCTGCTGCTGGGAGAGGTACTGCTGGTACAGGCCCAGCAGCTCCTGGCACTCCCTGTACTGCTGCTGCAGGCCTGACACCGGGGGGGTCAAGGGGTCAACGGGGCATCAAGAAGGGCTGATAAAGAGGACAGGACACACGGGTGCCCGTTTCTAGGGACGACACACTTTTTTTTTCTGGCGACGCTCAAGTCGTTCGGTACCTAAGTGACGTGAAGCGACAGAAGTATAAAGGGGAGTGTCGTGAATTGCATCTCACTGGCACCCCAGAACAGACATGGCTCCCTATAGGTCATCTGTCATCTTCCTTGATGGAGGGGAAAAAACATCCTTTTTCTTACATTCCTTGACAGAAAGCAATGATACAGACCGGATGAAAACAAATGTGTAGGTGGGTTTCAGGCCTCTGTAAATCAAACCCCTGTCACATGGGTGGCTGTGCCAGGATTGTCATTATCGTCTGGTACCGGCTCAAAGTGGGTCTCAAAGTGGGTGGAGCCCTTCAGGAGATCCCAGATGGCCTCTCCGTTTTTCTTTGGAGTGCCACTCAAGGCTGCACTTCCCCCCCTGCTTAAGTGCAGCAAAGGGAAAGTTACTTTGCCAAACTTCGTCATTCAAAAGGATGAGCAGGCGATATATATATATATACAGACTGGCCCTTTAATGATCGACGCGGGTGATCCAGACGTCGCTTCAAATACCTCTTTCGCTCCGCGAGCACCAATCTCCGAAATCGAAACTGCACGAGGATGGGAATCGCAGAAAAGTTGAGAAACTGTGAGCATGGAGAGAGAGGCCAACAAGATAAAGGTTGGGGCGATCTAGACTTCTCCATCTGGGGTTGGGCTGAGCCGAGCTGGGCACTGCCATGCCAGGCGTGATGCCAGGCTGAACGGCAGACAGCGCTGGCGGGCGCGTTGCAACGGACAGAACAGAACACTCATCTGGAGCAGAACCCCAGCTACACCTCAGGAGCCCGCTAATGATGGTGGCGGCGGGGGAAAACACACTCTCACACACAGACTGAAAGGGGAAAGCCACCCCCCACACACACACACACACACACAATTGGAAATGTACACATAGAATATGCACCTCGTTACTATCTACCCGTAACAACTCAAGTTTCCATTCTGCAACATACAAACATCACCAGGTTCCCCACGAACCAGAGAGACAAAGTTTTACCAACAGAATAGCACAACACCTCACGATTGGCACGCACGCACACACACACACTCACTCTCAAACCTTTACAGAGCGCCGTAAACCGGCATGCTCGGGGGGGCCGTATCCTTTTATGATTCAGCCGTACCACAGGCTGATGAGTTTCTCAAGACACCGCCTTTAAAAAGTTCCAGCAAATGAACGCTCAAAGTGGAGCTCATCTCGGAAGCGACCATCGGTGGGCAAAGCCACACAAGAAAACATGTTGGCGTCGGCCCGGTTCAATCAAGCCGCGGAAATGAAACTGAGTGGGGGGTGGGGCGGAGAGTGTGTGTGTGTGTGTGTGGGGGGGGGCACTCTGAATTGTAGTGGAGCAGACGGTGAACGCGCCGCTGACCGTTTCATAAACAGAAGTACAGAGTGGGAAAACACATTTACTGAACCGTCCATCTAAATAGACTGGGGAAGTTGTGTTTATTACGTGGTGGCTGTGGCTGTTATATGGGGACCCAAGGTTATCACAAGGACGCCACACAGTGAGGTTACTTGCGAGGACCCGGGGATGCTGTTCGTTCTAGGTGTCGGGCGCTCCGAGCTGGACGAATGCAGACTATAGACTCAACGAGTGTACACAGGAGATAAGACGTATACATGCACGTGCACGTGTACTTAGGGAACACGAGTAATTACCACTTCCTGAATTGAGAGATTTGCACGGATAAAATAGCAGTGATAACAGAGAAGTGCCAAATGTTACTGCCAGGCACAATGTATAACATTGAAGTCACCATTTCGCACAGCAACAAGCAAAAAATAAATAATTGGAATTTTTACTTAATTAAAGTTACCTTCAGCTAAACATTGTCAGCCCCGAGAGATGGCGTGAACATGCATGTTTGCGCTCGTGTCGGCGTGATAACCGGCTGACACAGCCCTTCCTGTTGATTGCGAGGTTATCTGGGCTGGATGGAGCGTGACTGATAAGATTCGCTGCTAGAGCGGCAGGGGGATGATGCGAGTGTCTCCCAAACCCCCCAAATGATCATCGCTGGCTAATTCAGAGAGCGCAGGCCTTGCCTATAGCAAAGCTTGGCTCTCGCTACCTCCCTTCAGCTCCAAAACAACACAAAATCAAGGTGGGGTTAGCATTGGGAGGGCTTTCAAAAAGATTCACTCTCACCACACCCGCACTCCGATGAAGTAATAAAATCCACCGCAAGGTGGAACTAATTTTCACAGGAGGGGGAATATTTTTGCACAGACTTTGCATCTCTATGCCAAATAGACCGGGGCATGTGTGGGTGTGCCGGAGAAGTGTTAGCACTGGGTGGATGTGTGTGAGCGTGTTAAGAGCGAGGTTCGTGTATGTGTGTCTGTTTGTATGTCTAGGGGAAAGGGTGAGGATTCGGAAGTGATGGAAGAGGACGTTTTGCATTACTGCCTTAACCATACTCTGCTGTTTTTGGAGAAGAATAAATATGTGTGCAGCCAAGCGTAGAATTGAACACTATTGCAAAAGGTTAACTTTGTTTTCGGGTTTTTTACGTGGCGGCACATAACAGAACAAAGCTAATGTTTACTGACATGGGTATGTATATACTTTAAGGGGAAAAAGCCTTGGCAACTATCGTGAAAATACAACAACAAAAAACGTGTTTTTAACAACACAATTTACACAACCACAGAGGTCATTGTATTAATACCATAGCCTGTAGACAACAAGCTTCGAAAGCCGAATTATGAAAGTGAAATTAGACCAGTGTCTTCCCATCAATACACCAGGGATCATCAAAACAACATTTTCACCAGGGCAATGGCATTCCTTCCGGCACCTGCTGTGACTCGTGACGAGCTTGATATAGAAATGGGGTGTGAAGCAGTGTGTTAGCCACGGAAGCTTTGCTACTTCTGAGAGCAACTGTGTCCCACAATACCAAAACCTCTTCCTGATTTTTTATAACAAAAATATGATCCTCCATTTTGATAACCGTGTACTGAAATTGTGCCCGACACACTGAAATGTCACCGGAAGCTCCCCTCCAACCTACACGGTGCCTGATGTGAAGATAGAGAAGATAAGCTGGCCTGTAATGGAATCAGGCATTACAAGTCTCCTCTGAAACATTTGCCTTTGGACTCTCCTTAACCTTTCGAAGAACCATCCAGAACCTTCCTTCCCCCCCGAAGAGTCTTTAGAACTCTGCGTGGGTTTGCTTTACGACCACGTTATCTCCCTTTGGGGTGTTTTAATTGAACGATGGGATGGGGGGTGTTGTCCTCCCAAATGTCTTTTTAATAGAGTTGAGAAGTTGTGTTTAAATGCCAGGTCTCCAAGCCAAAGCTCCTCTAATTGAGTTGTGCTTTCCTCCGTTTCTCTCCATGCCAATATCGCAATTTAGCAGCCGGCATTTACTCTTTATATTTCACTTCCTTTTTTTTTGATGCCCTCCGTCGGTGGCTGGCCAGGTTTCGGTTTGACCTTAATGGAACTGATCCGCAGGGTGTGAGTAGGGGGAATTCACTCTTATTAGTTGGACTTGAACAGAAGGAGGCAGGTCAGTTTGGAAAATAAATCCGGTATGGACCAGCTCGCTTCGAATAAACTGGAGACGCACCAGGACATTCTCTGGATATCATACATTAGTCAAGAATGCTTGACTAAAACATCTTTACATCGGCTTTAAATGGAAAGATTAATAACCAATTCATCTTAAGGATTACCCACCTAACATATTGCACACAGTAACATTTCATGTCAAGTATGAATTTGAAATACAGCCCAAAAAGAATCAATGTCAAGATGGGACCTAAACAGAGATTCAGCTCTGCTGGTCCCTCCTACCAAGCCAATCGTAACCAGCTATTATAAATTGGTCAATGCTGCCCCCTGCAGATCAGACAGAAGAATTGCAAACCCACTTCCTTGACGTCAGTCTCAAAATATACATCTCTGGAAAAAATTCCACTGCACCTTTTTCGTTCCTTTTTTTTCAAAGTTCAGAAGGTCAATGATGAGTGAGGAACAGGAGGGAAAAATTTAAGAGCCTTTTGTAAGGATAGGCGCGCTCCACTTCCAAAATAAAGGCGATTTAAATGTAAGAGCCCACATTGCCCTTCTAAACTTTTTTTTTAAAGGAAAGAAAAAGGTGCAGTGGTCTCTTATTTTTTTCCAGAGCTGTATACTGTATGGGAAAAACCATTACAAGTGATAAAGGCAAGTATAGAGAGACCTAGGGTTAAAGACAAAGTGGGAAGGATACTTTCTCTCTCGTGAATGATGAGCGTGTTCTGCTGCTCCAGATGCTGAATCTTGCGTTCAAACAACCCCTGTTCGTCTCTCAGCTTCTGGACAGACTCTTCCTTCTCCTCACTCACTCTGGGAAAACAAAGAGCAAAGTTCACCAGGGTTTACTACTGTGGCTTCTAAGCAATGTTCTAGCTCAAACCGCCACCAAACTGCACGCTGTGTCCAGTTCTTTAAGAGCACTTGGTTGAACTCAGTTGTTTACTGTGCCTGTGGTTTTCATCAACTTCCCTTTCCCCACAGTTTATTGTGTTCCAGAGTTTATAGTCAATGCATTATTTTTCTCCCTAAACTACCAACGAAGATAAATTAAAACCCTTTTTTTTTATATATTGTAGCTTATTCGTTAATATGAAAACGTACGGATCTCATTTACATAGCTATGTGGATTCAGTAATGCAGCAAATGTCCAAATGTCCGTTTGTCCAATTAATTTTTTCCCGAGCGTTATCATAATTCATCTCTCCACAGACGTCCTGTGGGGACACTCTTTGGCTTGGGCTGGGCTCGTCAAGTTGCTTTCGGAAACTCGTCTGAAAGCCATCGTTTTCTTAACCAGGTACACTGGGTTGTCGTGCTAAAAGTTGACACGTCAGCCCCAGTCTGAGGTTGTGTGTCTGTGTTGGCCTCTGTTCAGCATTCCCTCAATCCTGACCAGCCTGGTACACCAGGCCTGGCACGGAGAGACTTCACCATAGTGTAACGCTGCCACGAGCCCGATGATGAGCACAGTGAAAACAGACTCACGAGTTACATTTTCCTCTCATCGGACCAGAGAATCTGTTTCCACTCATGCTCTCTCACATGTATTCATTTAGCAGGCGGTTTTATCCAAAGCAACGTTCGTGATGGGGGAGGGGCATTTCAACCACTGAATTTTTTGATCTGCAGTCAAATACTACTGCCACTGAGGTATATATATATCCCCATGTGTCTTTCATGTCATGTGTCTCAACTATAAAAGCCTGACTGCTGGAATGTAGTTTCTCCATTCAGGTACTGTATGTTCTCAGTCTGAATGTTCTCCTATTGCATTTCTTTTTATAGTTACTTAGTTTGGCCTGACCACTTCTAATGTTGTGTGCGTACTACAGCATATTATCACAGACCTCTCACCACAGGGTGGGAACAAGACCAATAGGCTCCCGATCAGGAGTTTGGCGCCAGCTCTGCTGTGATTGGCCGTGTGCACACTTACGGAGTCAAACGCAATCATACATTGGAATTGCATTGAACACACAGTCACTAATAAACACACTAGAGAGCAGTTAGCATAAGAGTCTTGGTGGTTCCAAACGTCTTTTTGTTCACAATGACAGAGCTCAGTGTGCTCTTGGGAACTGCAATGATTTAGCCATTTATTTTATAACCTTCTCCATATTTATACCTCAACAAGTCTCAGTGGTCTACAGTGCATTCCTTAGAGCTTTTGCTCTGACATGCACTTTATTAGAGGCTTGAATAACTACTGTTGCAGACACAGAAACACAAACTCAGAAATATATCAATAATATCAGCAGCATCCAATTTCATATCCTGTATATTATGTTTGTATTAACTCATGTCATTTTCACTAATGAGTACAATACTCTCTCTTACCTGGCCAGCTCCTGGATGAGGTTGGCTATGCGTTGTTTATCCTCAGGACACAGGTCCTTTAGTGAGGTCTTGCTCGTTGCTTGGCTTACCTCAGAGACCAAATGGGTGGAAAGACAAATTGTTGTTAATCCTCATATTTCGGGAGAGACCCAGCAGCAGTTAATATCAATGGCAATAGTTATGTTTTTTGTATGGTGGCATTTCGGCAGAAATATCATGTAGGGGGGGCCAGACTCTTCGCCTCTCCTTTACGTTGTTGTGCAGGCACTGGACACTGCACTAGATATGGTGCCGTATGAACCTAAGGAAGTTTAGATAATGCTAACCGAATTAGTTCTCTTTTGGACAGAGGCCAGTATCTACTCACCTGAGGGGAAGTGAGGAGGTTATGGGTGACTGGGGTCGGGGATCGTAAGACCGAGGAACATGTGAACTGGAACACATCTTTCCCTTTGGTAGACTCTCGCGAGGACAGGCTAAGAGACTGGGCTTGTTTTTTACTAGCCTTGCCCATAGAAGACTCATTTCTGCTTTCAATGCCACACTTGGCCCTCATTGTTGGGTTTCTTTTACAGCTATTGCTGCCCGACTGAGACCCTGACTTGAATGCTGTTCGAAGGCTTCTCTCTCTGCTCACTCCTGAAAGGGGTAGCAAGAGGAGATTGAAGATTAGAAATAGTAGCATAACAACAGTGAGAATAAAACATTATGAGAACATACACTCGAATCCCTTTATGTTCTCACCAGGAACAAATATCACGGGTTGATCTTCATCTGATGCTGTGCAAGCGTTAAAGAAAAAGCAGTGGGTTGTTTTAAATATTTACGCTTGGGTAACTGGTGAGGCTGTTTCGCCAGCCTGTTCCACATTCATCTGTTTACATCTAATTAGCTAGTTTACTGCAGAACAACGTTAGCTAAAATAGACAATGCTGGTCTCCAAGCAAATATACTCCAGCATACTGGAGCAGCATACTACCGTAACTTAGTTTAGCTAACAGGTTATAAGATACTAAGATGGATACTAAGCTACTGATGCTATACTAAGATACTAAACTGGCAGTGCCTCACATTAGTATGTTCACTTTCTTCTTCTAGATCTGGTCGTGGCTCTAGCCAGCAATTTGCTAGCTAGCACTAGCTAACAACACATAGCAACACAGCACTTAGAAGTACACTACAGTAGTTAGCTAGCAAGCACAACAAAGCTAGCATTAGCTAGTCCTGCTAACCCCGGCTCCGCAGCGAAATAATGTTATTTATTATTTGACAACCACTGCACTGAATTGCAGAAAAAACGTATTGTACGTATGCTAAATTTGATCAAAAGCAAGAGTGGATAATCAGGGATACTGTCGTTATTCCAGAAAATGCCTGAATTGTTTCTTCCCGTAGTCACTGCCGCCATATTGAATCAACCGCCACTCCCAAGAGCCAAACGCTGAAAGGAATTAAAAACCCACCCATATTGTATTTCCCAATTGGCTGTTGCGAGGATGTTTCGCTACCTTATTCGCGGAACAAAGTGTCCATCATAAATCCAGCACGAGGTCCAACCAAAAAACTACATTTCCCTTGGTTGGCGTATGTTAGCTATGTTTTGGTGGCGAGCGAAGTGCTACTCGGGCTAGCTGTCCAGTGTCATCTGCAGAAACCTAACAACAGTTAATAACTGGTCACTGATATCACCAATAACATTTAGCTCTATCTCTGACCCAATATTCCCTAAGTGAAATGGAAGAAGCTAGAGAAGGATTAACATTGAAAGTTGTTGCTGAAAGACTGACACTGGGTATTACTCGAATGCTTGGTAAGCATCCTCTCCTTGTAGTAGACATGCTTTTGGCATTGTTGTTTTGCCCATTTACAAGCTTGTTCTGCTAGCTACTTATAAGGCTATACTCAGCTATCAACAGTCCATACAACACAGTTGTATATTGTTAACAAAAAATAAATGTTTAAACTGTGATAGAGGGAATGCCTGGAGTGATGGACATCCGTTTTGTGGAGAGGGAGCCTGCGGAGAAGCGGAGTCTGCTGTCATGGGAACAGGTACACTAGTTCAATGAGAGATGTCATAATAATATAATAAACGTAATTCAGCATGTGAGGTGTGGAGTTGACATTTGTGCCAGAATGTATCTTTACTCCAACCATGTGTAGTGTTAGATTCTCACAAATCATCTAAGCCTTTTACAGTAAATAGATTCGTGTTTTTAATGTTTTATTCATTCATTCATTCACCCCAGAATGCCGGTTAATGTTATACTTCTAAACCTAATGGGAGATTGAAGTGTGAAAATTCAGTATGTGTGTCCAACTCTTACAACATGTAGCCTACTGTGTGTGTTTTGTAGTACTAGAGCATACTAAGACAAAATTATGCAAAGTACTGAAGAATTTACGGTGTTTATGTTTCTTTCAGAACAACAATTGTACTCTTCCTGAGGACTTCCGAGACTTTTATCTGACAACAGACGGCTTAACTCTTACATGGAGTGTCAAACTGGACAGTAGGTTTCAGCAGCAGGGACTCGATCCAATTCAGACCATTTATGGCATCATGGTCCTTTTCATGCGGGTAGAATTTTACATTCAAGTGAATGCATGATAGCGATGCATTTTAAGATCTCTGAAGGACTTAAGGCTACCACAGCACAAATATACCTGCCACATAGATATTATCCTTTCTGATGTGTTTGTCCTTCTTTCAGATGAGCCGGTGCCTGTGGGCTGTATGGTGGTCAACAGCATAACCAAACTAAAACCACTGTCTCAGTCGTCGTCCTTGTTCTCCCTCCCTAGTGCACCCACAATGGCCGACTTGGACTATGGGGAGGATGAAAGCGAAGGTGAGATAGGGTTTGGGTTTGTATTTATGATGAATCTTACAGCTAGGATTGAAAGTCCCTCTCTTGTCTCTGTCTTGTCCTTGCTTTTTTATTCATAGAGCCAGATGGTGGTCTAGCGAAGCCATGCTTTGATTCAAGAAGCCGCATTTTCGAGCTTGACCCCTGCAATGGAAATGGAAAAGTCTGTCTGGTGTACAAAGACTGTACAAAAGGTACATAGTCATCTTCTGGTCTGAAACTTCACGTCTGCAAATTGTATTCAAAGATGCAACAGCCCAATATATTTTACAATGCAGTTCAGTACTTCTATGGTGTGTTAATTGAATAATCATAAATAGTATAATATAAATACAGCCTTTCCAACATGTATATACTGTACCATTGTAATTTTGAAATGTAGTTTTGTGGAATATTTAATTTACAGTACTTCATAGTAATGTTAAACAGTAGGCTGCATCACAGGAATTCATATCTGTGTTTTGACTCCACCCTAACATTGATGAACAGGTGTGGTCGCCCAACAATGTGATGTGTGGTTCCTGGATCGCTCTCTGTATTGGCATTACATGACACCCACCTTTACTGCCTACTACCGCCTTATGATCACCCACCTGGGCTTGCCCGAGTGGCAGTACTCATTCACCCCCTATGGACTCAGCCCCCAGGCCAAGGTATGAGACTGAGGTCCTTCTGGCTACTTTCCTAGGAATTGCCTTAGTCCTCTATCTGCGTTCAGTGAAGCTACCCTTTAACTTACCTTGATATCTCTATACCTGCACCCTACTTATGTTGAGTACAAATGAGCAAACTCTTTCTTGTATGCCATGTATCTCACTGCATTTGATTCACCACTTGATTCCAACACTTGTTGCCAAAGCACATTAAGTGACTATGTAAAAATGTATTGAAATACCAAATACTACAGACCATATCCACTTGTATTCTAAAAGCAATCCCCCAAAATAATTCGCAATGTAAAAGTAGTATTCCCTTTCATCACAGAGCAGTAAATAAGTGAAGTTAAAAACACGACATATCCTTTATTAAGAAAAAAGTAAGTATTGGGGATCGTAAATACATTAGAGGGTTGTATGTTGTAGGGACAGCTGTGTAGGAAGGTTTGTTAAACAACTAGCTTATCTCATTTAAAAATAATATTGCATTTACTTCAATAACCCAAAAAGGTCTGCTATGAGGCAACATTATATATCGTCTCACTGTAGGCTCTTAATATTGTTATTGAGTCAAATTATAGCAAATAATCTGACACAAAATGACATGTGCATAGAAAGTTGTGTCATATCAAGATGCAAAATAATCATATTGAGTTACGTCATCAAATACAATGATCTCATAGTGATGGGCTTAATGTGAACTATCCACTTTCCAAATCCTAATCAAGTGTTCAATGCTCCCGCTGTCTCTCTCACTCACAGCAGTGGGCAGCTCTCTATCAGCCCCTCACCTTCCACTGTGACCCCAATATGGCCGACCCGGCTGGGGAGCCGCACATCAACAAGCTGGACCCCATCAGGGCCTTCAAGGGCAAAACCAAGCTCCCGGCCCCCAAGAAGAAGCAGTCTACCCAGGGAGGGGTAGGAGGAGGTGCTGGGACTACAACCAAGGGGCAGGGGAGTTCAGGGAGGCACAGTGGAGCTAAGCGATGAACAATGAAAATATGGTACCTTCTTTGGCTGAGCGAATTGCTAATGCTGACTTTTTATGTTTGCAAGTAGCCACTGAGTGGCTTTTTTCAAAAGCAGTGGTGAGAGAAGACATTGCTGCTTCCAGTCCTTAAAGAACAAAAATAGAGCGACTCTTGGGCTTACATTGGTCTTTTCCTGCATATTTATCATATATGAACCCACTGTACGTGTTTGTGTGTGCATATGTGTTTATCTGTGGCAATGCTGGTGATTGGGTTCAGATTATTTGTTTTCTTTTGGTAATGCTGCTACTGTGGTGTATCGAGGATTAGAGGACCGCCTCTCCTTCTGACTCTTTCATATTGAATGTGTGTGTCTATATACAGTCGTATGCAAAAGTTTAGGCACCCCTCTGAGGCTGCATGATAATTTCCTGTCTTCACCAAAAAAGATCAATATAATATTGTAATATTACTTTTCTAGTTAACACTGAGTGCTGGGGTGTTTTCCAGACAAAGATATTTGGTGTAGCAGTATTTAGTTGTGTGAAATTAAATCAAATGTGAAAAAAAGGCTGTGCAAAAGTTTGGGCACCCTTATCATTTATTTGATTTGAATACCTCTGCCTACTAAATGCTGATTAACTGCAACACATAGTTAGTCTGATTAACTCGTTAAGCCTTCAATTACATAAAAAGGTGCATTCAATCATTAGAAAGGGTATTTAAGTTAGCCAATTGCAAGTTTTGCTTCTCTTTGATTCTCCTCTGAACAGTGGCAAAATGGGGGCATCAAAACAGCTATCAAATGATCTAAAAACAAAGATTGTTCAGCAGTATGGTTTAGGGCAGGGGTGGGCAATCCTGGTCCTCGAGGGCCGGTGTCCTGCATGTTTTATATGTTTCCCTGCTCCAAACACACCTGATTCACATGAATGGTCATTACCTGGCTTCCACAGAGCTTGCTAACAACCCATTCATTTGAAACAGGTGTGTTGGAGCAGGGAAAGGTCTAAAACATGCAGGACAGCGGCCCTCGAGGACCAGGATTGCCCACCCCTGGTTTAGGGGAAGGCTACAAAAAGTTATCCCGGAGGTTTCAGCTATCAGTTTCCACTGTGAGGAATGTCATTAGGAAATGGAAGGCAACAGGCACAGTTCTTGTTAAGGCCAGAAGTGGCAGGCCAGGAAAAATAACAAAGAGGCAAAGGCGAAGAATGGTCAGAATGGTCAAGGACAACCCTCAGATCACCTCCAAAGAGCTGCAAGGTCATCTTGCTGCAGATGGTGTCACTGTGCATTGCTCGACCATTCAGCGCACATTGCACAGAGAACAGCTGTATGGGAGAGTGATGCGGAAGAAGCCTTTTCTGCACACGCGCCACAAAAAGGCTCGCTTGAGGTTTGCCAAACTACATTTGAACAAGCCAGGCTCATTTTGGAACAAAGTACTGTGGACTGATGAGACAAAGATGGAGTTATTCGGTCACAACAAGAGGCGTTACGCATGGAGGCAAAAGAACACAGCATTCCTAGAAAAACACTTGCTGCCCACAGTAAAATTTGGTGGGGGGTCCGTCATGCTGTGGGGCTGTGTGGCTAGTGCAGGAACTGGGAATCTAGTTAAAGTTGAAGGTCGTATGGATTCAACTCAGTACCAGCAAATTCTGGACAATAATGTTCAAGAATCTGTAACAAAGCTGAAGTTACGGCGCAGTTGGGTGTTCCAGCAGGACAACGACCCGAAACATTGCTCCAAATCCACTAAGGCATTTATGCAGAGGAACAACTACAATGTTTTGGAATGGCCATCCCAGTCCCCAGACTTGAATATAATTGAAAATCTATGGGGTGACTTGAAGCGGGCTGTCCACGCTAGGCACCCATCAAACCTTACTCAACTGGAGATGTATTGTAAGGAAGAATGGTCCAAATTACCTCAATCCAGAATCCAGACACTCATCAGAGGATATAAAAAGCGTCTAGAAGCTGTTATTTTTGCAAAAGGAGGCTCTACTAAATATTAATGTGATTTTTCTGTTGGGGTGCCCAAATTTATGCAAGTGTCTAATTCTCTTATGATGCGTATGGCATATTTTCTGTTTATCAAATAAACCTTATTTCACAGCTAAAATATCACTGTCCATGACGTATGTGTATATATATGACAAAGACGTTCCTCATCCAAACGCCCAACATTTTATAGATGAAAGTAATGGAGATTATCAGGGGTGCCCAAACTTTTGCATACGACTGTATGTCTTATGTTAATCCAATGAACTTTAAGCGGTGAGACACTAATGCATTGTCCTGTTCTAGAATGATTGTTGCCTTGAGATCTTTGCACAAGCGTTGGCACATTGTTTGTTCTAAGAGCTCCCACAGATTTCTAAGGTAGCCTTGGGGAATCAGATTATCAGTGGTCGAATCCCATCAACACAATCCAAATTCTCTGCTATTCTTGATTTATTCATTTTGGCTATAATACATATATTGTAGTTGGACTAACAGTCTTTTCTGTGCTTTAAGGGAAACGTTGGTTCACTACCTACTGTTTTAGGCCGTTCTGCAACATTAGGTCAAAGACAACAAAAAAATGCTTAAACAGGAGAATTGCCTGACTTGTCAATGACATTAAATCTCCTTCTTCTCCCCTGTTGTCTGTGTTCCTTCATTAGTTTGGGAGTGTTTCTTCTGTATTCTTCTGTTTCTTCACACAGTAAACTAAATCTCACACACACACTTCGGTGCAAATGCTCTTCTGCTTCAGAGGGGCAGCCTCTTCCTGTTCCACTAGCTCCCTCTGGTCATGGCTGGGAGGGTGATGCAGTTCCACAAACACTTTGTAGATGGCCGCACCTATTACTCCACCCACTAGTGGGGCTACAACAGGTACCCACCACCAACCCTTACCCGCCCTGTACAAAGGAAAAAGAAAGAGTTTTCTTTTTATTCTGCATCAAAGAAGCATGATAAAGAGTAATATTCAAATAATGCAGGCATATAAAAGGATATTGGAAAAACCTCTGGAATTAGACAGAATAAAAAAAACGGTATATTTTGAAAACCATAATTGTTTCAACTACAGAACACCTGCACATTGTATAATGCTCTCGACATTTGCATCCACCTCAGGTACAAACCTGAATACTTCTTGCCCCCAACCTGCAATCGCAGTGAAGATTCTGGGCCCGAGGTCCCTACTGGGGTTGATGGCGTAGCCACTGTTACTGCCCAGGGAGATCCCTACAAGGAGCACCAGTAGCCCCACTGCTATAGGTTCTCCACCGGAAGAAGCCGGCTGGTTCTTCTGGTCCGATAGAGCCATCAGACACAGCAACAACATGGCAGTGCCCAATACCTGGAAAACACATCCACAAACAGAAAATACTTCAATTCAATATGAGGGGGCCCCAGGGTAGCATTCTTGGTTCTGTACTCTTTTGTCTGTTGTTTACAATGAGATATTTTTTAGTGTTTTTTTGTTTATTTTCAGATGCTTGCTTTATTTAAAAAAAAAGTTACAATTCTTTACATATTCTGGAAATGTGTGGGGGATTCATGTGCAGAACCTATATTCTCAGTTCTTACACCTTTTTTTTTAACTAGTTATTTTCAGAAGTATTTTACTAGTGTTTACCCAGAAAAAGCTTTGTCTTCAAAGTCATTGGTTCAGAGTCTTTTCGTTAAAAAAGAATGCCAGCAGAATGTCCTTTCACTCACTTGGTCAAGGAATCCAGTGTGTAATGAGACATAATGTGCTGGGTAGGTTGAAAAGATCCCAGCTGTGGCTTTGGGGCCCGTGACAGTAAAATTCCCTCCACAATAGTGATAAATGGCATCTGGGGAAAAAAGTTAACAATTAGATGGAGAAAGCAATAGTAATAGAACATGTTGCAATACTTGTGCAATGTTTCTAAGACAGTTTTACATCAAGTGTAAGTAGTAGCGAGACATAGGCAAAACCTACCACTTGACTCGCATTCAGGGTCATTGTAAGCAATTGCTTCCTGATGTTCTTACCATAGTAAAGAGTATAAACAGTTCCAGCTGCTAAGAATGAACCAATGAACTGAGTGAGGATGTACAGGGGCAGCATCTTCCAACTGAGTCGGCCAAATATACACATGGTAAATGATACAGCTGCATTCATATGGGCCCCTAAGAGACATAGAAAAACATGTCAAACACACATAAAGGACTAGTTTCAAGTCACATAAGACTTAAATTCTTATAACTTAGTATCACAAAACGTTTTATACGTTTAACGTTATACGTTTAACAAATTATACCCTCTAATTGAAATTATAGTAGTTTCACTTTTATCAGCGAAAGTCATGTTCCCACATTGTTTCTGTGTAACCTTGGCCCAAGTCGAAGTATGTGGAAGTTCCTACCAGAGATCTTCCCGCCAATGTGCACTCCCATAGCCACGCCCAGGCCAAACCCCAAGTTGATACTGAGGTATTCCCCGAACGCTCCTTGTCCTGTCACTACCTGCGCCACAGAGCCCAAGCCAAATACCTAGAATGAGGTTCACAAACTTAGTAAACGGACTTCATGAGCAGCCTACAATTAAAATACAAACATTCTAGCTTGGGCAATGTAGTGTCCTTCAGTTAAAGCCAGTCTGTGACTGTCAGTCAGAGTTTAACTTACGTTTTATCTCAACTAAACTGTCATAAATTAAAACTGATGCTTCAGCTGTTTTGAGTAGGTTTAAAACAGCCTCTGTTGAAAGTCACAGTGGTTAACACCTGATGACACTGACACATGAAAAAACTGTAAAGCAGACACTCAGTAATGCAGAATGAAAAGAGGAGATTTTATTTTTGATTATGTAGGTTAATGGGGCATTAAATGACCGAATTCCCATTCTCAAACTCTACTTGACACAATTTTACACTGGTGCTTAATAAACCACAAAAGAAAGTGAAAACTCAGAACTATACTAATCTTAGCTGTTTTCAAAGCAAAAATTATTAGCAGTAACAGGACATTGTCTTGTAGATTTGTGAGTGTCTTGGATTTCTTTCAAACTAGAAATAGACAACAGGTGGTCGACACATCTCACGCATTTCAACCATTTCACACGCTCACACGCCACACCTTGTAGTTCTCATGCTGAGAAGGCAACGCCAACCAAGTAGTCCCGCTAACGTTGTGAACAGTGATCATAGACAGTGATGGACGAGGCACACGGAGTGAAGCAACATAGACGCGCGAACATTTTGGTTGGCCCCACCAAATCTCACTCCAAGGTTTTTTGAAATGTTGGCAGCCCTGTCAATATGCGACATGGATCTGACACTCACAGATCATCTGACAGATCAACTAAGGTTGCTAGTGCCCACTTAGTCGTTAGGAGTCCACGAATATTCACTCTGTAACCCTTCCATGTGACTACGTACTGTATGCAATGTTAATACTGTGACATTAATAACTGCCACATTGACAAGCCTGCTGTAGGGACAGGGACAGAGACCGATTTGTGTTGTCAATGTCATATATAGTCAATGTATGAGCAGAGGCATCGTCCGGTTGCAAGAAAAAAGTGAAAAAAGTTCCATTACTCCCCAAACTAGGCCTACTATATTGAGATTAATATCAATGTGTTGATAGAATGTCTTCTATGATTCTTCTGATTCTGATTCGGATGGGCGTCTGCCTGTGAGACACACATTGACATGTAGGCTACTAAATACCAAATTAGCCTACAAATGGATATATAGTACTTAATATGTAACAGCTGTACTTTAAATAGCCTAATATACATATTAATGCAGATTAAATGTGAATAAATGCTTGCTTCTGAATTATTGTAGAATACTCGGTGGTAAGATGCTTTGTCTTACCATCATGACATAAGTGCTGAGAGTCTCTGCAAGTCCCACACGAACAAATATATTATTCACCCTTAACCTGCATAGTGCTCTGTGACTCCTATGCTTTTCAGATCCTTCGTCTTCTGGTGCCCTCTGCAAGTCTTTCATTCTGACAATATAGCATGTCAGTTGTCTCCTTATTTCTATTCTCCTTTTACAAATCTCCTTCACGTCTAGAAGCGTTTGTAGGTTTTCACCATAGACTTATACAGAAGGCACAGCGAGCCTGCTCTTTATGGCATCCCCATTAATTTCTATGGAAAGTGCTCAGTGGCGCAGTGAGGCAAGCTAGAGCGCGAAACCAGAGCGCGTCTACGGAGAGCCTGTTAAGCCCCATTGTACCGAATTTGGTTGCAGTTCCACCAAGGTTCCACTGGGGGTGATCGCGGGCGAGTGCAAAATGAATGGAAGTCTATGGAGCTAGACGGCTACATTTGTCTCTTTTGACTGATAGTCGTTGAGAAATCTCAGATTTGATTGTTGCAGTTCAACATGGATTATAGGTCGAAAATTGAATGAACGAGTACTTATGTCCTTTCGATTTCTTGAGTCGTTGTTGCCCATAACACGCTAGCATTCTGCTAATGAATACTGATTGTATGACGTCATTGACATATTAAAAGGCTATTTAGAACAAAAAAGCGACTTAAAAACAATCTAACACCCGGCTGTGTGTATTTTCTTTGCCTCCTGTTTCGAATAAAACATTCAAATTACTAGACAAAAAATGTTATCCTGAGAAAAGTGGATTTTGAGGAGTAAAGCTCCATAGACCTAGCCTGGCTCTGCCCTCCTACGTACTTTCGCTCAATTTAGATTTTGCTTCTGTACTCGGTCTGGGATTTCGGCGTATTAGTCGGTTTTTGGAGAAAAAATTGTGTAGGTCCAATCAGCGAACAGAGGGAGTGGCTGAGAACGATGGCGTTGATGTTGTTCGCTAGTTTGAGTTGTAGTTCAGTAATGGCGGCAGTCACTGCCGAATATCCAAAAATTAAAGCCAGAGCAAGAACAATCTTTGGTAAGTTTTGTTGGTGGCCATGATGTTGTGGCCCTCCTCCCCACGGGGTTTGGGAAAAGTTTGATTTTCCAGCTACGACAGCTAGCTCCGTTACAGTAGTGGTGAAGAAGTTGGCTAAGGCGAACGCTAGCGATTGGTTATGGCAGATCAGACTGGCTCTGGGCAGATCCAATAGTTTTAAACTTCATCAGAGTACCCGCCTTCACGGAAGTTAACGCTTGTCAATGGAGCGATCCCAGACCCTCTGTACAAATCAAATGTACAAGGGTCTGGTTAGGACCAGGCTACCATAGACCTCAATTCATTCTGCACTCACTGGTGAGCGCCCTCATATGGAACCAGAGTGGAACTGCAACCAGATCAGAAGCCGGAAGTTTCCGATGAGTGGCAGTTCTCCCCATATTAGACATTCTCTGCTTATATACAGTAGACACAGCAAGCCAGCTCTTTCAAGATGGCGTCCCCATCCATTTCTATGAAAAGTGCTCAGTGGCTGTCGGAGAAATTTAGGATGTAACATTATATTCTGAATCTGAACATACTGGTGCTAGCATTCCTTGCCAGCAGAGAACCCTCTCCCAACATGACCTCTAGATAACACTAGGCTGACGTTAACAAACTGAGCTAGGCATACTAGAGGTGCAATAAATGTGTTAATCTTATCTGTGTTGAGTGAATCAAGCCTATAGGGTCAGAGAACTCTGTAAGTTTCCACGTGCACCACACACGCGCGCCAGGTCTATGCAGAGGAGCCAATGAAGAAGAGCCATGGAACATTTGCATGCTTTAGACCAATGACAGTCAAGAGCGCCTGTGTTTAAATTGCTAGCTAGCGCAACATGCTAGCAGGCAAACTTGTAGCACAATGGCGTGTGATGTTTTTGTCTCCTTGCGGCCGCAAGCAATAAAGCGTTCTTAACTTGTTCACCGACTGGCTGTGCAATGCTTGATAGATTAATATTTCTGACAGTGGCGCAGTGAGGCAAGCGAGGGCGCAAAATGGACCGCGCCATCTTTCCAGTTCCGGCTCGTCCGGTCTTGCGCAGAACATGTGGCTCGCCTTGTTCCTAGCTCTGAGACTCGTGCACGCTTGCAACTAGCTGTACACGTCATAAAACTCAGAAAACTTGTGAATGGGGTTAAAAGTCTGATTAAGAATCAGATACCTTATGCAAACTTTACGAAAATCAATGTATGTATTCCTTTCACTTGGTTTTTAGAAACATAGGGCTAAATATAGGTTGATTTTGGATTGGTTTCAAATTTAGCAAAAATCAGGAAAAATTATTCTATGAAAAAGCTAGCTAGTATATGAGCCAGGTTCGAGAATAGAACAAAAACTAGAAAGGGTACAATTTCTGGGGAAATTGTTGGGTGTGCCACTGTATTTTTGTACGCCCTTCGACTGGTTAGCTCCTGCGATTCCCACACAGTAGAAGTTTAGTGGTAAGCTAGTTTTAACATTTACCGGGGCTAGGTCTGAATCTAGGAGCATAACGAAGCACAGATGCCAGCTGTAGGTATGCAAGAAGCAACGCTAGTGCTATATAAGTATTTAGCTTGTCGGCTCCATGACGCCGGGTAAGTAGGGCTCACTAAAAGAACGAAGGGGAACCCACTTGTCGAATTAAGACATGTTCGTAGGTACCTAGCGAAAAGTAGCCTCAACTTTCATAGACTTTTAGCTAGGTAGGCCTACTAATCGAGGGCTCGCTGATATCGCTGTCTGTTTTTGTAGAACGTCGAATCTATGCGTTGTTGCTAACATGTGATGACGTTGTGACGTTAGGCTAGCACTGAGTTCCCTTGTGCCACACAAGAAACTTTTTGCCACAAAAACTTAATTCAAGCCTAAACCGTCGAACGGAACATTCACGCAAATACAAGCAACTCAATCGGGACCAAGACGAACATTTTGACACCAACATTGTTTATGTAGTGCAAATATTCAAGTTTTTTTAGGGGTGGGAAAATAATAAATAATAAAATTAAATATATATGACAGAGAACAATGGTTGTGCTCGCCGTAGGCTTGAGCACACCCAATTATTGGGGGAGATAGTTTTGGCTATGTTGACTGGAGTTAACAGAATAAAATGGACGATGTGGTAGGCCTACCTAATCGGAAATGCAACACCACCAACATCCACCGTGGACGTTGCCTCAAGGCGAGGGGTGGAGGTCTGGTTTTCACCCCTGCAGAGTTGTTAAAAGCCTCCTTTACATAAACCGTGCTGAAGTTAGCTGCCTCTCTCTCTCTCTCTCTCTCTCTCTCTCTCTCTGTGTGTGTTTGCTCTCTGGTGGTGAAGACTGGAACATCTATGTCCCATGAAGCAGTCACATGAATGTCTCCTGTTGCAACATCGTGTATGTCGTCATTTGGGTCCAGGCAAAAATGTAAACATAGATGGAAATAATCCATGTTTGCCTATGTTATTCCTCCACATGAAGTGAGAGATCTAGGGACATTTTTATAGTGTCTGTGATATGGTTTCTTTAAAGACATACTTTTGAACTAGATGGCATATCTCTCATTGTTAAACAAGGGTGTTGACTGGAAGTAAAAAATATGGATCTGAAGTTGCTTAACACAGTTTGCTTGACACAGTATACTTTTGGTGAAACCCTACCCCTAAAATCAGTTTTTCCTGTTAAAACAAACTTCTGGTGGTGTCCATTGATTCTGTGGACAGGAAGTGGGGGAGGGGAGGTAAGATTACACCCAGCCCTTTCTAGAAATATTGAAGGTTTTACATGACATTTTCAATCCCAATCCCCAACAACATAATTCGTCAAAAGAAAGTGGGAGGGACAGAGAGCATGATGCCCAGTTTACATTACATTACATTACGCTTTTATCCAAAGCGACTTCCAAGAAGAGAGCTTTACAAAAGTGCATAGGTCACTGATCATAACAATGAGAACATTGCGGGTAGCTAAAACATGAAGCATTATGTGAAAACGAAATAAGTACCAAAGGAAAGAACCATAAGAGCATGTAGTTAAATAAGTTACAATTAAACTATGAAACAACATGAACCTTAAAAGTGCAAGGGTATACCTGTGGGAAAAAGCAAGCAAGAAAAATATATTACACAGCAAGTACAATAGTTTTAAGTCAGATTCAACTAAGCAACAAGAGCAACAAGTCTCTCAACAAAAGTCATTGTGATCCTGGAGGACACATCAGGTCCAGCCAATCATTCCTAAGTACCGATGTAGTCCCGGAATAAGTGCGTCTTGAGCCTTTTCTTGAAGGTGGGGAAACAGTTAGTGTCTGTTTTAGAGGTGGGGAGTTGATTCCACCATTGGGGGGCCAGACAGGAGAAGAGCTTGTGTTGGGTCGCGGCGCTCTTGAGCGGTGGGACCACCAGACGGTTGTCAGAAGAAGACCGTAGGTGGCGGGTGGGGGTGCGAGGCTGGAGCATAGACTTGATGTAGTCGGGTGCAGGGCCGTGATGGGTGTAGGGCCGTGATGGGAAGCCAGTGGAGGGAGATGAGGAGCGGGGTAACATGGGAGCGTCTGGGTAGATTGAAGACCAGGCGGGCTGCCGCGTTCTGAATCCTCTGGAGAGGGCGGGTTGCGCATGCTGGGAGACCAGCGAGCTTGGAGAGGACAAGTGCTTGGACTAGCACCTGGGTGGAATGCTTAGACAGGTATCTCCTGATCTTCCGGATATTGTAAAGGGTGAATCTACACGACCGGGAGACCGCAGCAATGTGGGCTGTGAGGGAGAGCTTGTCATCTATGGTCACCTCGAGGTTCCTGGCAGAGGAGCAAGGGGTCACCGTCGCAGATCCCAGGGTGATTGAGAGATCGTGGGAGATGGAGGGTTTGGCCGGGATGATGAGGAGTTCTGTTTTGGCGAGGTTCAGCTGGAGGTGGTGCTCGGTCATCCAGGCGGGATGTCTGTGAGGCAGGCCTTGTTCCTAGCTGAGATCCCCGGATCAGACGGGGGGAACGACAGGTACAGCTACGCGTGTGGTCAGTTTCCACACAATTCAGCACCCTTACCATCAAACATCTGATATGAGAGGGTATGTGTTCATCAAATCAAGAAGTGTGTGCTAAAGGTGTAATATTTGTTCAGATAGTGGATTATGCGTCACCAAAAACACTTAATGAGTGCTGCACAGGGCTCCAAACCCCAAGCACAACCATGTCATGTTCACTAGAGGGCAGTTTACTAGACAGGAGGAAACACTTCCAAGGGAAAAAGGACAAACTATTAGAGCAAAATGTTAGTATCATCTGTAGTCAATTGTATTATGTACAAATTAATTCATATGAGAGCATATAGTTTCACTCACTTTTTTTATTTTATCCAAAGCGACTTCCAAGAGAGAGCTTTACAAAAAGTGCATATAAATCAATGATCATTAACAACGAGATAACCCCCAAAACATTGCGGGTATACCAAAACATGAAGCATACATTGTGAAAATCAAATAAGAGCCATTAATGGGAATAACCAGAAGAGCATACATGCTATAGGCTAGTTAAAAACAAAACAATTAAACAACATATGTTCGAGGTTCATATGAACCTCGAAAGTGCTAGAGTGTATACCTGGAAGAAAGCAAGCAACAATAGTATAATTCACAGCGAGCACAAGTAGCCTAGTTCATCCGTTACAAATAACCAACAAGTGCACCAAGTCCCTCAATAAGTGTCATTGTGTTCCTGGAGGAAATAAACTAACATCTGATCCAACTAATCTTTCAGTACAGTTGTAGCCTACTCCCGGAACAAGTGCTTTTAAAATGTGTATTGTTTGACGAAATAGGAATGTGTCTGTGCCTCTGCTATTATGGAGTCATGTTTTACATCATAAACAATTGACCGCAATGCACTCCCAAATGATTCATAATGACACAGAAATAATTTCCACATTAAGTGTAACGGTGATAACCTCAAACTTTATTGTAGTGTTTTTAAGTAAATGTAACACACGTAGAAAATAGACTTTGAATTTTACATCAAATATGTTGTGAATTTTTTCCACTTCCCATGTCGTAAATAAATTACGCTTGCGATTTTCGCAGCAGTATTTAGTGAGAGACTCGGAATAGAGCGTCATACATTTCGTTCAATTTAGATCTTCTAGTTCTAAAAGGATTTTGATTTAGTTAATCATCCTAGGGCCTAAATATAAGGGTTTTGTGGATTTTTCTATGTCTTCGATTTGGAACGATATTTTTTCGAACCCATTATGGGCAGTATCGACGGTGATTTTGGGGCTTATAGTGCGGTCACAGAGGAGAGGCTCGTGGGACCCGCGTGCCTGTCCAGTGCAACTGAAAGGGAAGACGGCTATCGTCACTGGCGCTAACACAGGTATAGGACTACGATCCCACATATTATGTTCATAATGAATATAGTGGTCAAAATGTATTCACACTTGTTGTCGTATCCTTAGTAAATGTTGGCTAATGATTACAAAATGAAATGTTATCAATCAACAGCAATATGAAGAATATTAGTGTTTGCATACTGGTTGAAAACATTGCTATAAAAACATCAGATGAGATAGTATTACAAGTATTACAGGTCTACATCTACATATAAACAAATATGTGCCACTAAATGATGGGTATATGCCCTAACCACAGAACACTATTGAAAGAATTGTCCATCCTCATAGTCAAGTAAAGTACATGTTTAAGCAGAATGATTGAAGTAGGCCTAGAGGGCAACAAATGGAGAGATACATAAATGAGTGCTTGCAGCATATTTTGGTTCCCTTTTCAGCGAACATAAAACCTTCAGTTATTCTCTCCTTATTGCTAATGGAAAAAGGGGGTTTGTTTCACGTGATGTCATTACACTTCATCTGCTCCAGCTGTGGGTGCATGTTCTCAGTAAAAGAACCAGGCTAAAGGGAAGTGCTTCGTGCACTGACTTTTTTACACATAAAGTTACTGTCGATGAATTTTCAACACATCTCGTAAAATTGTATTCCATTCTTGTTTTATATGTTTATTCAAAGCTTCTGTGTAGCTTTAGTGGCAAAACCTCTCTGGCATGAGACTGGACTTTGACTCTGCAACCTTTACTCAAGATGTCTAAATGCTCACACCGACTCAGGGCCGTTGCTAGGAATTCTGGGCCCCCTGAAACAATATTGGTGTGGGGTTTTTTCTCTTTAAGTTTTCTATTAAGTCATATCATTTTAAACTCTCGTGCTGTCAGGGGGTGATGCAGCACCCCTAGTTCCCGCGACCATGCCCCGCCCCCCGATTTTTCATCGCCAAAGATCAATTTTACACAAACATTTTTATTAGACTATATGTACTTTTTTCTTTATTTTTCTGTTTCTCTATGTTCTTGACAGTGCCTGGTAGCCTGGGTGCCAGCCGAACTTAAACCCGCCCACAAAAACATTTGGTCGGGAAGTTCGGTCTGGGGTCGCTCGGTTGGGGAAAAACAATGCCTGAACAGGAGCTGTTCGTACCAATCAAATGGTCAGGGCGGGCTTTATATGATGATGGACAGATGATCAAAGTAACATAATCATCCACGTCACCAAAGAGCGCTTGGGTTTAATTCGTTTTCAACAAACATTGCTGCCGCTGGAGAGCTGAGATGTGTAGATTCTGCCATCAAATCGGTTTTAGAAGACAAAAATCAACGTGTAAGTAATTGCCAATGGTACAGCGGTTCACTAATAAGTCAAAACAGCCAAAAAGTATCTACCTTACTCACTAATCATCATCAGCATATTCACTATCCCCTTCACTAGTATCTGTAGACTCACATGTGAGAGCCTACTACTACTTATAGTTCTTGTTCTATTGATCTCCTTTATTACAAAATCCCACCTCTGTTTCTCCCACTCTGCCTTATCTACCTCATTACGTCTCTCTCACTATTACCTTGTTACAATGTTATACATTCTAAATACACTCTTTCTCTCTTTCTCTTGCTTTCCCTCTCTCTATACAATATATTTGCTCACTCACTTACACACTCACGCAAACATGCATGCACCCCCCCCTCCCCCCCTGTCTTTGTCTCCCTCCTACCCTTATCAGGTATAGGAAAGTTCATTGCCTTGGACTTTGCACGGCGTGGGGCAAGGGTCATCTTAGCATGCCGGAACGAGGCCCGTGGAACAGCCGCACGGGATGACATCCGGAAGCTCAGCGGAAACGGCAATGTTCACCTGCGCCTGGTGGACACGTCATGTCTGGACTCGGTGAGGACGTTTGCGGAGGGAGTCCTCCAGGAGGAGAAGGACCTCCACATTCTGGTCAACAATGCAGGGGTCTCAGGTGAGCGTCAGGGAGGCCAACGAGAGAACACTGACAGATGACTCTTTTTGACGTTTATTTTCATGATTAGGAAATACAAAAACACATTTAAGGAAGACGAGGGATGGATGGATACTTTATTAATCCAGAGGGAAATTTAGGTCATCCAGTAGCTTATACACATATACACTTATACACCTCACCGACATACATAAATCACATATACATACACATAGGGAGAACGTATTCACCCAGAGTGTTTCCAGATACAGGAAAGGGTCTGACCCTATTGCAATGATTTTGACAGTGTCGGTGTCCAGGAGGAAAGTGATCTGCTGGTGGTGTGGATAGTGTGTGTGTGTTTGGAAAGTGCAAAGAGCAAAGTGATAGTGTAGAATATGTAAGTGGTAAAGTCTGTGCATGGGGCTGAGATGAGATGAGCAGGGGAGGGGAGGGCAGACTGAGGTAGACTCATGCAGAGAAGTCCATCTCCCTCCCCCTCCCCTTCTGTGTGGCATTAAAAAGCTGAATGGCCCTGGGGACAAAGGACTTCCTCCGCCTGTCCGATGAGCATGACAGTGACAGGAGTCACTGTCATGCCACTGAATGTGCTCCTCTGTCTGTTGAGAGTACTGTGTAGTGGGTGGTGGTCATTGTCCAAGATGGTCAGCAACCTACTCAGGGCTGCATCTCCATTCTCCTCTCAGCTTGAAGTGGACAGTTGTGTTCTTTACCTTGATGTACTGTCATTCAAAAGAAAGGAGCATGAAAAGGAAGATGGAGGAAACGCTCTAGCCCAGGCTGGTTCTGATCCTGTGGTTTTAAAGTGTACCCTTTGTTGGGAGTGTGCTGGGATGCACAGAAGAAGGCAGAGTCTGTCCCGGGGCCATCTCAGCACACACACAGCTAGTAAAGAAGTTCACCCTTCAAACTATCTGGAACTGTGCTAACAGTGTGTGCCTGTTTGTCCGTTGCTTTCCCATAAAGTACATAAACAACTTGTTCTCTGCAAGGTCTTTCTGGCTCAGAGTCGACCAAACTCTATCAGAGATTATAGCTACTTATCTAAGGTTTTGGCAAGGCTGTTAAGTGGAAATAATAACAATGAGCTAATACTAATACAAGATCTCAAGTTTCCCACCATGAATTTCTATATCATCTGCTGCAGATTTTATTTTATGTATCATTATGTTATTGCCTGGTGCATACTCATGAGATAACACTAAAGATAACACTGTTAATTTTTTTATTTTGGATTTCTATCAAGTAAGCCTGTTATCAACCAGAAAGCATCACCTAAAATGAGCTTGACGTTTTCATGATTACAGAGACATGTTTATGTAAAGCACAATTTATTTGATTTGCACCATCACAGGTTCCCAGTCAGGGTGGGAGAACAGTATTTACCTATAAGAAAACAGGAGGAGGGCACTCACACAGATTGCAGAGCAGTTTAGGGTGGTTTAGTAAACGTGAACTTTATTTTGCTGTTTGTGAGCACAACTGTTTTATTATCATGTCTTGCTCTTGTCATTGTGTCTAAACATGCAGGCTTGCCCAAAGCAATCACGAAAGATGGCCTTGAAGCTTCTTTTGCCACCAACCATGTGGGCCCCTTCCTCCTCACCAATCTTCTCCTAGGTGAGACCCTAAGATCCTCCTCTGTACATAGCTTTGCCATTAGACTCCACTTTTCAAATAAAAATGAGTATACAGTGATGGAAATATCTTAATGTTTTGTATTTAGTATTTTAAGAATACTGTGTGACAAGTCTACACGGTGACATCATAATAACTAGTGCACAGTGCCAGACATGCAGTCAGTGCACACACACACACAGATGTCTTGAATCATAGACAGGGCACATCGCCTGTGATGCAGACCTGGAAAACTGTTTTTCCTCATTGGCTTTAGTGCCTATGTAACGGATGTGAATCGGTGAAACTCACTCCTCAAGTATGTAGCAGGCCACCCACGTCGACGAAGAGCAAGCTTTTCGTTGGCGTAGCTGGTATGGGTCGCGCTTGGCAAGTCAGAGGTGCCGTGTTCAAGCCCAGCGAGTGGCGAACATCGGTCCATAGACCTTGGTGACGGAGCGTGGCCACGTCAGTTACATACCTGTCACATACCTACATTTCTCATATCACAATTGAAATTCTCAAAAGTACTTGTTCAGTCTCCACACTATCTAGGCACATCATAAAATCATACTTTTTCTTATTATTTTGACCGAATTGCCGATGCTCTGGAACATTTATGCAAATGATTATGTAGCCTAAAATGGTCTGCCGTTTCCTACATTATCGACTACTTATGTCCTGTTGTTCAAAATGTATTGTATTGGTTCTCTGTTAAATAGCCTTAACCCCACAAAAATCAAGACATTTGTTACGGTGTTGTGCAGAGTGTACCAAAATGAAGCACATATTCCCGAACGTGAAGCTGTCATCTCTTGGGTCCTGAGATGGACACATGCAAAATGATAACTTTTCACAGTGCCCGGTTCCCAAAATAGTCGATCCCCCGCCAAAAAATCACTATAACACCTAACCAGACAGGCAAAATCTAAACATATTGATGTTGAATAATTGTTGAAAAACTGCTCAAATTTATAAATAATGAATTGCACCCTAATTGAAATAGCTTTTTAATAGGATCATGATTGTGCATACCATTGCATGAATGACTGACACATAATTTAGTATTATATTTAGGATTAACAGTCAAATTACTAATTACATAGAAACGAGTTGCTATGAATAACGGTGCCGTCAATTATCTTCTAATGAATTACTTGTTTGTCACTGATGCAAAGTAGGCCCTTCATTATCAAACACCAAGGCACTAAATTAGGAAAAATTATTATTAGCAAACCGTTAGTTAAACATTAAACTATTGGTAACTTTAAAACTAACCTTCATCTGGGTGATCACTGGGGTGTGTGAATATTGCATATATGTCAGATTTACAATAAAGTGTGCTTTCCAAACAATTAAATCTACAACATGATAAAATGTGCTAAAAGTGAAGGAGAATGAATACTTTCGTAACCGTTGTATGTAGGGTGTCTCTAGGCAACGTTTTTCAGGATGCTAACATGATGTAATCTGATTCCTGGAGCTCACAACCAAGCTCAGAAAAATATCAGTTCAGGCCAGTGATAGGAAACAATGCCTTACCACTATCTTTTACAGAGTTTCTAAACTGGTTCCTAAGTACAAAATTGATCGACCTGCCACTACCTGGTTTCTCCTAGTTAATTTCTACGTGGAATTTGAAAGGAAAACAGGTCAGGGGAATTGATCCAGTTAATTGTTGATTCAAGTGACACATTTGATACATGTTTTTACTTGAGCATTTGGGAACGTATGTAGATGTGTGAGAAAGTTGATGTATTTTATTCATTCTCATTTCAAACTTTACGGTTGGAAAAGAAGATTCTAGATTGTGTACACTTTTGTTATCCACCGTGTGAGTAGTTTAATGGTTGAAAAATCACGTATTTCCTGTGTGTGTGCACATTTTGTATTTAGTTTCAGACGTTTAACCAGGCTATAAAATAGGTACTTTCGTTTATTCATGTCACACAAAGTGTCCACTTACATAGTAAAAATGTTATATGAGGTCTTACTGCTAATCTACAGGCCATCATATTCTCTCTCTCTCACCCAGACCTGATGAAGCGCTCGGCACCGGCGCGCATCGTCAACGTAGCCTCAGTGAACCACTGGAGAGGCAAGGTGGACTTCTCCCACTTTCACGGCGACAACCTCACCTACTTCATGGACAGCGTGTACAACCACACCAAACTGCACAATGTCCTGTGGACCAATGAGCTTGCACGTCGGCTGCAAGGCAGTGGTAGGCCTGGTTCAATTTTTAACTATACATACCAGTGTGTATTGTTTTTCCACAGTGAAAAAGGCAATTGTTTATCTTGCCAAACAGTCTAATTAAAAGGTTAGAACTCACCTTCTAAACTCCACAACAAATCCAGGTCGTTGATTTGAGTATCTGAGTACCCAACGGTGTAACCGGGTCATGGAACCACGTCATAACTAGATGGAAATGTAGTTCTCCCATGTGACTCATGTTTCCTCTGTATTAGATGCTGTGTCAGTAATTTGGAAATCACAGAATTACAGGCTTACACAATTTTACTCATTTATGAACTTAATGTGTGCAATGAGATAGTAGCACTAGATGTTTCCGTATGACACCCCATGCACTTCCGTGTCAGCTCTGGTTCACATTAGCTGTCATGCTAGTGTAAAATATGTTTTTGGCAGTCCCATTGTCATGGCTGGCCCATAAACCATGATCAATAACAAGAGGCAAAGGCAAGAAGTTGCATTCATTTATTAAAATAACCAAACAAAGATGAAGTTGGGGAGCGCGAAGCATAGGGAGAAGAGCTCCCTAGAGCTCCATAGAACAAGCATCTCTCTCTCCCTCTCCACCATAGAACAAGCATCTCTCTCTCCCTCTCCACCATAGAACAAGCATCTCTCTCTCCCTCTCCACCATAGAACTAAAAACCAGGCGCAAGTAGGAACCAAAACAAAGGAATTTAGGCAACACTCTCCCCCAACCCCAGCGCCAGGATCCTGCATGAGGGAGAGGAGAGAAACACCACACCACAGGTCACATTAAACCACAGGAGTGCATAACAGCACGTTCGCAACCACATGATCTGATCCCTTAATGTGGCACGTCCAAACAACAACTCTGTGACATCAGAGACAACCTAAGTCAGATCTTTGATCTGGGCATGTTAGAGAGTTGTGGTCAGGAAAGATCACCGGCACACCAGAACCCACATACACATCGAAATGATGCAAACACCAGACTTTAGCCAAAGTCTCCTTTTCGATCACTGAGTCGTTAAGCTGATGTTTGTGAATTTTCCTAGAAGGGGAGCAACAACAAAGGAAACGTTCCTTCAAAAACTGAAGTTGTATCCTACCATCCCCAAGAACAGCATTAGCTCCTTTTTTGTTATGGGCAAAGGAAACGACTGCACAGCCAGCACCTTGGCCACACTCTGTCTTCAGTCATGCAGCAGCCAAATGTTCAAGCAATAAACACGCAACATGTTTGTAACAACTGTCACTGTAGACCACCACATCATACAAATACACAGCACAACCTTCCAAATCACCAACCACCATGTTCATCAAATGCTGGAACAATGCTAGTGTGTTTCACAAGCCGAAAGGCCAGATGGGGTTATAAATTGTACCTCGACTCTGCCAGAGGACCACTTACAGAATGTGTAAATACCAAGTAATTGGGGCTAAATCTGGTGCTCTCCTGGGTTAGCTCCCCGGCTGCCCACATTAACCGCGACAATCCTTCCCTGCCCAATGTTGAGCAGATGTGCACGGCAGTGAAAGTTAGAACCTTGATCCCTTTGAACAACCCTGGGAATGCCTAAAGATGGAAATAAATTGCGAAAGTGCTTTAACCACAGACCTAGTTGTTATTGACCGCAGGGGATATGCAGCTTGGTGTTTGGTGGCCTGACACACGACAGTTAAATGATACTTTGTTCCCGATCTAGATGGAGGTGGAGGTTCAACACAGTTAATGACTTGGCTCAAATGGTTCACCAATGTCAGGTATTGGGTGCAATGGGGCAGGCTTAACCTGGTTTGGCTTGCTAGTTATTCAACATGTGTGGCAAATCAGGTGGCTGAGCGGTTAGGGATTCTCAAAGGAGCAACGCTGCTACGCCTACAAGGGGAAAACTGTTTTAGCTCCAAAACAATTACACACCAGCATGTCAACACTCACCTTTTGTCAAACAACTCTTCAGTTACGCTTATACCCACCGAACGAAGCAGACCTTCCAACCTCGTCACTGGTTGGTCCATCCACTTAAATGGCCTGGGAAACTCCCACAATCAACGGCACCCGGACTGGTTCCAACACAAACTGGATAAGCAATTAAATACACACAAACAAAAAACCCAAAGAAAACAATCCCAGACGAGCCCCAATTTGTCATGGTCGGCTCAAAAACCATGACAATGAACAGAAGGTGACACAAGAAGGTGAAGCAAAGTGAGCATTAGCATTAGGTAGCATTTCTGTGAAAGTTGAGGAGCGCTGCGTGGAGCATAGTTAGAAGAGTTTCCACCCTCTTCGCCATGAACACGTAGGGTGAGCTCTTATAGTACTGGGAACACCAGGCCCAGGTGTTCCCAATAAACGACGACCTGACCACACACCTGCTGTGCATCTGCAACACAAAACACAAAGACCGACAAGCAGCCAGGGGTCGTCACATCCTCAAGGTATCCAATATCTAGGCAAGACTCTTTAAAGCTACAATAGATAACATTATGAATTACATTTTATACTAAGGATACAGCAGTCCCAGAAATGTTATGTTTTCCTTCAGCTCGAGTTTGAATGATTCACAAAATAAGCCCCGGAGGAAGGCCCATCTCACCGTGGTGGTACATCATTGGCTGTAAAGTAGCGGGCCACTTCAAAATTTGACATGCCACTGGCACGGAGCTGTGTTACTAGAGCCTCATTAGCATACACATCCTATAACATACTACTGTACCTTTAACCTTTTATAAGACACGTGTCTCTGCCTTTGGCCAATCATTTCACTGTATGTATGAACATGCAATAAATAATCTCTCCCTCTCTTTTTCTCTGTCTGCTAGGGGTGGCAGCCAACTCCCTTCACCCTGGTGTGATTATGACAGAGGTGATGAGACATTATAACTTCCTGGTCCGAATACTCTTCAACCTCATTGGAATCTTTTTTTTCAAGGTAAGCACCAGAAATTCTACAAGTGATCTTGCTTAAAAACATGTTATAAATGGTTGACGATGGTTATCATCTATTAAAACCGTTTTTTTAATAACCAGTAATTAAAATATGAAATGTAATGAAACACTAAGTGTATTTGATTGACAGTCCATTACTATACAGTGTAACTGACACAGTAATCCATATATATCATGAGTGGCACACAAAAGCCGCAGAACACAATGAGTTAACCCAATCCCCTCAGTATACCAGCAGCACAAATCTAAACGATACCACATGTTAGTCCCATACCACAGAACAAAGTCTATATTTCCATGCTGTATACGGATGAACATGAACCTTGACAAAGGAATCTGGAGTAGATTTACCCTGCCTGTTGCCCTCTGGAAACCCTTTCCAAGATGTTATCTTAGCAAGAAAAGGAATGGAACGCAGAAGCTGTTGTGCGTGTGGGCATGCACGTTTGTTTGTGCGTGTTTGAGAGGGTGAGATCAGAGACAGACCGACAGAGAGAGAGAACCATAAGGGGAGATGGGACATCATCACATATCCTGAGTTTGGTGTGATAGATCCTGAAGTTGTAAACCACTAGTACTTGAATGACACACAAATCTCTTTAACAGACATCCTTAGGTCCACAGGGTAATGTCTGTTGCATGCCAACTCCATGAATAACTCCATTCGCAGCACACTCCGCAGAAGATCTCCAGGGAATTCTAAATGCCTTTGCCAAGTGTTACAACCATCTGGCCCAACAAGGAGTACATGTCAATACGTAGACAAGTAACATGGTGATATAACTAAAAAATGATGTATTAATATTACAACAAACATCACAGGGGCACAATACAAGCCACAAGTCTCCTGTTGTTACTGTGTTTTACTTTCGTGTACACAAATGTCAGACGGAGGTCTAGATCTGCTCGCATGAATGTGTGCACTCTGCCTATCAACCCATGTCCACCTAAAACCACCGTCACCATGTCTTATCTTTTCCCTCCCCAGTCCTCGGAGGAGGGTGCAGTCAGCACCATCTACTGTGCCGTCGCTGAGGAAACGGAGGGCATCTCCGGAAAGTACTTTGACAGTGATTGCTCTCTGGTGCTCCCTGCTCCCTTAGCCAGAGACTCAGCCCTCGCTGCAAAGGCCTTCGAGTACTGCGAGAGATTGACATCCAAACTGTGAATGAAACGACCATTAAATCGAGCGACCTAAGTTAGCATTCCATTTTCTAATAGTTTAACCCTTGTGCTGCCTTCGGTCACAATGACCCGAAGGTTCACAACGACCCATCATTCTGCTGCGACAATTTTACCCAATACAAAAACAAATAAAAAGCATTTTCTTTTAACATTTTCACTGTGTGGGGTGTGAGACAGCCCGACGGAAGAAAATGCTTCACTTTATTTTGAATGAGGTAAAGTTGTCACAACACGTAGGGGGTCACAATGACTGATGGGTCACAATGACCCGAAGAGAACACAAGGGTTAAGATGGACATTTTACTTGGGAAGCCCACGTATGTGTATAATACAAATTTGAGTATTATAAAGTATTTGAAGAGCAAAATACTTTATTGTTTAAATATACCAACGAACAAAAGAATTGCAGTAAATATCAGTTGGAACATGTCTCTCTAAGATTCTGGTTGAGCCAAAACAAAAAAATGCATTAAGTTTTATGCATATTTACATAAATGTTATATACCTGTGGCAAATGTGTAACGTGTTGTATATCCTTAAACATATCCTCATGATACATGTTCCTATTGCTTAGTGACAATTGATGGTGAAATACACCAAATATTATTTTAATTACAGTTATCTGCATCATCTATTGGTCCAATTTGTATAATACTGATGCATGTATTATATTCACTGAAAATTATTTTATTTACATAAATGTTATATACCTGTGGCAAATGTGTAACGTGTTGTATATCGTTAAACATATCCTCATAATACATGTTCCTATTGCTTAGTGACAATTGATGGTGAATTATACAAAATATTATTAAAGTTATCTGCATCATCTATTGGTCCAATTTGTATAACACTGATGCATGTATTATATTCACTCTGCCTTCTTTCAATGTGTTGGTCATGAAGTCAGTGCAGTATCTCCTGAAGAACACTCACTTACTCCGTGAATGGTAGGATTCAATTCAACAAAAATGGCAGTGTTGGTCTTGATCTTAATTCACTCTTATATGGATTTCCTAGTAATGTCTGTGTGCATTATTTTGTAATGGGCAGAAGTGTGTGTCTGCCTGGGAGTCTGTGTGTCTGTCTGGGAGTCTGTGTGTCTGCCTGGGAGTCTGTGTGTCTGTCTGTGTGTCTGTGTGTCTGCCTGGGAGTCTGTGCCATTACTTCAACTGGATTCTATTAAGAGCTTCCCAGCTTCAAGATAGTTACCCCACTTGCTTCCAAAGTATTACAAGGAACCATTGTTTCAAATTATGACAGATGACATTGCTTTATTTATCATTGAGACCATACCAAAATATCTTTCAGTTGTTTTAGCCGTAGAATTCTCTCTCTCTCCCTTCCTATTTGGCTGCAGAAAGAAAAATACAGTATAAGCTTAGACGCAAGGAATATGCCTTATAATGCTTTGCTTTGAAATACAAATTAAACAGCTGAAACAACATTTCCGCCTGCTTCTAAATGCACAACGTTGTCATTTCTGTTGCTAACTGGCCTAAGATGATGACCTGATTTTCTACACAATTGGATAGAAGGCAAAGGAAGCACTCCTAAATTGCACAACTGATATCGAGGCACTTATCAAAGCAAGTACACAAGGGAGTATTGGAGCACTGGTTTGGAAACTACCGTTATCTGGTTCCTCCATTAGTTCTTGTAGGACCTCCTCCAGCATAGGAGCTACATGGTCTAACTGCTTGGCTGAGAGCTGCATAGAAATCTCCACAGTCTTCTCCTGCTCATGCAGACATACAGGCAAACCATACAGGCAAACACACACAGGTAGAGCCTTTGATGAGGGGAGTAGAGCATGACTGCTTTTACAGGATTTGTTCTCACATTTCAAACCGTTTCCAATGTTCCTTTCGCATAGCATGTGCATGCATGCATGTGTGCGTGCGTGCATGTGCGCGTGAGTGCATGTGTGCGTGCGTGCACTCACGGGGTTTCCAGCTCCATCCTCTTTGGGAAGGTGTTGATTGGTCTCAATCTGTCCCTCCTCTGACCGGGGCTCCATGATTTTCCTCCCTTCTCTTTCCTGTGACAACAAACACACACACACAAATCCTAAAATGAACCTTATTTTCAAATACATATCTAATACATATCAGGATTACATTATTCAGAAGTATTATGTTCTTATCAGTATTTAGATTGCAGTTCTGTGGGCGTATGTGAAGCCCTCGCTTGTAGAAAGGGCTATTCGAAATGTATTGTAAATCTAATGGCTCCTTCAATTGACTTTGTCAATGTACCTTTAACGCCCTCATCTCCTGGGGGCTGAAGAAGGTGATGTGTCCTTCGGCCCGTTGGGCCATCATGACCACGAAGAACGCCAGCACCAGACAGCTTATCGCCATTCTGCTCATGCCCATTTTCTGCTTCGTCCTGTGCCAAGAGAAACACACACAAACAAGTACACAAGCATGGATGTGGAGGAAAGAACACCACACAATTACAGACGTACACAAGCACAGTGAGTGAGATTACTGCAGCCACCTTAAAGCAAAAGGTCACAAGTGTTTTCAAGTTTCAAATACTTTTTGCTATACATAGGTCCTGATGAGCCTGATACATGAGACTGCAAAGGGAAACGTGATACAGAAGGAAAGAAGAGGGAGAGACAGAGAGGGGAAAGAGAGAAAGTCCGACTCACGTGCTGTTGTGGAAAGCTCTTGGTCAGTTTTCTGCCAGTGATCCTGTGTCTGTCAGCCTGTGTGCAACCCTACTGTTTATATGGACCCTCCGTCAATTTACTGACCACTGACATCTGCTTCTCGACAGCCTCCATCCCGCTGTCTCCTTCACCTCCATGGAAACAAAGGCATTTTGGCTAAATCTATCTTTTTATTGGGGGGTGGAGGTGTTTAGGCATATTGAATAGATGTAACAGATTTCCTGTTGTGGAGTTTTTTTGTATCAGACACAGTTTGTTTTTGTTTTTGTGTGTGTCTGTGATTGTTAGTATTTTAGCTTTATGTTATGTTATGTATTCATTTAGCAGATGATGTCATACAAAGTGACATGGATATAAGTGCAACCGATATTAAGGTACTAGAAGTGTACAGTTCTAACACAGTTATGTGGTTAAGACCAACAAACAGAGTGTTACAATGTACAGAGCAACAACATCATATTACAAATATAACATTCTCTAAGGTGATAGGATCTGCACAAATTCAACATTCGGCAGAAATTGTATTATTCAACAGGTACAGTCTTCGTAAGTCCCAAAGTCTCTATCCTGGACTCACTAAGTGTGTGTGTGTGTGTGTGTCTCTGTGTGAGTGCCTGTGTGTCCCTGAGATCCTCCCTTTTGGGTTCCCTCTCAAAATAAGGTGGTAATAAATTCTCCTCTTAAGTCATGTCCTGCTCACTGTGACATTTATGACCTGGCTTAGTAACACTCCTCCGTCACATGGAACAACATAAACCCATCGCTTAGTAACAGGCTGTTGAAGATCATTTTACTTCTACCATTTCCTGTTATAATACTTTCATTTCCTCGAACTTACCCCAGCATTGGCTCAATTTAGAGACCTTTAGAAGAGTATTCAAATGGACTCATAGGAGTTGTGAAACTCACGTTTTATTTTGAGAAAATATGAAAGTATGTTTCTATTTTTGAGCACATATACTGGCATTTGTGTAGCAATTGTGGGGTAGGTTTACGCAACTTTAAAGCAATGGAATATCCATATCCAATGAAATTATAATGAGGAGTTTCATGATTTAAAAAAATAAGTTGACCAACATAGCTAGTGCGCTTTGTGCGTGAGTGGAGTTGGGATGTGGAGGTCATTATAACCTTTTTTTTCCCGTCTTTTCAAAAACTCATTAGATACTCAGACTCATTAGTCCAATATCTTGCAAAAAACAAACGAACATGCTTTTGCTACAGATATTTTAACTATAAAATCGCTTCATAAAAGTGACAAAGGTTATCTACTGTTGTTGCTTTTTCTTTCACCCTATTTTTTTATTTATTTTTTCTCTAGTATTGAGGCTTTTGTCTTGTCTCGTGTAGCTGTTACAGTTTTTCACAATTGTTAACACACGTTTCTCAAAACAATAACGGCTTTCTCAAAACTGAAAACCTCACACACAAAATGCTAAACCTGACACTCTCTTTGCAAGATGACTCTTTGCTCATCTCTTACCTGTTCACAAAATGGAACTTTTTGTACACACAGACATATTTTCAAATGACACACACATACCATTCCTAACAGTAGCCTACACACAACTAAGTATTTGCTGCACACTACCAAGCATTCACAGCACACTGTATAATAGAAATGGAACACACCATATGAATGACAATGACTCTGGAAAATCAGTCATTTCTCCTTTTGTAAAATGTCTCAGTGTAGGCTTACTTATTCATAGTCAAACATAAAACCGCACACATATGCAGCAAAAAATGCTTTATTTCTGAACAGTACAGTACTGTCAACGGGCCTGCTCAACCCATTGCAGTACACAAAGTGATGTTCTCACCATGCTGGCCGGGGACTTCAACAATGGCGTGCTGGCCAATTACATGTGCCTCCTCTTCACCAGGTTGAATCCAACCTCATCAATGAATATGTATTCATAGCTCATTAGCTGTGTCATGCTCCTGATTCCTCTGAAACAGACAGCATGAGATTGCAAGTTATAGTATGGACACAGAGAGGTGAACACAGTGGGCAGTGAAAAGGAACAATATTGAATTACAGGTACAATACATGCATGTGTCAGTGCTGAATGTATGGGACTTACAAGCACAAACTCTCTCCGTAACTCCTTGATGTGGTCGGTGTTCCGGTCGAATGGGACCCTGTACACTTGTTTCATCCGCATGGCATTCCTGCGGAGAACACGGTCCAGTGTAGAGAGGCTGACGGACTGGATGTTTCTGAAAGTGGCATGGTAAGCCAGGACCCTGGTTTGGATCTGTTGGAGTGTGATAGTGTTGTTTTTACGAACAATTTTCACAATGTCAAGTCTCCTGTCCGGCTGTGAAAGTGTATGTTCCCCACGGTGTGGTTCTTTTTCAGTCCTGCAAAATACAAATACTGTGAGCACACTGTATTTTATTGATATTTCAGTACACAAGGCAAATATAATTCATACCTGTTCTCCATTGTAAAGGTTCTAATGATGGCAGCAACCATGAAGCGGCTGAGATTTGGTTGTACCCTCTGGCCAGCCTCCCTCGTGCTCAAACCATGGTTGAGCACATGGTCAACCACGGTGGCCCGAATCTTATTAGAGATCATCTTTCTCCTTCTTCTTTCTCTTCCTCCTCCTTCTTCTTCTCCTTCTCCTCCTCCTCTTCCTCGTTCTTCTTGTCGTCGTCCTCTTCCTTCTCCTTGTCCTCCTTGTCCTCCTCTTCCTCCTCCTTCTTGTCCTCCTCTTCCTCTCCCTCCATTTTCTTGTCCTCTTCCTCTTACTTGTCCTCCTTCTCCAACTCTTACCCCTCTTCTTCTCTGGTTGTCGATAAGTTCTCCATTGTTCTCCAAACAAAACAGAAGCACAAAGGCCCTTTTTATGCTGCAGTCCTGATTGCAAATTGCTCACCAGACCTGAATGTTTAGAGATTTGAATAGTTGTGTGTAATAGGTTGATACTTCGAGATTTTACTTGAGAAGTGTTTGCAACAAATGGACATTCTGTGTAGTGTTTTGACAAGGTGATGTGTAATTGATATCAGTGTGTAAACAAGGAAGGTCAGAGTCTAATGCAGATAAGGGAGTGTAAAGTGAAGGTTGTGAAAATTGTGCCAAATTTGTCAAAGCCAAACAATTGTGAAAAACTGTAAGATACTGTAGTTCTAGTGTTTGTCTTTGCTTCGCTCAAATTCTACGTTTTCTAGGTTGGTTTGTATTTATTGGTATTCCGCTCCTTTTTAGTAACTCCATAGGCTACTGTTTTGCTCTTCCTGTCCTGCGAGTGCACGACCTCCACTTTGGTTGTGACCAGAGAGCCATAGGCCACAGTAGGCCTACTGACTAAAATTCTCTAACTTTCAAACAAAGCCGTAAAAGTGCTTCTCTCCTGAAACAGACCTCCACCTGCAGAGGGCAGTAATATGAGTTTTAGCGTCAAACCAGTCGTAAGGGGAAAGAAGAAAGGGGAATCTCGCGATGCCCAGGCAGGGATCACGAGATTTGGTCATGTGGAAGCCCGTTGAAAAAAGCAAAGGCAGTCTTTTCACAGCAGACATCCAAAGAAAGGACACGCAAAGCGTGTCGCAGCAAAGATTTCGCAATCATGGTAAGATATCTATGAAGTTTAGGTGCATTTTCTAAGGAGTTAAATGTTGTATACCGTAGTTAGTATTGTTCTTTTGAATGTGTATTTTAAGTAAGCCTATTTTGTATTTATTTGACTACGTTTTGCTGAGATTCAGGTTGGCTGGTTAGCCATCATAAAGTTGGCACCAGTTAGCTCACATTAGGTAGTTGGTACAACATTTACAGAAACGCATTGTTAAAACATTGAGAACAGTAATTTAGGAAAATGTAGCTAAGATCGTGCGTGAAATACCACTGAATGCGGTTGGTTGTTTGATTTGCAACAGGATTAGGCCTTGTCCCAGTCAAACTTCAGCTCCAAAATGTAAACTTCATTCTGGTTATCATATCAAACAATATGTAAGCTGATCATTAATATAACCTCTTGAAGGTTGTATTGATAACTTCTCTCAAAACTCATGTGCATCCGAAATACAGGCTAGTTAGCTTAGCAATCGGAAGGCCTATCGTCAACACGTGGTTATACCATGTGGCCGGAATGTTTGCAAGAGGGATATTGTCTTACGTAGTTTTGTTGCAAATGGGTCGCATTTCCAAAGGAAATACATTGGTTAATAATTGAGATTTATTTTCAAGTCTAACGATCAGTAAATTGGGTCGACTTCAGACTCGGGCCACGTAATCTAGGATGTCCCCGACAAATAGTTGTGTCTGGCCGGTTTCCATCGATCGCAAGGGGTTTACAAGCATTTAAATGGTTGCGTAGGTCGCAGACAATTAAACATGTATTTCTTCCGCAGGTGCAGTTGCACGTGCTGTTCGAACATGCGGCCGGGTATGCGCTCTTTGCGGTCAAAGAGGTGGAAGAGATCGGAATGCTTTTGCCACAGGTGAGTCATCAATAATGCTTTAATGTACGCACTTTGATGCAAAATAGGCCTACTTGCTTTTGGTCATTTCACGTCCCACTTGCCTTAATGAATTCCCATGTGTACCTTCAGGTTGAAGACAGCGTGCTTTGCATCGGGAAATTCAATGGTATGGTGAGCCTGGCGGCGTTCTTTCCTTTCAAATCCGCCCAGGCAGCCCTCGATAACATAAACGCAATCTCCGAAGGTGAGTTGGCTCTAGGTTTGCTTAAACCCATCAATGATGTAATGATGCATAATAATCTGTCAATCCCCTGAATGACCATGTTGATGACTTACCATCAAACCTGAACATCTGACCTGGGTTCTTAATATATCAAGCAGAAGGCATTTTTTTTGGCAGGACAAGTTATGACTAACTTCAATGCTTATTCATGCCTCTAATGACTTTAATTGTGGATGATGCATGTAAGCGACCCTACTTTTTACACGGCTGTGGTCTTGTCCTTTTTAGGTGTGGTCCATGCAGATCTCAAGCTGTTTCTGGAGACCAACCTCTCCGTGGATGGGAAGAAAAAGGCCATGCTGGGAGTGTCTGACAGCAAGATAGGTGCAGCGCTCCAGGAAGAGCTGGGGCTGTCCATCCAGACTGGCGGAGTGGTAGTTGAGCTCCTCAGAGGTGAGAACACACCAATCAAACGTTTTATATAGGGGGGGGGGTGGGTACAACACTTATGTTAGACACTAAGTTTCTAGGGGGTAGCAAAAATGGAGGGCTCAACTCGTGTTTTGTAGAACTGGTGTACTATATGGCAGATATAAATTGCAACCTGGATTGGGTTTAGTGGGTCCCAACCGTAAGGCCTGGTTTGTTTTGATGACATTTATCATCCTGACGTTCATGTCAATGGACTCTGATGGTTTATACTGAAAAGCTGAACAGCCAGGCCTAACGGCCTGAGAAAATGGCCTCCATGGTGCCTCCCGTCTACTTCTAAAACAACCCCCCCCTCCTCCCTAGGTGTGCGTCTCCACTTCCACTCCCTGGTGAAGGGCCTCACAGCTCTGGCTGCCTCAAAGGCCCAGCTGGGTCTGGGCCACAGCTACTCCAGGGCCAAGGTGAAGTTCAACGTGAACCGGGCAGACAACATGATTATCCAGTCCATCGCCCTGCTGGACCAGCTGGACAAGGACATCAACACCTTCTCCATGCGTGTGCGGTACGGACAGAGTCTTTTTAAAGTAATCCACTCATATGAAAGTGGTTGTACCACTGACACGTCTCGCAATGGCGTCTGCTCACTTGTGCCTAATTGGCTATACCGTTGCATAACAAAGACGTTTGCCATCTTTTCTGATAAGCCTTCGCCCCTCTACTTTACAGCGAGTGGTACGGCTACCACTTCCCAGAGCTGATCAAGATTGTTACCGACAACTCCACGTACTGCCGCATGGCCCGGCTCATCGGCAACAGGAAGGAGCTGAGCGAGGAGTCGCTACCCGCAATGGAGGAGGTGGTGATGGATAGTGCCAAGGCCCAGTCTGTCCTGGAGGCCTCACGCAGCTCCATGGGTAAGATGCTGCACCTCAATAACCAAAAGACCACTTTGGATGGTAGCTCTGCACTTCTCTTAGCCCCCTTTTTGCCCATCATGGACTTTCCAGTGTCTCTGATGACCAACACAGGGGGGCAAAGTAACTCTCTCATAAACCTGTAGCGAAGGTTGTTATTCCTTGCTGCGGATCCTGTCGGGAGAAACATCAGCCATTTATCACCGATGCACCGTTTGCTTAGCGTTTGAACCGATGTGCAGTTTGCTACCTTTTCCTGAAATTAATTGACACGCTGCCCGTATGCTCTCAGGTATGGATATCTCCCCCATTGACTTGATCAACATCGAGAGCTTCTCAACCCGCGTGGTCTCCCTGGCCGCGTACCGCCTGGAGCTCCAGGAATACCTGCGCTCCAAGATGAGCCAGGTGGCCCCCAACCTAGCCACCCTCATAGGGGACGTGGTACGTAACTGACCCCTACAGGGGAGCTTTGAATCCTCTTAAGCCTAAAGGAGGGGACCAATGATGTTTTACCAAATCTGTCAATCCCCTGAACATTTGTGTTGAGACTCCATGTGTACTGATGGTCCCCCTCTAAACTCCAGTAGTAAACAGGTTTCCATGACTGAGGCCGGGTAACAATTCGGCCTGGTCGGAATCTGGGTTGAAAATGGAAGTTCAAGGCTACAAATGTGATGCACTTGAAATCTATATCAAACCAATATCCTGTGGCTTGCCTCCCTCCAGGTGGGAGCCCGTCTGATCTCCCATGCCGGCAGTCTGACCAACCTGGCCAAGTACCCGGCCTCCACCGTACAGATCCTTGGCGCAGAGAAGGCCCTCTTCAGGTACTGGGGTGCCCCCTCCCTGCTGGGGCAATTGGTGGCTGCAGTGATGGCAGGGCTGGGGTGGACCCAATTAGGGTGACTGGTGGAGGGGTGAAGGCATTCACATGTTGACACCGCCCCCTTGTTCCAGAGTGATCCCTCAATAACTCAAGCCTGCCCCCCCTATGGTCTGAGCAGCCACCCAAGGCACCGAGGTAGATTCCCATAACCAGGGTAGATTGCATTTTAGGGTTGGGTTATATTGTGTTAAAGATGAGTTGAAAGCTCGCCAAACTTCTTTCAGCTAGTCCACAAGTCATTTGTTAAAGTAATCCTGTTGCATCTTAACACGCTCTCTATCCTAATCGTGCTCACGCAGGGCTCTGAAGACAAAGGGGAACACCCCCAAGTACGGCCTCATCTTCCACTCGACCTTCATCGGCCGCGCAGCCGCCAAGAACAAGGGGCGCATCTCCCGCTACCTGGCTAACAAGTGCACCATTGCGTCACGCGTCGACTGTTTCTCTGGTGAGGGTCACAAACTCTCTTTAGCCACTTTCGCTCCTCAGGGATCCATTCTCAGGCCCCCTGTTCATTTGACCCAGACTTGCTATGATGCTTCTATATTTTTCGTCAACAGTATTCAGCCCTTTTGGGGGTTGGTGTTGATAAGACTTAACTCTGAGCAAAGCCACAGGTCCCCAGTGGAGGGCTGGTGTCACTCCAGTACTGGATGAGAGAGTAACTTAATGTCGTCGTCTCCTGTAGAGGTCCAAACCACCGTGTACGGCGAGAAGCTGCGCGACCAGGTCGAAGAGCGCCTGTCTTTCTACGAGACGGGCGAAGCGCCTCGCAAGAACCTGGACGTGATGAAGGAAGCTGTGAAAGAGGTGAGCCCAGTATACAAGCAGGCCCGTGTTGCCTCGTCCTTCTAACCTGCTCACCCGCTGAATGATGACCACTTTATCCCCGACTCAACACATGGGGGCTAAAATGATTTAATGAGCCTGACTCGGCATGGTTTTGCCTTGCAAGCCAACGTTTTGCTTGTCTACCTCGTGGCTATAATCCTACGTCTTGTTTACCTTTTCTAGGCAGAAGTAGTTGTGGCTGAGATAAAGAGGAAAGCGGAAAAGAAAGAGAAGAAACGCATTAAGCGTGAGAAGAAACTTCTGGAGGACGACGAAGACGCCCCGGCAGTCAAGTCCAATGGCGCCGCAGAGGTATGTCACTAAGCTTCGTAACTTGAACCCACGCATGTTTTGATTTGGGATTCGACCTTTCCTCATGGTCCCATCTCAGTGTACGACATGCCATAGTAAGCCGACTCCGAACCATTGGCCAGTTCCACACAGTGAGCTTGTTCACTGAAGTGAGTCATACATCAAGACTCTGCACTTGCTATAGTATTCTAATGGGGAGGGAGAAGCTTGTGGAATGTTGTAGTCTAATCATCCTTTCTTGCGCTTAAGGAGAATGGTGCCAACGGAGAGGACGTTTCTGTGAAGAAAAAGAAAATCAAGCAGGAAGCTGCTGAGGTCAAAGTGGAGGTTAAAGCAGAGGAGCCTGCTGTGGTGGAGGACTCTAGCACCCCAGCCAAGAAGAAGAAGAAGCGCAAGTCTGAGGCGATGGAAGTGGAGCCTGAGGAGGTGGTGGCAGAGGAGATGGCCACCCCAGTGACCGAGAAGAAGAAGAAAAAGAAGAAATCGACTGAATAGACTGTTGGAGAAAGCCAGATTTTTTTTTAGTTATGTACAGTTTATATCTACTCAATTTTTTTTCTGTTCCATGTGATGCTTTGGATCTGAAACCCAGCTGAAGAAGTTGGGATGCAAATGTTTTAGTAGTGCTTTTGTTGACTGGTTTTATACTATAGTATGTGCCTTGTCCTTCATTGAAACTCCTGAGCTCTCTTATGTAAATATTATCCAATGAATCGATTTTCCTTATGGACCAACTGTTGAAAACAGCTTGTTTTCATTGTGGATTGGTACAACTTGTGCTCATTACTGTTACAGCACATTCTCAACACCAATAAACCCAAAACATTACTTTTGTGTTCTAATTGACATTTGCTGCAAATTAGGCTGGGGGTTGGGCATTCAATTTATGGTCATGGTCACACAATTTAGACAAGTTGAGAACTGAGCCTTCAAATATTAGTGAAAGGCTGACTGCTCAGTTCAGTAATGAGCACTATCATGCTGTGTAATATAGATACGAACATAAGTACTGCTTTCAATGTCAACTCCATATGCTTAATAAATTGGGACTGGATCTATTTCCCATGGGTAATAATTTTGAATGCATAACTGTTCAGAACTTTTATTTCATTGGACAACGAGGATTAAACCAATTTGTAAACTGACATCAAATCCAAGGCATGGCTGGTCACGTCAGCCAACTAGAAAGGGAGTCACAGATGGAAGGAAAATGGGGCAGAAAGAAAATGTCAAGCGATAAACTCAAGTCACCCTCAATAGAAAAAGTTCACAGATGGGGGAGACCAAAGTTACAAAAAAATTATTTTGTTTTTAAAAAGGCTTAATCTATGCATACGTTAAAATAAAAGTAAATCGACCACGTCACATGATGCTTGTTCATGTTCAAGTATATTTACCATCAACTTCATAATTAATTCCATGATTATTCATTCTCATTTGACAATTATCGCTTTTTTGGAAATAAAACAAAACATCCTTCGAAATAAAAAATGTACAAATGCAGAAAACCACATTTCATGTCCTACCAATACATATATATACTGTATAAATACATACATAAATATATTTTACATACAACAGCCATAAATTTGAAAGGGGAGATATTGAGTAAGTGGGAGGGTGGGGTGGGTTGGTAGTAGTGTGTTTATAGCTTGGTGCTGTAAAATGGTTTGTCCCTCTACGGTCTGATCAGTGAGAGGTGTCAGCGGAGGCTCAGTTGGCCCAGTATGGGGAGCTGCCATAGCTGGACTTATTGAGCTGGCTCTTCTGCTGCATGCTGCTGGACTGGCCACGTTGACTTGGTCCGCCCTAAAAACAAGACATTTCATCAGTAAAACTCTTCTAAAAGGAATGCCAAATAATGGATTAAGGATTGCAGGCCATGCAGTATGTTGGACTTTGAGTACGTGCGTGAGAGTGTGTGTACCTGTCCGTCCTGGGCCAGGTGGTGGTGCAGCAGCTGGGAGTGTTGTTGCTGGTGGGCGGGGAGGATGTGGAGGAAGGGGGCTGGAGCGTAGCCTCCAGGGGCTCCTCCAGGGTTGAGGGGCCCCGGGCCCCCCAGTGCTGACGGCAGGTTGAAGGGTGGGGGGGTCCCCGCATGGAAACCCTGCTTATCAAAGGACTGGGGAGCAAAGCATATGGAGAATTAAGTAACAGGTTGGTTGGATGTACATATATATTTTTTATCATATGTATCTCAAATCTAAATGAAGAAAACAATGATGCTTTGTGAAAGAATTGAGCAAATGAGATGTGTGGGGAGGTCTAATAACATTTGCCTCTGAGGGGAATGTTGTGTAACAAAAAATGCTTCAAAAGATCCATATAGGCTAGACACAGCCACATGTTTCTATGCACAGCACATTAGTTTTTTTGCGTACTAAAAACTATCAAAAGACCATTGTTGGTACATGAAATCACTGAATCCTGACCATAGCCAGCAAGAGACCTCACCTGGGTCTTGTTGTAAACAGTTCCACTGATGTCTGGCACTCCAGAGTTGCTTGATGTCACAGAGACACCTACAGGAAGGGGAGACATGATTAGCACAAAGTCAATATACCAAACTCCCTACCCACAAATGATTGCTCATTTGACAGGAAGCACCATACAGTTTATCAGATAGATTTCACCACTGGTACATAACTCAAAGAAATTCACTAACATGGCAAATTACAACAACACAAAATCATATATCATATAATCAATCATTGTATCCATATTTCAAATATCTAATACCAGCAATCTTGTTCATTTTATATATGATTTTTCTTCCGTGGTGCTTCAGCATTTAGCTGTCCTCCAAACGACCAATGAGAATCTGATGTAATAATGTATCAGGAAGTGTGTATTGACCTTTTCCAGGGCCTGTAGCAGTAGATTTGGCCTGTGTCTGGGAGGAGTTGCTGTAGCCTTTGCTGTAGTCCCCTCCCGCTGGCCCCTGGGTCAGGTCCTCGTAACCTGAGACGACAGCAGAGAGCGTTCAACTCAACAAGTCGGATTTCCCATCTCATCTCTCAAATCGCATAAGAGTGTTCAAATCCAATTCAAAGTTGGAATGCCACACATTAACCGAGGAGAAAGTAAGGTCTTTATCATGTAGTTGTTATAGGGGTTAAGCCTGTTGAAAAGTAAGTGTAGTTGTGAAACCTAGTCGTTAAAAGGGTTGCCTGAAAGGTAGGTATAAGAAGCTTCAGTCTACACCTTTTCGGTCAAAATATTGTTTATTTCTTATTGTTTTCCATTCAATTGAATGCGTTATTGTTAGGTATTCATTTCTATGTGCATTCAATTGTGGCCCGAAACATACTTTAGTTGAACCCATTGAACTCAGTTCCGTGTGTCAGTGTAACAGGTGTAATCGCATCACTCATCAGTTACTTCCTTCCAATCTTGCCCATACTGGAGTTCGAACTGGGGTCCTCTGACTTACAATGTGACCACCACCTTTAATCAACACCTCTTTAACCAGCTACGCCACCGGAAAGCTAGCTCTTCAATGGCGTAGGTGGGCGTTTTTTATACCGAGGAGTTTTACCAATTTAACTTGGCTATGCGTGTGTCTGTGTGTGTGTGTGTGTGAATGTGTGTATATGTGACAGAGTGTGGGTGTCACCTGAGCTGAAGGTGTGCTGGCCGTAGTTGCTGGCCTGCTGTTGCTGCTGTTGCTGCTGGAAGGGGCTGGCCGACGGGTTCCCCAGGCCAAGGCCCATGCCGTGCTGCTTGGCCGACGACGGGCCCTGGCTGCCCGGGGGCACGAACATGGTGGGGGCGTACTGGAAGGCTGCGCTGGGCACGGCGCTGGGCATGCCGGCGTAGTAGGGCAGGCCCGTGTAGCTGTAGCCCGGAGGCAGGAAGGCCTGCTGGCTGTTGTGGTGCTGGCCCTGGGGCTGGCCCTGGGGCTGGGGGGGCTGGGGCTGGCTCTGGCCCTGGTTCTGGCCCTGGGGGGCCTGGGGGGCAGACAGGCTGGTGGGGGGGGCTGGGGAGGTGGAGTCACCGCGGCCAAACTTGGTGACTTCACCTGAATCGCGTTGGGATAAGGGGGGAAAGAATACTATAGTAAAAGACAAATACAAAGGTTATCCACAAGGGTGTGTAATCGTTTCATTGTACAGTATATATTGTTGAAATATAAAATAGTAGAAATATATAAACACAAAATATAAATTTCTCATAAATCAGGGACAGAAAGTGATCATTTATAATAAACAAAGAAGGGCCAATTAATGACACTGTCTACCACACCTACCAACTACCATTTCAGCTAAACCTGTTAAAATTGTTACGTCCTTACTCAAATACCTTCATCACCTTAACGTAACTTTAAGTCAACTCCCTTCACAAACAACACAACAGTCATTGGGCCTAACAAAATGACAAGGAATACAAAAACCCAATATGCCCTTTCAACCCCCCTTTAAAGCAAAGATAGGCCAAAGACATGTCCTAGGAGGGGTTTCAGGGAAGGGGAGGGGGGGGGTTGAGTAACTTACCTGAGTAAGGGTTATTGGCAAGGCTTCCATCTCTACCAGAGAGAGCTGCGGGGCCAGGGAATGTGATTCCGTAGTAATCCTGCAAAGAGGGCTGAGGAGAAGAGGGGAAGGGGGCGGTCAGAGACGAGGGGCTTGGCTCTCTGTGCTCCTGAATGTCTCTCCACTCCAATTACGTGGAGACTCTCTGGCTACTCAAACTGTACCCTGAATAGACTGGGAGGGGTGGAGAGGCCGGGGTGCGGACTGGAGACAGTCTGCGTGCGGTAAGCCTCGCTGCGCTGCAGACAGACGGTCCTACTCACCATTGGCAGTCTGGACTGTAACATGTGGAGGTCCTCATATCCGTAGATCTGCTGTGAGGGGGGACAGGACGACGAGTGTCACACACACACACGCAGTCGCAGACAGACGAGTCCGATCAGGGGCAGTCGGATGAACACACATGAAGGAAGGGGGTACTTTTTATCCCTCTAGTCCAATGGACATCAAGTGTGCGCTCACACAAAGACTCTTGCTGTAATGTGCGATACAGGGGAGGGAGGGGAGAGTGACTTACTGGGTAGGCTGGCAGCAGCCCTCCTGGACCCATGATGTACTGGTTGGGCAGCAGCGGGGGAACACCCTGGGACAAGTTAGGGGGAGCTTTCCCTGGGGAGGAGGGGAGGGGGAAACGAAGACAGAATCTTAATCGATTGTACACAATCTACGTGTGTGTGTTTAGTGTCACACACCATGGACGGGCTAAAAAGAAGGACCTCGGAAAGATGTACAAACAAGATGTCTTACTAACACAGGTGTACTGGGTTACCACAGCACAGATTCAAAGGAAATATAAGCATGGGTAATCTTTCTGTATCCATGATGGAGTAAACATATCCACAGGAATTTCTTAATGCTTATTTTTGATCCAAGGATTTGCTACCAAATACCTTTTATAGTGTTGATTATTAAAGATGTTCAGGGGTAAAAAAAGAACAGTTTTTCTTTCAGGCTATTTAACTTGTCTTAGGTTTTTGTGCTCGACCAATTCATTTTTGACCCATATTTCCTCCATGGACTTCCATTAATACCATGTCATGTAAAAGGACTATTAAGTTCTATAATAAGACTAAAGGATTTTGTGTGTATACGTGTGTGTGTGTGTGTGTGTGTGTATGCGTGTGTGTGTGTGTACCAGTGGAGGAGGAGAGCAGCGGGGCAGTCCTGGGGGTGTTGAGGTTGGAGCTGGTTCCGTTGGGGCCCAGGCCCAGGGCGGCGTGAACCCCCCCGGCCCCGCTCATCATGCTGCTCATGTGACCCAGCTGGCTGATGCTACTGTTGACCAGGTGGGCCGAGGGAGGCGGAGCTGACGAGAAGGAGGAGCCTGATAGGGGCGCCAGAGAGCTCACGTTGCTGTCCACACTGGTGTACTGCATGGGGAGGAGTGGAGAGGGTTAGTCTGGGGTTGGATTGGATGTGTGTGTGTGTGTATATATGTATGTGTGTGTGTATGTATGTGAGTCCGGCAGTACTCACCGTGAGGGAGCTGGATCCGAGAGCTGAGACTGAGGAATGACTACTACTGACATGGCTACAGTGGAGGGAGACAAGAGAGGCAGGAGTAAGAAAAAATAAAATTAAAAAAAGATTTTCGAAAACAATCACATCCATCAGTTCTACCTGTTGAGTTGTGCCAGGCTGGCCGAGGTCATGTCGGTCGCCAGGCTGGAGAGCGCGACGCCGTGGGAGGGGGGCATGTGGGCGGGCGGGGCACTGCTGGTGCTGAGGCTCAGAGACGCCGGAGACTCGGACTTTGGCGTGGACGCCACCGACGAGGCTGCCGGGGAGAGAGCGACAGAACGCACGGTGAACGTCGCGGAGCCGCGTTCTAAAAGGGTTCTTTTGGGAACGCTAGATTAGGAGCAGTCGAGCCTGAGGTGACAACAGCCGGTGTACATTGGAACACTCGGGAGCGCTGCTGCTCCTCCAAACGGTTTCCGAGCCGTCTAACCTAAAGGCTCCTCGGTCAAATGGATAAAGTCCACCTTTGATGGACTTGTGTGCAAGGGAGATAAGCAACTTGGCCATGGAAACGTTGTAATCGCACGTGCATTTCAGAACGCATCTGTTCAAGGCTGACTGAGGTGCAAGCTAATAATGGTTGGCTTATACACTGACAAATGTGGGCTAATGAAACATTTGATAGCACACTTACTGTCGAGAGCAGCTGCGCTCCTTACACCATTCAGACCATTCTGTTGAAACAAAAAAGAAAAAAAGAGCATGAAATGCTTCCCCCATCTTAATATCCCCAAAATACTAACTTCATTATAAATTATAATTACAGAGTTTTATCAGACTGTCAAAGCATGTACAATCGGCCATCTTAGACAACCACGTCACGTAGTTAGAACGACTGAACACAGAGCGAGTAGCGCCGGAACGTCATCGGAACATTCCGGAAAACCCCTTCTGAGAAGTCCTGGACTCACCATGACCGGTCCCGGGTTCTCTTTGCTCTGAGAGAAGGCCAGACGTGAGTGAGGAGACACGCCACAGTCGTAGTCGCTCCCCGCTGAGACGAAGGGCGAGGAGGAGGGGACCGAGGAGGGGGTGGAGGAGTGGGGGGCCACGGAGCTGGCCGTGCCCAGCAAGGAGGGGGCGAGGCTGGGCATGGCCACCGACGGGGAGGGGTAGATAGGCTCCGAGGAAGAGAGCGGGCCGACTAAAGACTCGCTGTGGAGAAGAAGCAGGAGAGACACAAACACTAAGGCCCCTGTTTGCTCGTTCGCGTGCAAGGATCCATAACTGGCAACATTTAACCATCCATTCTGCTCATAACTGCTTAAACAAACGCTTAAAAAACTGCTTAAGTTGTCCCCGATTGTAGGTGGAATCAACAAAATTCATTAGACATTCCCTGTATGCCCAATATATTCCTGTTCTTTATTTGTTCAAGTACATATTACCAATGACAAGCTCACTACCCTGTATCTAAACCATGGATAAAACGACTCTTATGTTAGCTAGCGTTCTGCCCAGCCGGTGACCCACCTGTGGGGTTTGGAATAGAGGCTGCTCTGGTTCTGGGGGGCTGGTGCCGGGGCAGGGGGGGGACTCCCTGGACCCCACGCCACCGCAGTTGTCCGCAGTGCCAAAGTCCGGCAGCGCCGACTCCGAGCCAAAGTCCAGGGCCCCGAACTGCAGGTTGAGGCCGGGGACGTCAGCCGAGCCGGGCATCTCCACCGCGGAGGAGGGGATCTGGGAGAACCGGTGTGCAAGGAGGGCTATCGTTATTGTCGTCATACTATTGCCATGTCTGTCCTTTAGTATGCAAGACTTAAACTGACCATGTAATCATAGTCACTGCGAACATTTTTCACCGCGGCATTTGAAAATCCTCATGGTCTTATTGACTTCCGCTAGATCTCCTGTTCCAATTACAAACTGATTGGCTTCTGCCGCACTGATTTACCCCCAGGCTCCTACTCAACCTTCTTAAAAAGGTGTGGTACGCCCCCCCCCCACCCCCACTCCCCTCTCCCTTCAGAACGTTACCTTCGAGGAGGGAGGTATCCTTCGTTTCTGGACCTTTAGCTGTGCCCGCTGCTGCTGCGGCGTGTTGCTGCCCTGAGGGTCCGGCCCTAAGCTGGGGGCAGTCTTGGAGCCGCCGCTGGCCGTGAGCACAAGGCCTTCCTGGGCGGGCGAGGCGGCGGCGGCGAAGACCTCGGCGCTGGCCGCAGTCTGCTGGGAGGGAGCGGAGGAGGCGGGGGGCTGCGGCTGGCAGGCCAGCGGCAGGGGGGGGCCGGAGTGTCTCTGGCCCAGCTGGCTCAGCACCAGGGAGGGTTCGGGCTGCAGGGCAAACTCCCCTGGAGGGGGGATGGAGGGGGAGGGAGATTAGCCAGGGTGGACAAAAGCTTGCACACAGCCACAAATTCACTCGGACTGTACGACTCACAAACACACGCTGTTAAAACTGGGTTTTTGTTGCTAAAATGTGCAAACGTCAACCAGTGCCATGTCTTTGAAACGATCATTGGTGGTCTGCTTTCACCTTGCTATCAAAGTCTCAGACATGAAGAGACTATGATAAGAGTCATATTACTTATATTGAATACAGTGTGAGTGTCTCTGTGTATGTGTGTCTGTTGAATTGATGACGCCATGCCCATGCTCCTTCTAAATGTGTGCTAGATTAAGTGCCTTTGGACAGACTCAATGCAGATATCACATGCTCAGTGTCATTATCACTTACAGCAACACAACTCACAAAGTTAGCCACTGCTAACGTTAGCCAACGCTCCTAAAACGAAACCCAAGAATGATCCCCCACACACACACACAAACTCACGGCTAAACTGGGAGGCGCTGGGCTCCGAGCCCTTAATATCCCAGCTGGACGTGGAGGGTGGGGCCCCGTGAGCCCCCAGCCCAGGCAGCCTCCCCAGGGGGCTGCCCAGCTGTGTGCTGGGTGGAGGGGCCTGTGAGGAGGGCAGGGGCCCCAGGCCCGGCCCCTTGAGCTGCTCCAGGATTTGGGCCCCAGGACTGGACTGACTCCTCTTGGACTGGCCCAGGTCCCCGAACCCTGCGCCTAGCACCGAGGACTGAGGGGAGTAGCATTACGATGTTAGAAATACGTAGAAATGATATAGGCTCTTGAAATAAAACATGAACTGTTATCCCTGTAAATAAGTCTTGCTGAGCCAGAAGGGCCTGTAGTGAGGCTGGCTTAAAGCACAAATACACTGATGTTAGGATACTGGTCCCCACTCCTTGATGCCAGCAGGGGGGCCAAGCAATAGAAGGCCCCGCTGACAGGGTCTGAACACTGGGTGGGGTGGGGAGGGATTGCACCCCAACATTCTAACTAGCAGGCCCCAGCGTGGTCTGAGGGTGGGCTCACCAGGGCAGCGTGTGCGTAGCTGGTGGTGCCTGTACTCATGCCCGTCCCGTTGCGGGTTTGGGCCGGGGGGTGGTGGTGGTGGTGAGAGTTGGTGAAGACCAAGTTCTGGGCCGAGGGGGCTTTGATACCCCCGTCCTCTCCTCCTCCTCCTCCTCGTACCCCCACAGGCTTCTGCAGCAGGCTGGCCAGGTCCACACTGGCAGGAGAGAGAGAGACACACAGTCCATTCACAACGTTCATGAAGAACGCCGGCCTCTCATGCGTTAAACCCACTCGATAAAACAAAGAGGATTTGATTTACACTGACGCAAAACGGGGACATTATTTTACAAAAATCTTGAAAAGGATAGCTTGACATGCATCGCAGGCACAGCGATAGCCGAGTGATTGATGGATTCGCTTGGCTGAGGGGATCGATTTGCAGCAACCTGCTGTGTCTACCTCCCCAACTGTTACATGCAGCATCTTTAAAGATAAACGTCATGTGTAGGGGGACCTGATTTAGAGATGCATCGCCTGGGAATCTTCAAATACACATTAGCAAATGTATTAATGGGGCCCAACATGAATCAATTGGGCTTTATTCCGTTAATTATATCCACACAGTTCTTACGGGGTAGTTTAATGACATGTACAGTAAGAAAAACACATGCATCCTTATTCTGACCTTGAATTTAACACACCAAGCGAGTGCTAATCGAAACAGTAAGAAACGAAAAAAGGGACCTTTCCACGCATTTGAACTGATTAAAAGCCCTTCCTACTGTGTGAAGCCCGGAAACAGAGCCGTTCACACCGCTTATACGGGAGGAGGTGGAGGTTACCTTTGCCCAGTTGTGATGTGGTTCTCAGCAGCGGGCGCACAAGAGGAGGTGAACACTTTGGTCTCGGAGAGCTGAGGGAGAGAGGGAGGAAGGTGGGGCGCTGGGTCATAAACACACCGGCAGCTGCTGTGGGTTTTAATGCCACGTTCGCACTTTGTTTTCAGTAGGACAGTGCCGGTACCGGCACGTTTGCAACTCAACCATTCTGATACTCACACTGACGTCCTCGCTCCAGTCCTCGGCCGCCCAGTCGTCCATGGTGCTTCTCCAGGCAACTGTGGGGGGGGGGCGTGAGCAGAGACGACAAAGTCAGGCGGAGATGTGAACCCGACATACGTTTCCTGGAAAAATGCTGATGCTGAAGGCCGTCCACTTCTCCGAGAGAGGGACAAGAGGAGGCGTTTGGACTAGAGCGTGTACCCCGTGTGGCGCCCACACCTGTCCCATCTGTGCTGTTGTTGTTGGCCCCCGTCTCCCACGCCTCTCCCTGCGTGGTCCCCGCGCTTCTTTCTGCGGTGTAGTCCGCTGGGTTGAAGGTCCTGTGTGTGTGTGTGTGTGTGTGTGTGTGTGGGGCGGCAGAGTATTATTAGGCCTAGGGGAGTGCTGGTTTGACGTTAAGGAATGACAACCAACGACAAAAAACAAGGAAGAGCCAGGAGAGGATGATTATGTGTATGTGTGTGAGAAGTTGTGTGTGTGAAGCCTACCCCATTCCCTGGGCAGAAAACCTGCTCACTGGTGGCCCCCTGCCTCTACCTCGGCCTCCCGATCCTATAACACACACACACACATGCACACAGTCGGCAAGACGCAAGAGGAGCGCAAGTTGACAAAAACCGTCGTTTGGGGAGCACTTGAAGGGATGTCGGCTGAGGAGGGATGGTACTGACCTGGGCCAAAGAGAGCGTGTACAGGGCCTGAGCTGCCGAAGGGGCAGCCTATGCACTCACCTCGCCCTCTTCCCCTGCGGCCTCGCTCGCCCGAGCTCTCCACCCTCTCTACCGGGGCCACCTCCACGCCGTTCTCCTCCGGCCGCCCTGCACATGCGGGAAGGGAGGAAGAGGCTTCAAGTTCTCCGTCAGCGCCGCGAACAGTGGAGACAGTTCGGCGGCTAACACCTTTCACGATGGTGTCGATTGTTCCTTTCTTTCACCTTGCCGGTTGCGACTGGGCCCCTTGCCCCTCCGGTTGGCGCCCCCTCGCCCCCGGCTGCCCTCCCTCTCTGCCCTCTTCTCCCGGTTCTCCTTGTTCTCCTTGCCCTCCAACGGGCCGTCCTTCACCAGGGGCTTCTTCTTCCCCACTGTCTCCCAGGAGGTCTGAGAGGAGAGAGACAGGGAAGGAGAGGAAGAGCGATACAAGGCCCAGAGAGGTAGAAAGAGTGAGAGTAGGATGGGAGGGCGGCCGGGGCAAAAGGAGGTGAAAGAGAAAGAGAGGCAAAACAGATGGGAAGGACTAAGGGTCAATTGTGATCAAATAAACAAACAGGGAAAAAAAAACCAGTATAACTACAGTTTAAACATTTTCTATTACCCACACATATCCCTCAATCGAGCACGTGTGAAAGGACCAACTCATTGACATATGATTCAAAAAGCAGATGCTTTTATCCAATGCAACCTATAAACAGTGCATGTATACATTACAGCAGGCAGGCTACTAATTCACAGCTAATCAACCAGCCTGTATTGAAGTGTGTTATTTCAGGTCATTATTCAAACAACCATTAATCCAAAACCAAGTATGACACACAATGGAAATCCGCACACTATTTTGCATGTGTCCCTACACATCCAACTCTCCTCTCCATTACTACTATCGCCCCTGAGGTCAGCACATGGCTGCTGGATCAGCTTGCAGCATGCGAGTCTTACGGTATACATGTCTAACTTGACTCTGCACACTGACAGCCCGAGTATCCCAACCATGCGGGCTGTGTGTGTGGCTGTGAGTGTGTGTGAGAGAACAGCGCTTGACACCGAAACACACAACAACACAGCCTCTCCACGGTTCAGAAGTGGGTTTCCCATTTCGGGATTTCCTGGAAACCAAACCACCACCATTGACAACAACAACATGAGCTAGTTGAGGAAGACTAGTTGACTGGCTGATTGGTCGGCTGACTGGCACAGTGACTCTCTCACCATCTCTGCTGCCCAGCCTTGTTCAGCCTGTTTACATTAACCCTGACTCATGCCAGCACTGGAAAGACAAGAGGCAAGTGTTCAGCCTCCATGTGGTCGACTGCTCCACATTACTCTTTCCTTGATCGACAGAGAAAGAAAAGAATAGAACACAATGGTGTGTCTCTATGCAACTCCCCGGCTGTGACAGGGCTGAATGTTTGCGGAGTAAGTTGGGAAAGGCGGGTGTTTCCACGGGGTACTGGGGCAAGGGTCACTGAGATGCTTTGCGCAATGCTTATGATTTCAAATAGAGTTTTGATGTATCCTAGCTTAGGTGCCTGGAGCCAAATCAGCTGACTGCATCTTGCAACACAGCCCTGGGAAGACAAGACGCATGAAACGGAAGCTGGCCATTTCCAGACCCCACAACACAAAGAATCATCATAATTGACTAATACCCATCACAACTGAACTTATCTAGTGTTAGATAACTGATTTTTTTAGCTCAGTAGACGGTATTGAAGAGACGGGATAAACCATCAGATTATCTTAACATTGATGCAGATTTCACTAGGGGCAGGCCTCACATTTTTAAAGGTTTCTACCGCCTATTTTTTTTTAATCCATTTTTAAAACTTGTGGAGCTCTCCCCTCTCCCCCACCACATGAGCCAAAGTTACACCCTTATCTGTTGAAAAGAAGAAGAAAAAACTGAGAAAAAACGGAAAAAAACACAACTACGATTCAAGTGAGAGAATTGGTCCATACGGAAGCCTTATTGTCCGGGAAGTGAGACTGTGTCCTATGAGGTCAAAGGGGACTAAGAGGAGGAGGAGGAGGGGTGGGCTTGCGGTGCCTACCGTGTCAGAAGTGCTCTCCAGGAGGAAGTTAATGGCTCTGTTGACATCCTCGTTGCAGTCGTGGAGTGCCACCATGCACTCGTCCTGGTTCTTCCCCGTCACCTCCATCAACTGCCAGACACACACACACACACACACACAAACACAGATTTTGGAACCGCAGATAACCACTGTAACCGTTTCAGGTTTCAGTCTAACCCTCCAGGCAAAATCGAAAGTTTTGGTGTATGTTCTTTGCGCAAGTGAACCGCACGTCAGTGAGACCGTATACATGAATTATACTCAGTTATTGCGGGTACGGGAACTGCTTGATTTACGGACTGATGAGCTGTCTTTGAATTGTGGTTTTGGAATGAAAACGAGGTTGTGAGAGGTTAGGGAATCGGGCTATTGATCAGAAGGCTTCTGGTTCAATTCCCCCCCGTGCAAATGATGTTGTGTCCTTGGGCAAGGCACTTCACCCTACTTGCCTCGGGGGAGTGTTCCTGTACTTACTGTAAGTCGCTCTGGATAAGAGCGTCTGCTAAAAAAAAAGGCACAAGTAGCTATACGCACAGGTAGCTACACACACACACACACACACACACACACACACACGATAGCTACACACACACAGGTAGCTACACACATACAGATAGCTACACACACACAAACACAGGTAGCTACACACACACACACACATAGCTACACACACACACAGGTAGCTACACACACACACACACACACACACACAACAAAATGGGCATGTAGTGTAACTGGAGACTGCACAAATCAGTTGACGAGCCCTCTTTCATGGTTGTGTGAGCGTGTAGAAGGAAGAATACCGGAATACCGGAGAGCACACCCCATGGGGGCCTGCTGGCCGCTGACACAAAGGGAGCCCCGGTCGGGGACGAGCCTTGGGGACTCACCTGGTTCACTTTGCCCTCAAAGTCAGCATCATTCTTGTCGTAGATCATCTGGGCGAGCCGGATCTGCTCAGCGGTTGCCTGGCAGGGAGACAGGGGCACAGGAGGAGGGGGGAGGAAGGAGAGCGCAGCAAGGAGGTCAATAAGGACGGATGAGAAATAAAATGGACAAGTATGGTGGAGGGGCAGGAGGAAGCAGGGGTCAGGTAGAGGTGTATAATATGCAATGAGAATGAGAGATAAGGTGGGAGAGAAATATACATGGTTAAAATGGGGGGGGGGAATAAACACAAGAGAACATGGGATGGAGGAGTAGGAAGTAGAGACCAAGAAGACAATGGCATTGTACAAAAGAACAAGAGGACAAGTAACAGAAGGAAGGAGGAAGACGTTTATTGTGTTATGCACACACGCACTGCATGCGCCGGTGTGCTTGCATTCTTGCTTCAGCCCGTGTGTTTTTGTGTGTGTGTACTGGCGGCGGCACTCACCTGGAGCTGTTTCTGTGGTTGGGTGATGTGTGTGGAAGCAGGCAGCGCTTTGTCCCGAGGGCCTCGGGGCTTGTCGCCGCCCAGCGAGGTCATCATATACAGTATATACAAAACTATGTATGTACAAAATAGAAAAATCTGGAGGAAGGGGGGCAGAGAAGATGAATATGGTCAGATACAGAACTGACAGGCATACACAGTAGTGATCAGAAAACACATTTATCCTCGTACTTTTCCCATATCCCCAGAAGTATTAATTTAGAACAAAATACGAAAAGCTGAGCTTTTCCATATTCCCTGATTAATATCCCTGATTCCCAGGACTTCGTGGAAGTTTGCAAATATTGTTGAAGTTGTGGAGAAAGTACCGGGATCAACAGTCAAACAGATTCAATCTGAACTTAAGACCGGGTCTGATAGAATTGCAACCATTTGTCATCAGCTCTTTCCAAGAGTAGGCTGGAAGAGGATACCCTGATGAGAGATGAGAGAAAGCTCCAATAGAGCCCAAATACACCTGACAAGCCTAAATCGTTATGGTAAATCGAGACCTAGTTCAACCTGTTCTCTCGATCTTAACAGGAAACTAAATGAAGCCTTCAAAGAAAGCCTTCACTTTCCAACAGTCAGACAAGGAGGCAAGGTGGCTATGCTTTTTGGTGCGTTGACCATGTGCACACAGCATCATGAAATCAGACATTTTGGAGCACAATGTTGAACTCTGTGTCAGAAAGGTAAATCTTTGTTGAAGTTGAAAATCACAGTTGAATATCACAGGTCTTCCAAACAGACAAGCGGAGAAGCACTCAGGAATGGATCAAAACCCAAACGCTGTGCTGACATGGGCAGGACTGGCCAGATCTGACTTCAGAAGATGACTGGGAAACAAGAAGTAGTTTGCAGAAGACCGTGTCAAACTCGCATGGTAGTTAATTCAAGCTAGCAAATATTACATTTAGGATGTCAATTAATTTGACAGAACACTATTTTAATTTCTAAATAAAAAAAATGTATTTACATTCGGAATCAAATAAAAACTAAGATTGGGTCCTATTTCAGTAGAGATATTTTCTCAACAGTGTTTTTTTAGTTGTTGTTGCAGTTTTCCGAGAGCTGAAGAGTTTTTCCATGAGTAGCCCATTTCAGATCTCCCCACTATACAGAGCCAGACTGGATTGCACAACACTGCATACCACCCTTACGGGGGCCCCTGCACACCCACACTCCCCATACACACCCACATCCTCAACGCTCGCGACGGTGATGTAACCGCATTGCCGTACATTTAGGTCAAGGAGGGAGGATCAGCTCGGACTCCTCTTACACCCCACCCGAGCATGCAGCATGTGAAATAGTACCCGGGCTTAACGCTCGCTTTCCACCAACACACATCCGCTTCCCACATCCCAGATGTTACAGAGGCAGATCCTAAACCAAATCAAGTACGATTGTTTCATTCCTCAAAGACAAATAAATTCCCTTACCTACCCCACCCAAGTACAACTTTTCTATAAGAAAAAGGTGACTAATTGCAGGGAGGATGCATGATAGGAGGAGCACCATCTGTCAAAACAGAAATGTGGTTGACTAAAATGATCTGGAGGTTAACCAAGCTAATCTGCTATGGCATTACATAAATTGTGGTTTCTTCCACACTGGAAGGCAGGCTCCGCAGGCAGGCTCCACATAGCAATCTACTCCAAAACAACTCTGCCACTTCCATCCCATTAAAATAACACAAGGGAAATGTTAATATGTGTAGCTGTATGTGATATTTAACATCTCATAAATTAAATCAATAGGCTGGATTTAAACCTCCTATTGCAACATGAATACCTAACCTACTGCCCATGCAGACACCTCCATATTAACACCGTACCCCTGAGATACACTGTGAATTTAGCCTGACCTAAATATTCATGAGAACGTTTCAAACAAAGGAGCACCACAGTTAGACAAAGTCACTCTTCGAGAGCGTTTTGGGGAAGCACTACTTTGTTTAGTGCTGTCATGAGCATTTAAAGTGATCCCTTGCCCCTTGATGAGTCTGGGAAACACTGCTTCTCTTGGAGACAAAAGTCCTTTTGTTCTGTTTGTAAATAAGGGGTTATGGCTGTTTGAGCCGACTTGAGTCAAATGATCTCTGAACATAGAGACAGGTGTGAAACCAATCAAGATCTCTTCACATGCTGTGAGGTTAACAGGGTCAGCATCAGTTTTTTTTGCCCCTCTCTCATTTACACACAAGCATCTGTAATTTTTACAATGGTCCATTTTACGTGAAGCTATTGTGTGAACCGTACACTGTTAAGGGATGTTTCAGCATTCTGGTTGCCTAATGCATTTAGAAATGTTTTATGTCAGCAAAATAATACAATTACAATAGATACAATTGCATTGTACTGAGCCCATTATTACCACCAGTTGGAGGTCGGACAATAAAGATATGTAGGCCTACGCTAGACATGATTCTCGGCGTTGGCCATAATATGCTCTAATAACGATACAAAACCTTTCCCACTGTGAAACGTACCCAAATGGGTATAAGATGATGACTATGACATTAGGATTGCTAAATATTTAGCATATGAAATCACTTCTCAACGTAATTGCATATGGGTACAACTGGAAGGGTATTATGCTTCCGTGGATGTACTGCTCAGAGGGTCCATAACAATAACAAATCAAGTTGGCGCAGCTCAAGCACCGAATCACATTGCACGGTCACACTGACTTGTTGTCAAGAGCAGTGGTTACACCAATGCCAGTTATCCATTCGGGCTGGTAAAAACGTATACAATATCTTTCACAACCTGTAACATTGTAACATTACCCGACTCGAATGCATTAGATAGAAGTGGCCATCGACACAGACAGAGGTACACACAATAGGTTGTTGTACACAATGCTTTTCTCATGTTAATGGTTAGTCATCTAACAGCTACCCGTTATGCTACTGAATCACTGCAACGTGTAGGTTAACACTGAATATAAAAGTACGTTCATTATTTCGAGTTGTCAGTTCATTTTAGTGTGAATTCTTGGGGCAAGCATTAATGTTACAAATGGTGTGGGGTCCCAGTGGCCACCTAGCATTGGGACCACAGCTAGACCCTTTGTCCTAGCTGGTTAAGCTAGAATTTAGCTAGCTAGCTTAGCTGTGAGCAAACTCATACAATGCTTGCCACCAGCTCAAATATATGCTTAGTAACACTGAATAGCATTACTTTAAAAGCATAACCGAGCAAGTCTGAGAACAATGTAGATTTCCAAATGACAGCGACACGGGTCTGTCGTCGAAAAAACATCAAAACGCTGGTAGCATTAAGCTCAGCTACCACAAAGCTTGATCAATTCTAACGAAAATGGCCTCAGCGCTCAACCCAATCCCGACATTGCATGCCAGGGAACAATTCACCAGAAAATTGCGAAACACAGCAGAAGCTCGTGTAAACTAGCAAATCTTTCCTTGGTCCAACTTTTTATAGCAGAACGGCGTCAAGGAGATGAATTGAATGCATTTCAAAACAGAACGTTAGTTTGAGCACTGGAAATAGATTTGTTTGTGTTTTTTTTATTACCTGCTAACACGCTTCACTCAGCCAGCAGCAGACGAAGTCACGTGAGGGGTACGCCGCAGCCGTGGGTTCTCTCCTCCACATTCTCCGGGAGACTACGGCGCAGTCGCGCGTTCTGTCGTCCTCTCGGGTGGGTTCAAATGTTATAAATATTGTTCCACTACCAGGGTTCAACTTCAGAGGATCGTATAATAGTTTATTTCTGAAACTGGGAAAATACACTGGTGGCAGTGTGTTATGCCTATCAGGTTGTACTTTCGACATGTGTATGCAGGAGGAAAAAACACAACAACAACGTATGTAAGAGAAATATTACATCCATATACTTTTTATTCTTTTTGTCATTATTTCTTTTTAAAGATTGAATAGGTTGGTTTTCAAGATGTTGTCAATATTGTACAATATCTCAGGTTTGATCATTTGTAAAAACATTCATGAGGTGTGTATAAAAAAAAGAGGGCACTACCAAAGATCAGTTCACACACTTCCCCAAAGACATACATAAAATGTATGCATTTTGCCATTATGCATTTTATACATACACACATTATGTGAAATACACTTTCAAAGTGATAGTAATTTCTTCAACTTATGGTTGTAATTGGGGTTTCTCTCTTTTTCTATTACTTTTATATTGAATGAACATTATCATGAAGACTCTTAAGAAAAGTTCCATGTAGAAAAAAGCGAAACCATGGTCAGCCTGTATCAGTCTTTCACAGAAAGACTTGAGGAAGGCAACAAAGTAACTCAAGTCTACCCTGCCTCTGCACATTAGGCTATGTTTTGTAGAAGGGGAGAGCAGATTCACTTCTCCCTTGATACAAAAAAAAACTACATAAATGAGTCCAACCAAGTGATAAAACAAAAGTAGTGACTCCTGCAGTTTCAATTCCAGTAGTCAATAACCAGTAGTCCCCCCCCCCATCCTTGGTTTTTCTGGCTACTGATTGATAACTTTATGAAGTTAGAGTTTACCTTTTCAAAGTCAGAGTAGAGTAGAGTAACAGTGCAATTTACCAGCAGGAATCAATAAAGTCCTTCTCTTCTCTACCTTTTTGAAACTAAATGAGAAAACACTGTGGCCCATACTGGCGATCACTGCTCACTTTTGGGCAACCTTGTGAGTAGTTCTAAGCCTAGATATGACCTAAGACTTTCCATAAGGGGGCCCTCATTTCTTTACAGGATTAAGCCAAAAAATATATTATAATAACAATTATGTTACGTGTCATGGACACCTGACTAAGTATTTGGGGCACATAAAGAGCAAGCAGCCATTGCAACCATCAAAGAACTTGGATGGCCCTCAATGTATGCCATACAGGGTGACAGCAAGAGTGGGGTAAATAAATAATAACAATAAAGCTAATTGTAATAATACCAACAAGTTTACATTTGTCAAATCACACAGTTGGAATCAAAATAAAATCGGCATTCTCCAGGATTATTCAAAGCAGAAAACATATGCATTTAGCATCTACAGTCGTCACACCTTTACATCATCAGAGAAAATAAATTGTTACGCAGCCAACATTTGATTCCTTCTCCACCTTCTTGCCTTGTGTCTGATTGGGTTGTTCTTCATCACTATTTCCTTACGGCCAATGCGGGAATGGGTGGCCCAGTCCAGCCAATAAACATGTCCTCTTTCAGTTTCTTAAAAAAATCAAACTCCACTAGTCAAACTGATTCCTTCAAATCTCATCTGCTTTAAATCCCCCCCCACCCTTCCTCTCCTTTTCATTGCCGTCCATTTCGGAAAGAGAGAGAAAAATAATGGGGGCAGCCGCCATACGGAAAATATTCCAAAAAGTAGACGCAAGTCACGACCAAAGAAAAACACTTTGCAACAATGACAAAGTACACCACCAAAAAACGAACGCAAAAACATGACATCCAGTCTGGCCCATTGCAGTGTTTGCACTGGTTTACAATTAGAAATGGGACACTTCCGTTTCCTGTTTCAGTGGCAGACCTTGCAATTTGTGAAACATCGCTAGTTGATGTGGACATTTAAAAAGAGTGGTGAATGGGAAAGTAATATTGAACAGAAGATTCAATAAGAGGTGGGGCGCAAGATCATGCTCCTGAGTCCAAGAGTGAAGGAAGGGGGATAAAGTGATGACCCAAGTGAAGGAGACACTAAACAACAAAGGAGGAGGACCAAAAATGGTTGAAGGGCTACTTAAAGAGGAAGGAAGGCCATCCCACTTAAGCTTGAGGGACAAGGGGATGGAGGAATGAGTGAAGGAGAAAACAGGGACATCAAAGTGAAGACAGAGAGGGGGGGAGGGTCAGAAGGCTAACTCCAGAGTCCTGCGTAGTTGCCGTGGAGGCCTGAGCACAGAGGGCCACCGGCCACAAAAAGCTTGGTGCCGGAGTCGTCGTAGCAGTGCGTGTACACGGCATTGGGGAAGGAGTTGATGTCAGAGAAGTAGCTCCTCCATGTCTCGTCGTGATTCTGACGGGGAGGGAAAAAGAGGGGATTAGAGGATAGTAGAAGATAAAGAGAAGCAGGAGACAAATCGGGACAAAAGACACAAGAGACAAGATCTAATATTTATTGTTATCCAATGCCAGAATCTTGCTAGTATTTATTTGTTATCTTTAACAGGGTTTTTGCCCCCTCCAAAAATCCTTTCCCTTCACAACTCAAACAATCCAAATGTAAATGTCACATTTGACAGTCACCACCACAGCCAGTGAGAAATACTATTCATATTATAAATCGAATTCAGAAACCTCCAATTGACACGAGGCAATATTATATCGAGAAAATGGCACTCACCAGCCAGCCCTTCCCTGTGGTGAGTTTTAGGATGCCCTCTCCTGGGCGCTGCCGGTACCCGCCGGCTGGACTCAGGGGGTCATCCAGAAACCGCTGGGCACGGATGTCATAGAAGAGAAGGGAACCTTGACCTGTGCCCACCGTCACTATGTGCTCATAGAAACTCACAGAGCGGATCCCTGATGGCGCAAAATCACAACGGTTAGACATTTTCTTTTGTCTTTCGAGTTTGTATACACTGAATGGAGTTTTGAAAAGGTGCATTTTGTAACGTTCGCTTCCTGTCCCTTGCTCTCGTTTGTTTTTAAGCAGCAGGGTGTCTTGGTGAGTGCAACCATTAGCCAATTGTGTTTGTTGTGTGAGCTCCATTTACCTAGCAGATTCCCTGAGGAAGAAAAAAGTTGTGAAAGTTACCAAATGCACCTTTTCAAGTCAGTTTGTGTGTCAAAGAGTGAGATACTGATACAATTCTATGAATAGAACCCAAGTACCCAAAGTAATCAAAGTTTAACAATTCCTTTGAAAGTTATTTTGTTATAGATCAAATCAAGTCCTAATTGAGTGTGTACATGTTTTAAGTAAATAAAGTATCAATATTTTGTAGTTGAGCTTTTAGAAACACATGGTATATATACGCTTACTATAGCCAATATGCTAATATGATGGCAAACAATGCCACGGAAATATACAAAATGACTTCAGTACTTCAGAGTATTCAGCATAAATGACAACAGATCTTGTCAAGCATAAATGAGCTTCAAAGCCCTACAGTTGTGGCATAATGTTCTCACTAAACCCACTGGCCTGACCACACATGGCCGTTCTCCAGTACTTTCTTCAACTTGTCTTTTTGTGGATATTTAAATCTATAAACAAGGCTCCTTGTGAGAACAGGGTAATGGTCTCGTACTGACCGCTTCCTCGCTCCCGGGAGCTGACGGACTTGATGCTGTGGGTGGGCTGCCGAGGGTCCAGGAAGGACACATGAGCCTGAGAGCCCACAGCGTACACAGACCAGTCCTGCCCGTACGCCAGGCACACGTTCTCCTTGCAGTGAGGCAGTTTGGTGGACAACAGCTGAGGTAAAAAGACAAGGAACAATTATTGTCCCAGAAAATACATGCAAACAAAGAGGACAGTGAAACAGCCAACCAGTCTAAATCACCTGAAATGTCTTCAAACTTTATTCGGCTTCTACACTAAACCGAACACGCCCCGAAATTCTGTTTAGAAAGACGGACTACTACAAACCTTGCACAAGTTTTGCTCAGCCTTCCAGAGGTGAAAATAGCCATCCAAAGAGACAGCGCCAAGTTCCTGATGAGGGAACAAATCACAAGAGATGCATCGTAAATAATTCGCTCATTCTTTAAAGCAAAATGGTAACACCGCTTTCATCAGAACCAGTATAGTGCCTGTCGGCAGCGCCCGTTCTTGCCATCCTTTCATCTGATTGTTGTGTATTTCTAACTCTACCCCGTGTCTGTTGGCAACAAACGTGTGTATATTTATTTCTCATGAGACCCATGGCAGTACAACATGGCGGCAAACGCGTTTCTATATTTATATTTCCCCAAGGATTCTGTGTATCCTTGGGACTTGAGCAATACACTTGACGAACTTCAACTTCATTCAGTGCCCAGTTCTTGAGATAACTGAGCCAGATAGACAAGACACACACACACAGATTCCTGCCATCACAGCTAGATTAAGATACATTTACAGACTGCAGGTGCATGCACGTTGTGTATGCCCTGCCTTCAAGTTCAAGTTAGTCTAATACAACAAATAAAAGTCGAATCTTGAAGAGATCGCACCTTGTGGTTGTTGTTGAACGCCAGGGCTCGCACTTTGCAGTTGTAGGGGTTGGTGTACTCCTTGGGGATGTCCTCCAGGGCGCGGTGAGAGATGTGGGAGTAGCAGGGGACCCCCTCCTCGCTCTGCTTTCTCTCCGCCTGGCTCAGCACCTCCTCGGACACCTCCCACAGGCCCATGGACCCATCCCGAGACCCTGGAGAGGGGATTAGCATGGCGATTAGCATTGGCGATTAGCATGGCAATTAAGACGTCTCACTCAGGCAACAACGACAAATCTACCCGTGATAAATGGAATCCAAAATGTCCCGCAAGTTCCCAAAACACTCGAAAATGAATAGAATACACAAACGAGCCACCCCCAAAAAATCCAAGAGAGACGCAATGTCATTGAATCATTATGAGCAACCTACGTCCAACATGAAATGTGAACTTTTGGGCTGTGGGTAAGAGATCGGCTTTGGTTGGAGTGCGTGTCCTGTTAAGAGTCGGTCTCCATAAATCTAAAGCTTGATGCCTACCCAAAGTGTTACACAACATCTCGCTCCAAATATTTATTTATTTATTTGTCAGGAGGGGAAGTTCTTCCAGAGCTGTTCCTTCACGTAACTCACCAGACACAGCCATGCTGTCACTGATCCATGCGATGGAAAAAATCCAGTCGTTATGGCCATCCTAAAAAAGGGGGAGAGCACACACACACAGTGATTGTTGGGCATGACACCTTCTAGAACTGCACCTAAACCAAATACCACAGCGCAATGGAATGTGCAGATGTCTTTGAGCAAATTCATAGATTTGTTCAAATTCATAGAAGCATTTCTAAATAAGATACGACGCCTGAACAGTGGCATGTTTCCAGTGACAACATTAGAGAACATGGCGAGTCTTCGTCACTAGTCAACGGTGCCCCGTTGAGGATCCGTGGGGGGAAGCGAAAAATGAATAAATAACGTACATCGCCGACGCAGACAGGATCCAGGGTTGGTAGCCGGTAAACAGCCAGACTGTTGGGGTTGTCTCCTCCAGTAGCTAGAAGTGTACTGGAAGGGTTGAGCTCAATGGCGTGGATCCCACAGCCCTGCTGGTCCAGCCCAGACCCTGAACCCACACCCGGGAGGAAAGGGGTCCCTGTGGGCAGAGTTCCTCCGGCTCTGCCCTCTCTGTCCTTCAGCATGGGGATCCGGGTGATCTGCCCAGTCAAAACATCTGCCACAAATAACTATAGGGAAAAACAAGAAAAGAGGAAGGTTAAAAAGACTTCTGGTTAAACACGGCAACAACAAAAAAAACTGATTTCCCTGTCTTTTACAGAGATCTTAGAAAGACTTTCAGAGGATAAGCGACCCTGTGTCATAACAGACAGAGATAGTAGGGGAGCAGTTTATGTGTGCATAGAGAACAAGAATACAAGCATTGCACAAGCTGCAATCAGGGTCTGGGGAAAAATGTCAAATGTCATTCCAAAAATATTTTTGTTTTGTTTGATTACTTACAGTCTGTCAATTATTGGCTAATCAATGAATCATGATGGTTGCTACAATGCTGTCTAATTTGCCAAGTAATAAAGGCTTATCAGTCTGTGGCAAACTGAAAGACCACTGCTCGGGAATTGGTAGGTGATTTAACACAAATACAACACTTCTACATGGCTGGCAAATAGTTATAAAAATACACCACAGCCTACATCTATTTGGTAACCTGACAAACCCCTTGAACTCCACTACTCTGTCAGGTCTCAGCATTTGACCGACCCCTTACCGTATTGCACTTGGTCCCACACACCACCTGGCGGTGGTTGAGCCACTGGGAGGCGAACACCTTGTTGAGGCGGCCCAGGGAGAACTCCCTCTCTTTGAGAATGCCGGGAAGCCTCCCGGCAGCGAAGCCGCGTAGGCTCCGCTGGAGCCGCCACTCATGCTGTTGCTGAGGCCGGAACTCCCGCCCCCGAAGGGCGCACACGACTGAACGCCGGCTGCGCCACCACTGCTGCGCGTGACGGGACGAGGATGATACGCGACTTCGCTTGTACGTCGACTGGCACCAGCCCACCTGAAGGGAAGGAGAGGTTTGGTTAGCAACATACTTTTAAAAAAAGTGTTCAGGTCAAATGTGGAGGGGTTTTAGAACCAAATAAAAGCAGTTCTGTGCCCCTCGTAAAGAGATGGGAGATAAATCCTTGTAGTATTATAGAACAAGCCATGTCGTCACAGGCAATCTGTCTATTGCCGTGCCACCCTTCCCACCCTGAGGACTCTAGCCATTTCTCCAAGCTCAGTGACCCAGATTAAAGGAGCACAACTGGGTCACAGGAGGATCATGTACACAAACCTTCCCATAGACACTGAGGTGGTATAGGTGTATTTGTATACGCTAAGTGAGAGCACGAGAACACACAGGATTTCGCGTGACAGCTATTGTTTGCATCGATGTTTGGGCTTTAATATTATAATTTTAAAAGATAAGAAAATACGGTTAAGCGCAAGTATGCTTGAAGCACGACTATAGTCTTTTATTGATACACATGTATTCAATTCGACTACCGTTCACGGGGTTAGGTTTAGCCTAACGGTTCCATTTGAGCTTTTTTTCTCATTGGAAATATGACCACGACAAATTAATTGACAAATGATGGTGGGATAATTTGCTTGACTTCGACGAGAATGCATGCTAGAAACCCTGCTGGAGGAAAACACATGACCAACAACTTAAACACGATTATAAATACACAAATGATTTCTTTTAAAAACTTCAGTTAAATTGTAATACATACAGTAGTTTGTATGTACGAAAAATACATTATTTTTCATTTGACCACTGACTATAATACTACCGTTAGTTTGTGCAAGCTAGCTACATTCGTTATAAGCTAGTTTTAAATTGAAAGTCAGGAATACTGTAGCCAACTGTCGTTGCCAGGTGTGAGTTATTCTGGCTATCGTTTTGACCAGTACTGGTACTATACTGTACTGTAGCTAGCTACAGCCAGTCCAACGTTACCTATTAGCTAACAGCTGGAATGCTAGCCTGCTTTACAGTGGTAGGTTCACCTTAGATTAATTGAGGCAGAAGGTTCACAATACACATGGGCTAGCTCAACGAGGAGGAGACAGAATGTTCTACTGGTCTAAGTACCGTTCATAATTCATAATGTGATCTAGCTAGCTCGATGGTCTGAATCAGGCCTATGTTAACGGCAGCTGCCACCGAATAAATGAGCTAGATAGCGGGCCGTCATCCAAAGACAAGTCATTTTAAATAGCCCGTATTAGCTTTAGCTGGTAGCTAGCTACCTGTGTTAGCAAGTACAAGCAAACCAGCTAGCTGACATTGCTAACTGCTGCTTAGCTAGGCTAGGCTAACATGTTCGCCGAAATGTACACCCGCCTACCTGTTGTTGATCCTTGGGCTCTCCTGCTTTCCTTTTCCTGCTAACTGTTTTTCTCGCCATAATCTGACACACACAATTCCCTCACCCACATGGAGGGCAATAGTGACGCTAGATAATGGATCATATAATGGCGATTAGCTTTTTTGTTGCTTGGCCCTGTGTAGCGTCCGGCGACAGGGAAGGGCGATCACATAGGGTGACGTTAAGTAGAGTCCCCTTCAGCCTCCGTAACTACAAAAAACGCACTGAATTTCACTTGGTTAACTAGCTTGCCAATTTGATCAATGTAGCTGCGGTTGAGGAGCCACGACAGGAGGCTCCCCTCCCTGTCCAAATCTTTAATTTCTCCAATATCCTTTTCTTCACATATCGCGTCAGCAACGGCAACAACATTGGGCCGCGCGCAGCCGCACTCAAATTAAACATCAACAAAAACAAGGTCGAACGTGAGCATTCGCGTGTGTGCGTGCCCGTTCACATTGTCTGACGTAATTTCTCGACTCTCTTTATGTCATTCACGCAGACGACATTGTTAAAATCATGCAAAAACTAGCCATACTGTATCAAAACCACTTGCAAGTGGTTCTTATGTGGCAATATCTGTTTATTGAGTTTGAGTGGTGTCACTAGAAATCCATGTAACATCCATAAAAGTCAAATCATTCAATAGACTGACCACATTTTCAACACTTATAATGCTACAGGAGTAATAGTATAAGAATAAGCAATCATAGCAATTGTGTTCCAACTTTCGGTGACGTTCAGCGGATCCACATTCTATTTGGACAAAACTAATGCTTTGTGTGTGAGAGAAAAAAAGAGAGACAAATGGTTAAACATAGGGGTTGCCTTTCTGGCATACTCATCCAACACTATGTGAGGTAAGAGTAGAAAATGATAAACCAATTCTGTAATTTTTTTCTGCTGACAATTCTATTGGAGGTTTCTAGTTGTTTTAACAATGGAGGTTAGAGGGTCAACCATTCTTGTGGTGTCTGTGTTGGTTTCAGCCATCTTGTGCTGACAGAAAAAAGCTTTCAGCTACACAACTTTGACAGCAAATGGATGACTTACCATCCAAAACCATAAATAAATCACTGACACTGATAAATAGTAACAGACACACCATTAAAAGATGTGTACGTTTAATCACATTGATAGTGCTGAAACGATTCAGCAGGAAACTGAAATGTTTTCGAGAAAAATCATAATGTCAGGAGCTATGCAAGGACCACCAGCAACTCTTGCTTAAATTACTAAGAGCCGTCAAAATCCAGATGTTATTTAGAACTCGAACCACAAGTTCAAAGTTTCTCCTGATAAAAAAAAAGTCAACACACTGAGGAAGTCTAACAACTGGCTAATGAATACCAGCCATAACCTCCTGTTCCACTCCCGAGTAGATCTGTAAGACATGGAGGTTTGAGTTCTGCCAACTTGCTTCTGGGCATTATTGTCAAGATCTACATAAGGTATGTGAAAGTAGGCAGTCTAAGGTTTGACTAACAATGAGGTGGACGTTTTAACTTCGTAGATTGTGGGCTGAATCCTAACTTGAAGTGCGTACTGTGTGTACAGTAATGTAATGGGTTGACAGAGTCATCTGATACCGTGTAAACCAAAGGCTCCATCTATGGAAGGAAGTTTTGAGGTACAAGACTGAAATTCTCATTACTGACAGAATCATAATTAAGTGAAATCTTTAGGTACACATTTGATTCTTACCACTCAGGCTTCACACTGTAACCGCATAGCTAAGATGACATGGAACATCCAAACGCCTCAACCACCTATAGTGTGACAATATGAAACCTGACCAGGTGCTCCTAAGGATGTTGTAAGCATTTGAGCCTTAGGATTTCCTCACAACACAGTAATGTTAGGTCAAAAAAACAACAATTGGAATGCAAAAAATGTGCAAGGCATAACCATACCCACTGTTGACCCATCAAGATCTGGGAATTCTTGTTCACAATTTGGTTAGGGACCATTTTATTGTCCTCATTTTAAAACTACAAACGTGCGCTTTTATTCTTTTATGGTGCTGTGATGGTGCAATTTCCCAGAGGACATCAACACAGTTCTAGCAAGGTCTTGAGAAGTCCAAGCTGCGAGAGCACTGTAGTTGTTGCTACAATGTCCGTGGTAAGACATTTCTGTTCATAGCACCGGGCACTCAGTGTGGTCCTGTGAAACGTAAGTGGCACTCAATGCCGAGGTCATAGGTGACATACACAAACATATCTATGACATCCTTATTGGCAAACTACCAGCAACCTAATTATCAAACCATTTTCTGTAATATTTTCTATTACGAGGTATTCTGATGAGTGGAAACAAACATCTTTTGATGGATATTAGAGAATACCCCACAATGGTGTCTCATTTTGCATTTGACCCTGCAGGCCTGCACAGCATTATCATCCAGTCCTCAATTTGTTCCTTAATGAAAGTGAGCTCAAGACAGTTTCATTTTAAATCCTTTTAGTTTCTTACCTTCACGCTGGTATAAAATGGTAATTTGGCTAGCCTGGTCATTTACTTTGGGTAGGGCACACTGGGCAACATACTTCACCAGAACTTATTCACACATGCCGTCTCATGGCACTTTAAACCTGTCAATTCATTTGGATAGGTTGGTAGTCCGAAGGAATCTATAGAGGGCAAAATAGTGATACAGTCCATAACTGGAAAATAAAATGCCACCCATTAAACACAGGTGACATTAGGTTCTCACTGATTACAAATTAATATAAATACCTATTTTTAGAGAATGCTTGTCATTTCAATTAGGGCACACACAAACAAACATATCCATATGAAATAAGCAGAGAGTAACAGGATGGACAAACTATTTATGGGAAAAACTACATTTTTAAGTTAGTGTAGCGTTAAACTGTGATAAACTGAAAAGAAAAATATATAGCAAATGTTTTCATATTACATTTCTCCAGCCGAGTATCCATTTTAAGACTCATTGTTCACAATATTCCAATGTTCACAGAGTCTTAAAGGTACCAGTCAGTCACACATCATCAAACATCTCTATTGCACAGAAGTTTGGTTGCAGAACAACCTAAACTTAAATGTTTATCTTATTCACTTCAAAACCCCCAAAAGGTCCTATCAGAAATCAAGTGTCAGCAAGTGTCAGTGTACTTTCTTCAATAATCTATGTATGTGATGTGTGTTTTATGCCTGTGCAGATTTGACACCGTCAATGGATCATATGCAGACTTTTAGATAAGTTTCCAAAAAAAAAGATTTCCAGTCAAATTAGTTCTCTAACTCTCTCTCTAGCGACATTTGTATCCTTTCCAGTGCGGGGAATCAACCGGGGCAGAAATAGAAGTTATAAGTAATATTATTAATCTTTATGGTTCTGAAAATGCAGTTCCTAAAACAGAAAGCAAAGAAAGAAAATAACAGATGACCCAGAAAAAAAATTAAAAATAAGAAAGCGTTTTTATCCCTGTCAATGGACAAGACAAAAAGTGAACGACGGTGAGAAAAGGTGAGGGAGACAGCCGTGAAAAAACATCTGCCACTAGAACAGAGTGGGCACTTCTTAAGTCAGTTCTCTGTTTCACGGTGAGCAGGTTCAGGTTCCGTTGGCTGGCTGACCAGTCCGTTTCAAAAGTCTCCTGGCCCCCCCCTTGTAACGCCGCTAATTTGTGGGCCTGCGTTTAGCAGCGGAAGATGGCAGCTTTTTTTTAGCTGGGAGTGTCAGTGTTCCGACTATTCTGTCAAAAGAAACAGGCTTGTGCCCCTCCCGGTTCGGGTCCACTAGGCCCCTCCCATTACACCCCACAGAGTTAGCCACAACCAGCACGAGCCAGTTTTTGTTTCGCACCAAATGGCTCTCATCTTCTAGTTGCGTCTTTTCCATACACCTCCGCATTCTTCAGCAAAAAAAAAGAGAAAAAAAAGAAAAAGCAGGCATGGATTCCCAGAACTTCCAACTACAGACCAAACCCCCAGGAAATACAGGAGCCCATTTCTCACGCTTCCCTCTTCACTCGAGGCACACAGTCCTATCAAAAGTGCTGATTCGTTCATCGTTTGTGTGTGTGTGTGTGTGTGAGTTTGTGCACGCGCGTCTTAGCCGGATCAAGCAAGATACATAGAAGCCACACTTTTTGTACAGGGCGTTGTGAGGCGTCTGTAGTGGACGGAACTGGGAGGAAGCCTGCGAGAGCCTGACAGGAGGGCGTGGCTCAGCTGGCGGTGGCACGGCCCATGAGGTCCTCCAGGGCCTTGTCCTGGTCGTTGTTGTGAACCAGCAGCACCTCCTTGATGGCGTCGCGCTCGAACCCCATCTCGCCAAAGCGCGACATCAGCTGCAGGAACTCTAAGGCCTAGGGGGAACAGAGAGTGTAACGAGGATGTCAAATTTTTTTAAGGAAAAGAAGTGGTATGAAGTGTAAAGACTTTACCAGGCCAAGGCTGGCTTTAGGGATATAGAGAACAGTAGCTGCTTGTAAAAAAAGTTACGAGAGAATTTGGGAAAGAGCAGGATCTCCTAACAATTGGATTTGGTCAGAGTCTCCCACACCAGCGATAAACTGCTTAGTGCATCATGTGAAAAGAATGAATAACATGGCTCTGCTGTGTTGTATTCGTACTGATCTGAGGCACGGCCCAGGTTGAATCGCCACAACCAACCTTTTCCTCTGAACACTGGTACATCTCCAAGCACTCCTCCACAGCCGTGGCATCGAAACCTCGCTCGCAGAGGCGTGTGTGGACAAACAGGTAGTCCAGCACCTGAGACAAAAACACACACACCATGACGACAGTTTTTGTTAGGGGCAATGAAGTGTAATTTGAGTCTGATGATTAGAATGTTGGGCAAAAAAAAAGGAATGAGGAGCGAACGACTTCCAGTTTAATTCTATTGTGTATTTCTACTACTGTGTTTTTTTGTTTTATTTACTACAATTGATTAATTTAGCTGATGCTGTTACCCATAGATGTGTATATAGTGGGTACAGCAAATAATCACGAATCAGAAATGCACAGATAAGTGTTGCAGTGTTTAGAGCCAAGGAACAGTCTGTATTTTACCAGACATTATCACCATTAAAACTACATTATTACACAGCTTTGTTGAATACTCCATTTTGATTGGTCAATTATGGGATTCTGTGGTATGTAATTTCTGAATAGCTACAGTATGGAAGCAGTTCTGATCTGACTCTGGCGACCACGTCCAATCATATCCGTCCGCAGAATGGAGTCAGGGACGTTGTGTTGTTTTAATGAAGACAGAAGCGTCAACATCAATATTCCCAAAGAGGACCCAATTCACCTTGTCTCATATGAGTTTAGGTTGCAATATATGCAGTTATATAACAAAAATATACATTTATTTATTTATTAAGTCGCCGTTGTAATGGGTTAATGTTGACCAAACAACCAAAACTGTTCCCCTCCATTTAAAAGGAAGAGGGGTACACTGAACAGTGTATTAATATTAACCAAATGTGCTGGAATTGCAGGTATTTTACTCTATGGGTTAAATCAGAGCAAGAATGGTCAAAGTACATTCAAATGAAATAGATATTTAATAACATTGCAAATGAATTAAATCAATAACAAGGCAAACATTTGACATAAAATGAAGGTCTTAACTCTTACCTCCTCCATGATTATTGTAAATCAGAGAAAGAGGTGAGGAAGGAGGGAGGACAAGCTGAGGAGAAGCCCTCAGGAGATCAAGAATCGAAAGAACAATGCTTCAACAATCCCCTTCATACCCAACTATAATCTGTAGAACCAATCGGACCACATTTTGACCCTTACTTTTCAACACGTGACGAGCAATGCGACAGTAAATTACGCAATGAGGTGTGGAACCCATCCAGCATAGACTCCGTCCAGCAACTCCAGATTTGAGGATATCAGAGGTGGGGGTCAGGTTGACACCCCGCCTGACACCGTGTAGTAAGTGGCAACGTACAGCAGCAAGGTGTATTTGACCAAAATGACCGGCTTGCTGTACATTATCCCCTACGTATGATAGAAGTCTGATAATGGGGCAGTGCAACACTAAAAAGAACGAGACAAAAATGAATGCATCAAAATCCAATTCAGAGTCATGAGAACTGTTCTACGGGTCGAAGGGTGAACTCCCAGTCCTTCAAAGTTCTGGTCAGACACACGCGCGCACACACACAAGTCACAGACGACTTCAGACGTTCTTCGCTGTGGGGGAGCCTACCTGCTCCACGTTCTGCCCTTGCTTCTGCATGGCTCTGAGGACCCCTTCGTAGGAATAGCCCATGCCCACGATGGTCTCCACACACTGCCGCTCACTGGGGGACAGGCTGAGCAGCCCCCCTCCGCATGGGAGAGGGGCAGGGCCAGAGCCTGGGACTGCGTGGGTCTGGTAGGAGGGAAAACAAGCACGAGAGCAGAGATTATCATCATATCAGGCTTAATGATGAAACGGAGAAGTGTTGATGGACCAAGACCGATGTAAAAAAAAAGTGTTTTTGTATTTGTTCTAACTAAAGAGGTCTGTCATAAACCACTGATCAATTAACAATAATGAAAGATTACAACTAATGATTACTTACTTATACTGTTTTGAATGTTCTGAATATATTAAACATTGTTTGATCTACACCCTGCTATATTTGCTAATGAGCACATGACCCTTGGTAATGTCCAGCAGAGAAATATGTCTATCTACGAATTATATCGCTTGTAGCATTAATAAACTGTCATTATGCTGTTTGCTGAAGCTTGTTTATGCCTGCATAGCCATAAGTTAGTTCTTTGTAAGACTAGGACATATCTGTGACAGTAGATTGTAGGTCACGTTGTAGGTCATGTTACCAAAGTGTACAATGCCATACGACTTTGAACGAGTAAAATAGGAGGAAAGTAAAGGCCATTTCTCTGAGCCCTATCTAAAGATGACAACAAAAAGCTATCTAGCGCAATGAATGCTGCGTTTTCTTTCTGTGCTTGCGAAGCTGTTGATTGTCACCCTCCCATATTTTGACACTGTTTAACTGCCCTTCATCCCTGTATTCTTTGTCCTGTCCTCTGAGATGCTCAGCTTGAGTGGATCAGGCACCTGCACCTTACGTAATAAATACTTTGATTTTGTCTTGAACTTTGGCAACTTACTTCCTTGACTTGGTACTTTCGCTGCAATAGGATAGAATAAAAGACTTACCTGCTTTGGTGCCCCGTTTTGGGTATGACTGTGCAACTGCTGCCGTCCAATGAGGTCGTTCTTTTGGAGGGCCGGGGGGCTGCCGTTAGATAGGATGCGCGGTGAGGGGATAGGGGTGGGGTTCAGGTTACAACTCATCAGGACGGGATCACACAAGTCCCCAGGGTCCGACAACTTGGGGAAGGTCAGCGATCGGATGTTGCAGGGACGATCGTCTGCGTCGGGCCTTCTGTCCATGTCCATCAGCGCTACAAGGCCGTTGGGTTTGTGAACGTACCCCGTTTTGGCTGGAAGGCAGGTGTTGGTGGTTGCAGCGGGAGGAGAGGGGCTGTTGCCACGTGAGGTAGGCCCAGATTGGATGGCCTCGGGTGGGGACGCGGGGGGCAGCGGCTGGGGCTGGCTCTGCAGGATGCTCCGCAGCTCCTCCCTGTCGTCGAGTGTCTTGAGCTCCAGCTTGTCGAAGGGGTCCTCCTCACGCTCAAAGTCAGCCAGGTTGAGTCTCTGCAGCTGGGGGAGGCTGGGCTGGGCCTGCCTGGCCAAGCTGGGAGCAGGCAGGGGTGTAAGGATGTCGTTGTGTCGCAAGCCCGCCAGCACCGGGTTCATGGCCGGGGGCGGAGGGTCGTGCTCCTCGGCTGGCCGGGGCCTCTTCCCGCCACCGTCCTGCATGAGGGACGGGTCCTCCCTGCCGTCGGACTCGGCCCTGGCGATCGCCGCTTCTACCGCCCGAGCTTCCGCCGCTCTGGCCTCTGCGAGCTCCAGCCCCCAGCGGACACTTCGCCTCTCCAGGGAAAAATCGTACTGTGGACAGGGACAATAAGAAAAACACACCATTTCAAAACTTCACTTATTGGGACATTGTTAACTGCTGGCCCAACTTTGTTGAAATACAGTACTAGTTAAGCTACTCTTACAGTGGCCCATAACATAATAATTCCCCACCGATCTACCATACACATAAATATCATCAAAAATGAGTAGACTGCTAATAGATAGATGGCCCTGGGGGAGAAGTCTGTAGGGAATGACCAAACCTACTTTAAACAATGCAACAATGCGGCAGTCTGACAGATAAACTTACCTGCAGGTCTGTGAGTACAGAGCCACAGTCGGGCAGGCAGAAGCCAACAGGCAGCCCAACTTTGGCAGGGCAGCGGAACTTGTCATTGATTTTGAAGGGAACATCATCAAGGTAGCTGATGGGTCCTGGGAAAGCACAGTAATGGTAAGTAAGTAACTGGGCTGCGACAAACACAAGCATCAGATTCAAGATGGTTTGTCTTCATTTCTCCCCCACTGAGCAGGGTAAACCAGTGAAATCTGCTATCTGACAGTATTTGATATGTACTACCCCCACAGGGTGACAACGGACACATTCCACAACTAAGCCCCTGACAGTGAATGTTAGAAAGGAAAAAGAGGAAAGACACTGGCAGACACACTCACCATTGTTGTAGGTGTCTGCTCCAGACTTCCTTGCAGCCATTTAGATACTCTGAAGTCAGAAACACAGGGTTCAGCAACTAGCACAGATTGGTCAGCTTTTAAAATTAGAAAAATGTCAGCACACACCACTGCATCTGTTGTGTGACTATATTACAGTGAAGTGAAAGATTATAGACACCACTCTATGGCGATACAAATACGATGGATGTTAAATGAAATGTTGACTTCGCAGATTAAGGGCTAGTGGGTGTGAGTGTGTTAAATGAAGGCCTTCAAACGGAGGCCCATCAAATACAGCAGATCAAGTGTCAAATCTGACCATGTGAGATCAACTACTCTGTTAGTATTAGTCTGTGCCGTTTAAGTCATTTCAAATGTGGAACTGTAATTAAGAAATAAGGACAAATAACGTTTAAAATGATGTATACCCTCAAAGGCAACGCATTACATCCAACGTAGCTAGCATACCGGTAACAATGTGCATCATTTTGCGTACACATCATGTGAGGACTGTGAATTACGTAAGATACAGTTTGTACATTTTAGCTAGCTAGCCAACTCATTGAAACGCCATTATATTGACATAGCTACTAAGCGTTATGTTGCCATCAACAACAGGTATATTAGCTAACTTGCTAGCCTACAAAACGTCACGTAGGCATACGAATGTATTACATTAGTCAAATTAGGCTAACTACAGTACATATTTTCTAGCTGCGCTAGCTACTTAACCGAAACTAGTAGCTAGTACAGTACTAAAGCTTTATTCAAAATGATCTGTCCAACTTACTACTGTCAACCTAAAACATTATTGCTCACTGCGATTGCACAATATAATGTATACTAAAGTAGCATTTAGCTAGCTATTTGGAAAGTTTTGTTTATCCGGCCCAAATGATAGTTGAACAGAATGTACAAAAGCTACGTACGACGTTGCCGTTGGTTGCGTAGCTTGATATCTAGCTTAAAGACTTTCCTGGACGATTAACCCAAGATAGGTTCCACTTTCGCCAGGATTTAAGACTAATATACTTGGCTAGACTGTCAAGAAGCTAGCTTGTAAGATAGCTAGTCTTGCCAATTCCAGAAAATGCTTAGTCCGTGGTACGCTAGCTAGTTTAGCCAGCTGTGGAGGCCACAGCAGCACTGTCTGTTTTGTTATGTGGACCGTTCACTCCCCTCTCTCTGTGTGTGTCACTCTGGTAGTGCCACCGCCCCTCAAGGTATCTACCCAAATGTACATCACGGACCCTCTTACCTGTATGTGCTCCGTCTTGCTTCCTCGAAAACGTATTTACGCCTGCCCGCCGAGATACCGTCTTTTAAGTCGTACCTGAAATAAGTTTTATTGAAACCGATATCTCTTTCCTGCCTCATCGTGCGACGCCATCTTGAATTGTCAGCCTCCCTTCCTTTGGTTCCTGTTTAATTTTTTTAATTTTATTAATGAACAATAAGGTCACAAATACAGAAGCATAGTTACAGATACCGTTTACAAATACAATAACGAAAAAAAACATAAAATACAAAAACAGTAATAACAATAAGATAAATCCTTTAGTAACTAACTGTTCCTGTTTGACGTAACCTTTTCACTTTAATGACGACAGAGGAAGAACATTATTGATATCATTTATTTAACCCCTGACAAAATACATAGAAAACGTCCAAATAGGGAGCCATTACATTATATCATTAACAACGGAAGTTTTAAAATCAGTAAACATTGGTTAATGTTACTGTATAGTATATCAAATGGGTTAGTATGAGCATATTTTATGAGACAGTACATCTGTTGATGGAGTGCTAGGATGCTGCAGAATGAGAAAGTGTGACCATGTTCAATTTATCTATTTTCAAGAAAAGATCAAAAGACCCAGACTATGGTCCAATATACTTACGTAGCACCATGTGTCAATATGATCAAAATACCTTAATCATCTGTTGCACTTTGTATCATAGTATACAAAAGAATGAAATAGTCAAAGAATGTAGCTGTAGAGTTTCATAAATCTCAAGAAATTTAACCAAATCAAACAATTACAAAATGTAACTGGGACCCCTTTTAAACAGATGCAGTAGTATCTAAAACACACAAATGTCTGTTAGGCTTCCTTCAGTGTGGTAGAGTAACGTAATCAAGCCATTTACTGCCATTAGATTTCACTGAACCCCCCCAACACTATACCATCATCCACAGACTAATCCCATTATGATGCATTGCCTTTGGAGTCTGTTAGACTGTATGTGATATCACTGGACTCTTGTTAATGAAACACATTACACATATGGTCTGATGTAGAGTACAGAAATTGTTTGTCCGTAGCTTAAGGTTTGATCGGAACTAGACACAATTGTAAAATAAATTGTATCGAGCTCATGACATGATATGGGGTTGGAGGGCTCCTGGTTCTATACTGTAGCCTATATAAGCATATGAGTCTTCAGAGAGGTTTTGGGCAGTGATTAAAGCTTTGGCAGTGTAGGGAGCTTCTGACTAGCCACTCTACCAGAAAGCCATGACTGATAAAGAGACAATTGTCACTTTGGCAGGTCTTCCCCCTCTCTGCAGAGGATCTCTGAAGCTCCATGGCCATTTTGTTCTTGGTCAACTTCCTGACCAAGGCTCTTTTGCACTGTTTCTTCACTGGGCGAAGAGACAGTGCCAACTCTTGATATGGTTCTAAACCTCTTTCATTTCATTGCTCGAAGCAATTTTCAATGTTGAATCCATTTTTTTATGATTTTCACTGTGAACTGTGAGACAGTAAACTGTAAAGTCAGACGTGTGCCGGAGGCTCACATATCTGTCACGGACAGATATAAATGGAACCCTCAGCAGACAGAGAGGGAGAGAGAACACGATGAGACTCGTCTCCGTTTCCCATGAGGGACTTATTCAATGAAGCTAGGCTAGTTGACATTAGCATCATTAGCACTATAAAAGAGCTCACATCCTGGCCATTGACTTTAGCTTATGGCTACAGGATCAATTAAAGGAGTGTTCTCTAAGTAGAGATCATATAGGTCAGTGAAGTAAGCAAAGTTTAGTAAGCAAATATTTTTGTATAAGGATCTGTATGTTCTTCTAGAATTTTTGAAAGGTTGTTCAACGTCTCAGGTCAAACTGTGCCAACCTTTAAGTTACTAGAATATACCGAAGACAAAACCCATTTTTTTCCGGCTAGTTCATGTTTTGATGCAATCATAGTCTTATCAGAGTGGAGTCAGACCAGTGACCTCCCTTAAGAAAATAGTTTCCCATGCACTAAGTGCCAATTCAAATAATTTCAGCACATTTTGATACTGAATAAATATGTTGATATGTTGTCCGGCCCGGAGGAACTTATCTTAGCAAGTCATTTATTTTGGCACAAGAGTCCAAGAGCATATTGAGGAAGATCAAAATAAACATAGTGGCTGCAATTTTTTGAAAATTGTACACAGTGATGTACACGGTCTGTTTTATATTATAGAAACATTGAAAAAAAAACTAAAAACATGTTTTGATTAGTCATTATGTCTTATGTAATGTAGATTGATGTAAAATCATTTAAACTAAGACTACATCATAATAACAACTTAATAACAGTACAAAATGTGGATTTAGTGTAGTGGCAGCTCATACACTGCATGAACACTTGGATAATGTTGAGAGCGCGCACGTTGAACGTTAGTCTAGATACGTAACTTCGTTCAACAGACACGCACAACGATAGCCGGAAGCATCGATAGGATGAAAATAAAAATCGATCAAATGCATTCTAGTTCGTAAGCGTTAAGCTTATGTGGATATCTTTTTCTCGAAAGTTAGCTTGACAAACAACAGATCTCGCTTTTGACAAGGTGCTGATAGTGAATTGTGTGGAGAATAAAAGCTTCTCTTTTGTAACGAAGTTCCTCGGTTGGGTTTAGCTGACGTGTGGAGAAGTTGGGGCTGCCAGAAGAGAGCAGATAAACAAACATAAACAACCAAGGATCAGCTGGGCTCTTGTCCGATTCAGAGAGACGGAGAAATGTCAGTGAAAGCAATTCGACTGTAGAGTTTTGACCCATAGAATGATTCACGGAATCTCCTAACGTTGTTATTTTTCTTCATGCCAAGTATCAACAGCCCACTGAAGAGAAATACAGCGCGACGACCAGAAAAAAATCTTTCAGTGAACAAGATCATTTGTGGCAGTCACTGTTGCTTGACTGGACATATCAATTAGTTAAATGTGTACATGCCACTACAGTTGCAACAGGAAAAAACGTCCTCAATCAATTTGATATAAGTGCTAAGACCGTGTAGTTGCGCAGCTTAAGGTAATGATTTTCATCAACTTTGCTGTCTAGGATCAGCTGTCAAGGCCTGTAGTTTTTGCTACATGATAGGCTTTGGTTGTCCTACTCCGAATTCTTAATGGTGTTGCTGTGTTCTTGCCACCAGTGTACTGTTAAGTAGGTTAACACACATCTAAAATGCAGGCACTGTTTCAGGGGGTAACCTGCCTACCTTTTGAAAGAGTACAACCTGTCCTGGATCCAAACGATTTATATTTGAAGATAAAAGCATATTTTGGGGTGTAATATTTTAGTATAATTTTTTTAGTTTGTCTTTTTGTACCACCCCTATCTTAACTTTCCCAGTTAAACCCCTGTATAGGCCTTCTACCTTTATCCACCTTCCTCCCTCTTTTATACTATTATTCACTTCCCTACTCTCCTGTCACTAGTGAGAAGTGGTAAACTAGCCATGGCTCACCAAGCGACTCCTAGTTCCCAGAAGGCCTTGATGATGGAAATGAAGTCTCTGCAGGAGCAGCCAGTGGAGGGCTTCCGCATCACTCTGGTGGAGGAGTCAGACCTGTACAACTGGGAGGTGGCAATCTTTGGTCCCCCCAACACACTGTATGAGGGAGGCTACTTTAAGGTAAATTCAACTTAACAATGAAAATGTGTGTTGGTGGGTGCACTTGCTGATGTGTAGCTGCCTGGTTTGCAAACCAGACCTGTGTGATCCTAACAAGCAACAGTCTAGAAGTCTCTGTTCTCTATAAATAGATCATATTAAGCAAGTCTTGGTTTACCATTGCACTTATACGTTTTCCTTATCCTCCTTCACTTTGCACTTTCCTTTCTCTCTGATTCTCTCGCCCCCTCTCCTTGACCAGCCTGTTTGCCTCTCTGTACGATGGCGGTGTGCTATTTTTATTCACGGACAGATATAAATGGAACCCTCAGCAGAGAGAGAGGGAGAGAGAACACGATGAGACTCGTCTCCGTTTCCCATGAGGGACTTATTCAATGAAGCTAGGCTAGGCTAGTTGACATTAGCATCATTAGCACTATAAAAGAGCTCACATCCTGGCCATTGACTTTAGCTTATGGTTACAGGATCAATTAAAGGAGTGTTCTCTAAGTAGAGATCATATAGGTCAGTGAAGTAAGCAAAGTTTAGTAAGCAAATATTTTTGTATAAGGATTTGTATTTTCTTCTAGAATTTTTGAAAGGTTGTTCAACGTCTCAGGTCAAACTAGACTGTGCCAACCTTTAAGTTACTAGAATATACCAAAGACAAAACCCATTTTTTCCCAGCTAGTTCATGTTTTGATGCAATCATAGTCTTATCAGAGTGGAGTCAGATCAGTGACCGCCCTTAAGAAAATAGTTTCCCATGCACTGAGTGCCAATTCAAATAATTTCCCATGCACTGTGAATGCCAATTCATTTTGAATTGGCATTCATTTTGAATTGGCATTCATTTTGAATTGGCATTCATTTTGATACTGAATAAATATGTTGACCTTAAAGGCACCTCATCATATATCCTAGTCCTACAGTTCTTGGACAGAGAAGCTCCCAAGATGGATAGTACTTATCAAACTGTCCAACTAATTGTACTCATTCTGCCACCGTCCTCTAGCTCCGGTAAACTAAATCCCTGTTACTGAAACATGTAATAAATAGGGTATGGTTGTTGGTAATGTGGTCCACCAATATTTCTTTATTTCTATTGTGTGATGGAAGAACCTCATGTTTGATAGGGGATCATGTAAACGTGTGTCCGACTCTTAGGCTCACATCAAGTTTCCCATCGACTACCCCTACTCCCCGCCCACCTTCCGTTTTCTCACAAAGATGTGGCACCCCAACATCTACGAGGTACGAATCTGCAGTGTTCACTACCGGTCAGCTGCGTAGTCGTGGAACAGTGTTGACTCTGTATTGAATTCGGTAATTCTGAGCAGTCAAACATTTGAGTAACTTCCTGCTGGTTTCGCTGTACAGAACGGTGATGTGTGCATCTCCATCCTCCACCCTCCTGTTGACGACCCCCAAAGCGGAGAGTTGCCCTCCGAAAGGTGGAACCCCACCCAGAATGTCAGGTAATTTACAGTAGCAAATCCGGCTCCAATTATGTTTCTGTCTACCTAAGCATCTAATTGTACTTTTTTAACTCTATATTTTATTAAGTGAGAACCCGTCGAAACAAAGCATTAGCTGTTAAAAGAACGAGTGTAGTAGTAGAGTAAATGTAACAGTTACTGTGACTTTGGTCAGTCATACTAGTGACAATGTTATTACCAAGTAGTTACTCTATAGACGGGGGTAACATTTGAATTATCTTGTAACTATTGTGCTTTTTACTTATTACTATTAAATCACTAAATGAATCAAATACCAAACCTTTTGAAGGCCTTTTACCAGGATTTAAAGGAAGTATAGTCAACACAGGTGACTTTACTGTGGAGATTATTATTGTATGCTTAGTTGATAAGGTGATCAAATGAATTGTCAAACTGGATAAACTGAACCTGTGAAAGGATTGACGATTGCGTTCACAAAGGTCAGGTTAGTGTACTGTTTGCGAGTCGCTAAATAAAGTAGCTGGGTAAAAGCATCTGCCAAATGAGAACATAAAATGTTAGTTGGCCTAGCAGTCTGTAGTTTGCCTTGGAGTGCTACAACTGGATACCTTGACTTTGGTGTGTGTCTGTGTGTGTGTGTCTGTGTGTGTGTGTGTGTGTGTGTGCGCGTACAGGACCATCCTGCTGAGTGTAATCTCTCTGCTGAACGAGCCCAACACTTTCTCGCCGGCCAATGTGGACGCCTCTGTCATGTTCCGCAAGTGGAGAGACAGCAAGGGCAAGGACAAGGAGTACGCAGAGATCATCAGGTACCCTCTCCAGATGCACACACTGGACCCAGGGATAGGTAGAGCTCATGGGTAGAGCATCTGACCGCAGATCCAGAGGTTATAGGGTCAAAGCCCACACATTGCTTGGCATGAAAGTGTCTTCTTAAAAGGGTTACATTACCTGAATATATTGTAGTTTGTGACTTCTGAACAACAAGCCTACACTTCAAGAGATTGATTATTCGCACCATTTTTTTAAAACAAATTCATTCTGATAATGTCATCCAAACAAGCAATAGCTAATGAATTATTCTGTTGTACAAATTGTGAAGTGTTTGCACCAGGTCCTTCATTCAAAATGAAATTTCATTCAGAACGGTTTACTCCATCCTGCATTAGGTGTTTATCTGAGTACATTTTGTTCCGACAAAGCTTTATTGAGGTTGTTAATAGAATATGAAGCAGTATGTCAATGTAGTCACAGATACACACAACATGACCTCATGCCCATGCCTATTGTTATACATTTACATTTATTCATTTAGCAGACGCTTTTATCCAAAGCGACTTCCAAGAGAGAGCTTTACAAAAGTGCATAGGTCACTGATCATAACAACGAGATATCCCCAACATTGCAAGTAGTCAAACATGAATCATACATTGTGAAAAAAACAAAATAAGTGCCAAAGGGAAGAATCATAAGAGCATGAAGTTAAACAAGTTACAATTGAACAACATGAATTTTAAAGTGCACGAGTGTACCTGTGGAAGAGCAAACAACAGTAAACTACCTCACAGCGAGTACAAGAATTTTAAATCAGTTACAGCTAACCAACAAGAGCAGCAGGTCTCTAAGTAAGAGTCCTTGTGATCCTGGAGGAAACTAACGTCATGTCCAGCAGATCTTTCCTATGTAGTTATGCACTACATGTATTATAATACTTATGCAAACTGTTAGTGAAAACTACCATTTCAAGCTAATTGAAATTGTACTTGAACTCAAATGACCCGCTCCAATCACACACTTCAACTTCAGTTACAGTACCTACACATGTGACACAGTACATGTAATCCCCCCCCTCCTCCCTCCACACACACAGGAAGCAGGTGTTGTCCACGGCGGCGGAGGCCGAGCGCGACGGCGTCAAGGTTCCCACCACGCTGGCAGAGTACTGCGTCCAGACAAGAGTTCCCTCCCAGGACAGCAGCTCCGACCTGCTCTACGACGACCTGTACGATGACGACATGGAGGAGGAGGAAGAAGAGGAGGAGGAGAGCGACCTGGAGTCCGGGGGCGAGGCAGGGGGCACCAGCGGAGGAGAGGGAGGGACCAGCCGCTACGACAACCAGGACGACTCCGGCAACGAGGAGTCTTGATGATGATGACGATTGGTTGGATTGCCCCTTTGAGCCACACCTTTAACCCCCCCCCCATCCTTCCTCTCTGTCCTCTCCAGATCTGTCTTTCTGACTTGTTAAACATGGCTGGTGTGTGTGTGTGTGTGTGTCTGTCTGCCTAAATATATGTGGAAGGCTGACTCACTGTGTTGGTGAGTGTCTGTCCCTCTGACTGGCCGACTTTGTCTCTCTGCCACTCTCTGTCAACCCCTTGGTGGCTCTTTGATTGGCTATCTCGCCTCATCCGTTGGTCTGCCTGTCTTTCTGTCTTCCCACTCCGACTGTGAGCATCCTTGTGTGTCTGCCTGGTTCTCTGTCGGTCAGTCAGCCTGTCTGTCCGCTTTCGATGCAATCAACTTACCTACCAACACAAACTCTGCCCTGAGACCCATCTTACCCCCCTTACACACACTTTTGACCCTTAAACCCCGATCCTCCAACAGAGCCAGGAAGGGGGGGAGGGGGGTCCTAATCCCTACCAAAAATTGAACCATAGAGGAGTGCACCAGTATTTTCGACTCCCTCACCCTCCCTCTCTCCCTCCCCTGCTCCACCTCTCTCTGCCTCTAAACCTCAGGGCCTCCATAGACTCTCTAGCGAGAGAGAAGTTGAACCGAACTCAACACAAACTGCTCCTCAATGTTGATGTTTCATTCTCGTTTCTCTAGGTAGTTTTTTCTTTCTTTTTTTTGTGGGGGGGGGGTGTAGAGTGTACACAGAGAGCATGAACTGATAAGTCTCCAACCACCACACCCATGGTACATCATTTTATTCCTCCACTTTTGTTTCTCTTTCTCACTCTCTTCTATCTTGTTCCCTCCATCCTCTACTTACCTTTTCGCAAGCCCTTCCGCCTCCTTAGGGCTTTTTGTTGAATTCTCACTGTGAATGTCAAAGGTCAAGGATTCAGTGTATGCAGTCAATCAATAGAGGGAAACTTTACTATTGGTTGGTCATAATTTGCTTTTATTAGTGCTATACATATTGCTATATGATACACTGTTATTATAAACATACTTTGTCTCCCTATGTCGAAGTCTCTCTGAGGCCTTTTGCTAATAATGAGAAATTCATTTTAATCAAGTTACCCCTCCACACCTCCATGATTTGATCTCACTTGACATTGTTGTGCTTCGAGGATGTATAACCTTTCGCCGTATGTTTTTCATTTGATCAAAAGTAGCGTATATGGTATACGCCTACGCTTCGATGAATGTGACATTCATGCATTCATTCATTCATTGACACTTGTTTGTGCTCCCCTCAGCCCAACGCTCATGAGAAGAAGCTGCAGCGTCCACCTTGAACCGCTTTTAGCAGCAGCTTCAAACCCCGATCACCAGTTAGGCTGTCTACAGTATGCAAGCTGTGACCTTTTATTGTAGTGCCGTGAGGGCTTGTGTAGGTATGCTGACAGGATGCTTGTCTTTGAGGTCACACTTTACAGTTAGTGCTCTTGTTATACTGCAATAACATGAGCTACACACAATAAATGCTGTGTATCAGGAAATGTGACAAAGTGACTTATATAGTGACATTTATAGTAGGATACTTTTTGCATTGGGCCCAATGCAAAACAGTCTTTAGCGGTAATTGCACAGGCATTTTACGTGTACAAATACACCGGTTGAAGAGAGCCTTACTATGACCACGTGCGAGAGCAGGGTGATGCTCCGAGTTGTGCTTGGTGGCACAAATATAGATGCAGTGTCAAATTTCAGGTTGTTCCACAACACAGTTGCATATAAGTGCAGGTTACATTACCTATTACACAGTGCTTATGTAATTGCATTGTAACAAGGACAAGTGTAAAGTGTCTTACAGTACACTGGTACAGAATACACAGGCTACTGAACAGATAGGAGTAAATTACAATGCTTTAAGCTCAGCTAACCACAATCCTTACAATTAAGTCAGTTTTCACTTGTGTGCATGTGTGTGTCTGCGTGCTTTTTTACAGTGGAACCCAAGGTTGTCAAATACTTAGTGGGGATCATCGCCTGGAATGGGTATGACGCAAAGGAAATTACATTTGTTTTTTCATACCATTGAAAAAACCTTGGAGCAAATGGGTTGCTGGAGTAACTAGGATGTCAACCTTGTTTTTGTTGTTGTTGTTTTTTTAAATGAAAACGAGAGAATCCAAAGTAGGATACTTATCTTGTGGCTCGGCTGAATGGAGCGCTCGTTGAGACTAGGTTGTTGACAAGAAAAATGGGACAAGGAATTCCCTCATTTACTGGACAATTCAGGATATGATGTCATAGATTCTGGGTCGCAACAGGAAGAAGACATTGTTAGGTTCCATCCCTCTGAAGTGGCCTCCTTCCTTGTACACTATCCTTAGATTCCTATAGTAAACACTGCGAGCAAATAGGGTCTAATACCAATAGTCTTTCCGTAAATGTTTCTTGATGCAGATTTAACCAGCAACACAGTCGATTCCTGGCTAACCTCCAAGCTACCTATCACCACTGATGCAAACGATTTGTGAGTTTGAGTTTAGGCCTTGATTTGACACATCGTTTTCAGTTCAGTGCACTAGCATGAGAGGGGAGATCAAGGAGAGGAAGCCACTGAGGAGTATGGAGGCCCCTCCTGACAGATCCCGTTTCTACGTGCGGATGATGGACGAGGAGTCGGATTCGCTCCAGAGATGTTCACCAGAAATGACGTTCAACAAGGAAAAGTTCTTCATAGCTGACAGACATTTCAACGCCACGTTGTGTTGTTAAGATGGCCGGCGAAGAACCCCTATCCCTTTTAACCTTTCGTGTGAGCGTGCGTGTGCGTGTTACGTGTGGTTTTGAAGTGTGAACCTGATGCTTTCCCCTCTATGGCTGAAAACGGTCACACATATGGACTTTAAAAGAGGACTTGCGTACCCGTGTCCACGACCATTGATGTTAATGCTGCAGTCGTTGTTGAGTTTGTAGTTTTGTTTCATTTCATATTCCGTTTTGTGTTGTGAGGATGCAAAAATCACGTATAAAATTTATATGGTAAAAATAACCTGGTTGAGAAGTGGTGAATTTGTCTTGTCAACGCTGACCTCTGATGTCGTACTCAGTAACTTGTTGACAGGGGGCTCACACGTTGAGCTTCTAAGTTAAGTTGAGTCTGGTGCCCATTTATTTCTTATTTTTTTACTTAGAAACTGCACTCGATTTTAATGCTAACTTTTCTTGATGTGCTCATTAGGAGCCATTTCCTTTGGTGCAAGCCTGGATGAAAACGAACAACTAAAAGAAACTCAATTCAGAAGTACATTAAGTTAGTATGCCTATAAACACATCCTACATGAAGTGGATCTCTTGAATTGGTAACTGCGTTTAACTCCAGGATTAGCTACTCATCTAATTGCATGATAAAAGCCCGTTTTAATTTGGAAGTATTATTCAAGATCCATTGTCTAAAGATCTCATTTGGTTTCCCAAACAAAAAATTGGTTACTGGTTGTACAGCACCCAGGTGGGAACTAGTCATGTACCTTTTTAGCATTTCAATAACCACTTCTCTGTCTACCCCTTCTGGTGACAAGTGTTATTGCACATTACTCCATGCTACACAGCATAGGGGTTGCAAAACACATGTATGTAACTAATGTCACAAGTTGTCAGCATTTAATTTCAATCCGCGTGTCATATTGTGCAGTGCACTTGCCTACAGCAGCCCACATCTTCCAGTATATTTGAACATTCATAGACTTTTATGTCAAGTACCAGACTGTGCAGAATCAGACCTTAACACAGAAGAGACCCTCCGATTTCTGTTTCTGAAATCCTCTGACACTAAGGAAACACAGCACTGTTGCTGACTGCTGTCAGTTATATATTTCCCTTTTAACGACTGAATACAATACTACTATTTCCATCCCGTGGCCTCTAGGTGGCGCTGTGCTGCCCGCAGAGTCTCCTGTAGGTCTTTGTACTGAGCCAGAGCACAAGCCTCGTCCAGCCCGGACCAACGATAGTCCTGGTGTTCCTCTGACAATGTCACAACCATCTTGGGGTCTCTCAGTTCTGCCAGCCAGTACAACACCTCTTTGGGCTTCCCTCGCACCTCATACTTCAGCTTGTGCAGGAAACCATCGATCACTCGCAGGTGCTCCTCCCCTAAGCCCGCCTCCTCCTTGGTTTCTCTCAGAGCAGTGGTAAAGTCATCTTCCCCAGGGTCCACGTGGCCTATTGAACAAAGATGAATGAGGATAGGGTGTGGAGTTAGTAGTAAAGTCTTAGGCCGAATCCCAATACTCTGTCTTACCCCTAGCCCTTAGTTTACCCCTAGCCCTTGTCACTCTAAACTGAGGGTTAGTATCTGGTGCTGACACGGACCACATAAAGCTATAACAGCCTCTGCACCTTTGGGTGGGGTCCAGTGGTGCTCTCCGTAGGATGTCTGCAGAAGGAGGAACTCAACGTTGGCAAGGGGAGGCTCAGGCAGGGTCAGGCGACGGAACACGATGAAACCACACGCACGGAGTGCCATACCCTGTTTGAGCCAGATGGGGGATAAAACAATTGTGTCATGCCCTCTCTAGCCATCACCGTTAAAAGTCTTGAAGCCACATTATAGGGGTTGATGAGTGGGCAATTGGTTGACTTGCCCCATGAGACTAGCAGCAAGAAAAAAGTAACCAGCTAGATAGAACATAATCTGCAATGTTTGAGAGTTTGCTTGCAGTCTGTTCCTGATTGTTACGCGTACATTGAATTGAAACTAAAGGAAATACATTGTATACAACACTGTCATAAACAGGCATCACTAAAATGGTTCATTCATCTTCTTGTTCAGTCATTGTGGGTTGCTTGCTAGCTAGCTGCTGACTAACATAGCACAACATTGCTACACGGCTGGCCATAAACCGTGTACAATGCCTATTATATGGCCAACCATTTATGGTCACAATATCTGATATGCAATTCTGCATTATATAAGTCATACACAGAATCAAATCAGTGTATTCAAATACAAGATAGAACAAATGCAGATGTTGCTTACGTCAAAATTATAGGTTTCAGACTCGAATGCGACTCGATATGAGTCCGATACGCGCCTCATGGAGTGAAAGAAAGGTTCCGCTCGTGAGTGTACCTTATTTATTCACTGTACATAACATGTACGGTATTTTGTGAATATATACAGTATATACGTTAATAAACAGCTTATTGTGATTGCATATGTATACAAAAACCATTAAAATCATCAAAATAAATGTTGTATAACCCTGTCAGCCAAAAACTACTGCTAAATAGGTTCATTAATTGATATTTAAAAAATGCTGATCACAATAAGCCTCCTTTCCTACATAGAACATTCTGGTCTGACTGTGAAATAGAGATAAGCACTGTAGCCACTCCAGGGGAACTGATGTGTTGATAGGACAAACTGAACTGGGTCTGAGGGAAAAGATAATGTAAATGAGACCTCCTTACCCAAGGGCCCAAGGCTTACTCATCGCTACAGCTACGGGATAGATCATATTTTGCCACGGTAAAGACTCAACATACTGTATATTCAACATAATTGTATTCATTTGTGAAGACGAACACAGAAATTTGTTTTAAGGCATGACTAAAAATAGATTGAAGAAAGAGAGAGAGAGGGATTAAAAAGGAAGCTAATTTATTGAAATATTTGATATTTTTTCAGATCATAAATGTTTGTCCTCCTAAAAATCAATAGCTTTCCATGCTGATTCAGCTATGATTTTTTCGACAACACCCTATATGTTGCTTGCTACTTCATGGCTTTGCCCTTGTTTAGCCAGGGGCTTATGGACATGTGGCATAGCTTCTGCTGTCACCACAGTCAGTGTGCTTACTTCAGCATCAACTGATGGGCTCATTATTCCGCTCTGCAATACATGAAAGGGTCTTAAGGGTCATAATTCCGTCACGTTGCAACAAGATATTTTTGGTGCTGCCACTACCAATGCCAAGGACATTGTTAATCTGTAACTATTTTTCATGTGTCTGGTATGATTAAAGTTCATGTTCAGTTCATGGCTAAATCTTATTGGTCATGTCATGGACATGTGTGTATGTTGACTTTGCAACAGTATTAAGTATTATTGTACACACAAAAGCTGTGAAACTTTTATATCCTATATTGGAGTCCAAAATTCATCAATGGAGGTTAATATGTTTGACGGTTTTGGGATTATTTACCCAGTACCATTTTAAAAGTTGACAAATACTAACATTTTCACAACAGTTGTCCATGGAGATGAAGGAACCAATGGAAGGTCTACATTTTGTGGGGAAGAAAGATGATCTGATAAAGAGCAAACGATCATTCAGAACACTGGAGGGTAGAGATATACTGTTGGTCTATCACCAGGGAATATTGTATGCCTTGGACTACCACTGCTACCGTGAGTACCAGATTACCAATAATATCATTTTCTCTAATCAATCTTTTTCAGTCCACTGAGTTGCCCTAGTGTGATTTATATGATCTTTAGCGGCTGGATGCAAGATGAAAAAGGCACTTGTTCACCAAAGTTTACTTATCCACTGTCCTTCTACTGCAGAATTCAGTGTAGGATGCAGTCTAGTCTCCTAGTCTTGTAAAATATTGCTTTTGGAGCACCTATACTGATTAATTTCAGTCAGGACATTGCCTCCATGTACTGTGGCATCTTCATGGCTTCAGTCAGCAAATTTGTACAGTACCATGTCATAAGAAGTTTGCTTATTCTGCAATACCCTGATCCCCTATTGCTTCTGACAGATAATGGGGGACCTCTGGAAAATGGAGATATAGAGGTGAGTACTGCTAAATAAGCCTGATGTAAAATCATACATGTTTTCATTCAATAATACAACACATTTATCTAATTGTCTGACGCAATTAGATAACAAAGCATGCATGGACACCAATACACTTTCTGTTGTTTTAGCAACTAGGCCTGGATTAAATACTATTTACAAATAATTTCACCAAGTAATTTTTTGCAGTCAATGTAAATGTTCAATAGGCCCAAAATCAGAGGTTGTCTAAATAATCCAGGTCTATTCCAGGTCTCTTAATCCCAAACCAAACATGTAGGCCAACTGCCACGGTTCAATACTGTTGTATTGATACCCGTAACTGTGTTTTAGATACACAGTTGTACACCTATTAGACACACTACAACATTACACAATAACTTCACCAGGTCGCCGAAATCTATACTGTACGATACATGTGAGGACTTAAACGCAGACAGCGTATCAACTCAATCTCACGTTCCTCGCAGGAGATTGGAGGCAATCTGTGCATCATATGCCCAAAGCACAAGTACAAGATCAGTCTACTCCGTGGAGAAGGGCTGTACAAAGCCACCGATCACACTGCGGAGGTGCCAACCCGTAGGTGGTTCTCCAAAGGTGTGAAACAAAGAGTGCACACGGTGATGGAAACAAACGGGGACGTCTACGTCGAGCTGTCTGCGCATCCAGGATATGTGGACTCTGACTTTTACCAAGGGGAAAAGGGGAAACTAGAGAGGGAGAAGGCCTTAGCGGAGGAAGCTGCTAGCAAAGCAAAAAAGACAGCTTCATTGGTCATCGCAGACAGTGAATCTGACTGATATCCATTGTGGACGAGTGGTTGAGGGTGTGTATCCATCGTCCAGCAGATGTTTCTCCTCTTCTCTGTGCTCAGTCATCAGGACGGGTGAATCTATTCGGCCCTCTCCATGCCTCAGGCGGCATAAGCGCATGTGAGGGAAAGGAAACAAGTATTCAACTATTGAACTGCATCTTTTGTGTTACTAAATGGCGATCCCAATAACTTCTGCATTGTATAGCCAATTTGGATTTCCACAAGAGATCTCCAAACCACCAATCCAAGGTTTCCTAGCTATTCGTGTGTGATGTCATAAGGATGCTTTTTTAAACTATACTTTGTGACATTGTCATTCAGACCAGACTTACAGAGTCAGGCAAATGAGGCCTGCAGGATAATTAGTTAATTATTTTGGAATATGCAGCAACAGTCTTGTCACATTTCAAGACAGGATTAATGTATTTGTTATTCTGATGGTTTGGTAATAAAGCTTTTTAAACAACATCACAACTCAGAAAAATTGCGTGTGACATGTTATATTTCCCATGAAAACAAGAAATTAAACTGCTCCCTATGGAAATAATATTGGTCAACGGTTTAATGGTCTTTCGTGACAACATTGATGTCATGAGGAGGTACTACATTTTTTACCATGGTCTGCGGAAGCACACTCAATAGGGTGTCAGCTGAGCTGGCGACTCTGGGGTTGGGAGTCCACCGTTGCGCCTCCTGCAGCTTACCTGCACCACCCGGGTTTGGTTAAAGGGGTCATTGACTGATTTTATAGGGTATTTCATACTCTTCCTCAAGGTCTCCGAATAGGGTATGTAACATTGGTGGGGCTGAAAATGTCCCGGGTGCTGTTCTATGCGCCCTAATGCAACCCTATGAAATAGCCCTAGAAAAAAAATAGCGGTTTTCTCCCTTTTATGGTATGCTCATTAATATTAAGATGAGCTGCGCGCTGATTGGTTGGTTTACAACGAGTGAAGCTGCGGAGCAGAGACGCAACAAGGCCAACAACACTCACTGAAACATCGGGATAGATTTAGGTGGGTAACGTTACAGCTTAGCAACCAAACTATCGTGATTCAACTCAGCTTCATTAGCTATATCTTCCAAATAAAAAAGAACCTGACAAAGATCTGGACAAACATGCATCATGAATTGTAGAAACCGACTGTTTTACAGCTACATTTTTTATGTTTCGATTGTTATAGGAAAGAGGTGTCGATGGGACTTGTGGTTCACTGTATGTCCATTTTACCCACCGAACTGTCCTCATTCAACTAGGACAAGTTTCTGAGTCAATGACCCCTTTAAGCTACGTGCTTCCCGGCTCGCACCCGAGGTGCAAAAGGTGTGAGGCGCGTGTCCTCCACTCTCACTCAGTTTGCTACTGATGTACAGTTCAATCACTTGTAAAAAGCCTAGATCTAGACCAAACTATAATTTCAAATTGACATAGTAGTACATGTAGCTGCTCCACCAACTTCGTCAAGTAGACCTGAGAATGGCTGAGGAACACTCCAGTTAAATCGTACCATTCCTCTCTGACTTCGTTGATCACCTCTAAAGAGATCCTCTGTAACCCTTGTGCTAAGACATTTGTGCATGTGTTTGGTCCTATTATTGCACTGTTATGGCATGCCATGGTAATGTTCACTTAATGAGCATGTCCTCACATATGGAAATCATATCGCCTCGGAGAACGATTTTGCAGATGACCACAAACCCAACCCAGATGCTGCATGAAGTAGGCCTAGCCTATCTGTAAAACCATTTTTTTAAGTTAAGTGACTGTGTTCTCAGGAGGCCTCTTAATCTATTTATACGTTTTGGGAGGGTTACGCCTGTTACAAGTTTGCTTTTGACCTTGCATGTGTCTAATTTGGCAGCAACAGTTCATAAAAAAGTATAGCCTATTGTTATGACGTTTTAAAAATGTCAGTCATAACCTACATCTCTCTCTCTCTCTCTCTTTCTCTCGCAGTCTTACTGTAGAAAACATTAATGCAGTATCTGAACCATAGCATATCGTTTTAGGATTAGGCTATACACAACAGAAATGTTCTGCAGGCATTTTTATTGAAAATGTTAAGGGTTACGGCCGTTAATTTTTGAGTATATAGAGGTACAGCGACAAAGTGCTGCCTATCCCCCAAATAATTTATCCCCAGACCTTAAATTATGCGCTCGATGTGGAAGTTAAAAGAAACGTTCTTTCGCCTGTGGAATAACGGTAGTCAGTGGGCCGCGAATTTCTGTGGGGGCATTTGAACGTGTTCCCGTGCGTGAATGATTCGATTCTCTTTTACTGCTTTGCACAGATGTAGTAGTGCATCTGCCACAACAAGTAGATTGTATCGACACACACTCAAGACACACAGCTAATGTGAATAAGACCTGTTAAAAGGACACATTTGTAAAGTAGATTGAAATATAAAATATGACAATGAAATACAAATTAACAATGGACAACTCTTTGATAGGCTTACCTTGAGACACACAATTTGATTTATTTAGTAGGCTACCTTTATGTGCCTTAATTTTGGAAAGGGACAACCTTTGACTTCAAATAGCCTACTTTTTAACCTACTCAAAAAAAAACATGAAGTATGAAGTGAAATTAATGAAGAAAAACGTGTACAACTGAATACAAACGCGCAATATTTGTATCTCCGAAACCTGAGTTTCAAAAGCGCAGAAACAATATGTAGGCCTAGGCCTATCTTTGAAACCTTTATTAAGCTCTGTCGTAATATATTAGCCTATATGATGGGTAAAGCAGAGCATATGCAGAACTGAAAATTAACATATGACCACACAGTCTTCGAATGCGTGACACTTGAGAGCCATATGCTGCAATAATGTTTCTTCATCTCTTGTAAGTAACCAATGAGCTTTGGGTTGTCAAAGGTTGTAGGCCCATACTCGGGGCTGGGGTCGCAGGCGACTTATCCTTCAACCTTTACTGCACACAGTTAAATGGAATTTCTTAAAAAAGAATAGCCTGCAGGCTCACAGCACAGCAGCATAATCCTATCGCATGGACCTACGCAACAGCATAACTCATTTGTATTGATTATTGAATCACATTATAGTACATCAATCCTAACACCAATTATAACACACGCTCTACCGCCTGATCAGCATAAGCCTGGGACACTTGCCCATTATCATTACAGAGCATAGGCTAGTAAGTAGTTAATGATCGTATGCCTATATTGACAGTCAAGGAAGGTGTTTCCACACTGCTAACTAGTCAATTCCCCGCCTTTAATTATTTAATGGAACTGCAGAAGTAGAAAAATAAAAACTGAATTGCATTAGATAATCTTTCCAAATGTAGCTTATGTTGGGGTTAGGCTATTTGTGTATAGGCTACAGCCTGCCACCGTATAATGCGTCTAAGCATGTTGAAAAGCGGCACCTCTTTCATTGATGCAGAATAAATAATGAGGATTAATAGGATTTGATACGCTTGAGAAAAAAAGTGAAGGCCTATGAGGGGAAACCTACTTCCTAATGAGTGAGACCCGGGACACATGGCCGTAACAATGTAGCCTAATTGTGCAGTCCACATGTCGTGTGCGGATGTGCACCGCTGTAATGAATGCCTATGTGTGCCTGTCTTGCTGCTGAGTCAGGAGCGTCCTCTCTCTCTCCCTCTCTCCCTCTCTGTCTCTCAACCTCTCCCTTTCTCTCCCTAGAACGGTCTGTTGCTCTTTCTCCACACTCTGTGTTCATTTGCTTTACTTTGTACCTCTGCTTCCAGTACTTTGCTTTATACCCCGGCGACAGTGTTAGTTGGATAACGAGGTGGAATTGGAATATCGAGGGTTTTTTTATAGCGTCGACTTGTGTTTTCTACCGGGTGTCAACTTGTTTCTTTTTAGCGCATTGGCTGCCCATGTCGTCAGGATCCTGGTGGTGTTGGCGTTCTTTCCAGCTTGTCTGACCACCTATGAGTCCTGGAGGTTGAACATTAACAAAAGCGGTATGGGGTTCGCTTTATGAATGAACAACGATGAAGTAAACACACGAGATCGCAAAACTCTCCAACCGTGTTCGCGGGAAGAGAGCCACAGATAGGCTATGTGGGATTAACGGACCAGTATCCGCGACTCATTGCGGAAAAGCCTCTCACCGCAGACTCATGTGAAAACGCACCGTGGTAGAACGTGCTCAAAAAGCATTGGCCATTGGAAGACCGAGTTGACCATGTAAGTTGCTATCTACACCCCATACAATTATGGGAAATATGGGGGTTCCCGTTTGCTTTTGTGTTTTGCATGCTTTGCAACAAAAGAATAGGCAAAAATACTAACATAATCATCAACATTTCATCAACAATTTTTTATTAGCAATTGTTAACTGAGACAATAAGAATAGCCTTGTTCTGAAAACATGTATTGTTATTGTATCGGCTATTAACTGTCAGTGTCATTCGCTCAATGACAAAATCGTGATGCATTGTCTGCGTGACAGACATGAACAATAAGGGAAAGAAGGACTTAATTCCCTCTTTTACTGCAACCTACACTGCAGCTGAGAGAAACATTAACCCCACTTTTCTCCAAGTGCTTCATCTCTGCATTTAGTCATTTCTCTGCTTTCCTCTCCTCCCATTGATTTTGTTGTCTCGGATGCGCGCTGCAGGTCCATTCATATCGTAGCTCTGGGCAGCGAGTGCCCTGGGGGAGTGGGGCCGGGGGAAGAGGCCATGGGCCAGGGACAACTCCAGGGGGGTCTGCTTTGGAGCTACTTGGGCCATGGCGCGGTGGCCGGACCACGGGACCTGGAAAGAAGCCTGTCCAACCCGGCCTTTATGGAATACACATCACGCGTGTTCGGAGATGTTACCGTGGTGGTGCAGGATTGCCCAAGCTGGGTAAGAAAAGTTGTGTGTCTGTGTTTGTGAGAAAGAGATAAAAATAGATTGTTGTATACCTACCTATGAGAGAGAGTGAGGTTGAGTGTGCGAGAAAGAGCAAAAAAAACAGAAACTTGTTTGGAGGGAGGGATGGAGGGAGGGAGGGAGGGAGGGAGGGAGGGAGGGAGGGAGGGAGGGAGGGAGGAGAGAGAGAGAGAGGGTGGAGAAGGAGAGAGAAAAGCACATGGGTTGTCAAGTCTGTCTCTGGAGGGTTTGGTGAATAGACAGTAGTGGGAAAGGAGAGATTCATTCTATTGGTAGAGAGAAGGGGGTTATTACACCGATAAAGCAGAGCTTAAAAGCATTTTGCATGCAAATGAACATTTACTTAGATACAGCGTCTATAAAACTGTATATACCAGTACATACCCCTAGAGTGAGCTTGTATGAGAGAGAGTGAGGTTGAGTGTGCGAGAAAGAGCAAAAAAACAGAAACTTTGTGTGTGCTTGTCTAAGACAGAGAGAGAGAGAGAGAGAGAGAGAGAGAGAGAGAGAGAGAGAGAGAGAGAGAGAGAGAGAGAGAGAGAGAGAGGGTGTATGGCTTGGTTTTTCTATAAAGCCCAATGAGTCAGGAAAAGTATACTATGCTCAATAATAGTGTTCCACACATAGAGAACATCAGCAGCAGAGATGTGATAGATTGCAACCTCAGACTGTGGATAACCTGCTGTCATTTAGTCAACAAATCATTCCATGCTGTCCCAGAGAAATGAAGAGCAGGTCCACAGCTGAATTCTCATTGAGACATGTGTGTGTGTAGTCTCAACTTGGAAGAGGGAAAGCTAATAAGATGAAATGTATTTGGAGATATTGGTAGGTAAGAGGCATGTAAGAGATGATCAGCCAAATACTAAACGTGATTACGTACACACACCCTGGGGTGATTATACTTATGCAGATAGTTTTGTCTTTCGTTTTTAAAATGTTTGGAAAAACAATTCTAAAGGCAATATTCACTGTCTCACTATGGGATATCGTATGTAGATTGATAGTACATTTTGAATATGGGCTGTAAGGTTGAAAAAGGTGAATTGTTTGGAATAGGGGGCTTTTTGTATGATGCAGAATATATGCACACGCCTGCCTGCATATATAATATAATGCATAATCTATGTACACATATGTCTGATAAGAAGGCTTAGAGTTGGAGCAGCCAAGTAAAGACAACATTTGTTTTCACCCAGACTCCTCTCTTTTATGAAAAGGTGTTGCCATGGTGCATATCTCCTCAATGATGAGTCTTTTCTCTGATCTTCAATGGTGGCAAATCTCTCTCTGTTGCCCAGATATCATTTGTCGAGACAGCCAAAAGGTCAGCAAGGGCCAAGGCAGCGAAACAAGAAAAGTGGATATTTTTATCCGAGACAGTCATCATAAAGCAGTGACTCATAGAGCCTATTTACTCCTCAGTTTTGACCGCCAGACTCGTTTTTTATTCTGAGGCTGTTCTCAGCTATGTAGTAGCATTCTTAGAACAATTACTTCATTGATTTACGAAGGAATTTGGAATAACCATTCTCGTATGGCAGTTAGGAACAGACGTTTACAACATAAACACCTGCTTCTACAAGGCAAAAGCCTGCAGATATTTTTTGTATATTTTTCTTCCAGTTTTTTTTTAGGTGTAGGTTCTTTGAAAACAAGAGGTGTGATAACTCACACCCCATTAGAGACAAAATATATGTTTCAACTGTGGCTTGTTTGTTTAGAAACACATGATATTGTATTCATGATCATATTTGGCATGAAGTATTCGTTTTTGTCTTCGCAGGATCTTTTGGACAGTGACTGGGCAAGCGTACGGAGTGTTCTAGAACAGGCAGACATCCTGGTCATCAAGTACTCGGTCAATGACAAGCTAGCCTTCCAGCAGGTACGCAATGGCTATGCCCCCCGACTTCGTCCACTCCTGCGTCACTGGGGAGTACCAGTCATTTTGGTTGCCGTGGGAGCACGTTTAAATGGTAAGTGCCAGTTGGACATTGTTTTTCATATTTTATGATTAATGAACTTTGCTGTAGAAATTGAAGTGTAGGCAGTTCCAATTGCAAGAAGTAGGAGGCTGTCATACTTGTTGAGCTAGCTCCGAGTTATTACACAACTTAACACACTGTTCTAACACAGAGACTGATGTAGGGGATTGAGTTTGTCAGTGATCGATCGTCCTTCTGACAATGTTAATAGCCACTGATTTAACATGAAATCCCCATTTTGATCTGAATTGTATTTGCTTCTTCAGATGACAAGATTTAGATTGATGGGTAGATGTCAACCTTATGTTAGTACAGTAAAAGTGGGTCAAATAGGAAGCTGCTGATCTCATGATTAAAACAAATGTTTCGATCTATTCGTGAGTCTAGTCTTCATAGCTGTACAGGATCTTCACTACACAATAAAAAACAAAAAGTAATACAGCAAAAAAAACAAAAGAAGGACCATTAGCCCCCTATTGCGACTGATTGAAGGGGCATGAAATGCACACCCGTGTTAAGTGCTGCAGCAAACACATGCGCATGTGCCACACAAACACACACACGCTTTGAGGTACAAGAATCAGAACTCCCACTCTTTCTCTTAACCACACAAACATACAAAAGCACACAAACACACATCCGGAATGATCTAGAATAATCCAGAGGGAGTTAGACTTTTGGTACCATCCAGGTTGAGAATTTTGATCAAGTCAGAAATTCACCAAGGAAGCCAGTTAAACAGGGCCTATCACCGTATGTGACCTCTAAAAAAAAACATGTAAACAACATGCCTCACATTTTTAAAGGTTGTTTTGGCATGTGCTTTAAGACCTTGACAGAGCCACAGTGCAAGATGAACATATGTTTTGAACAGACGCTGGTGGTGAGAGTGAAAAGAGACTAGGCTTATGCTACTTTGTTTGAGTTGTTTTGCTTTGTTGCTGCTGTATTTATTGTCTGTTGTGATGCAATCCTCTTGTGAATGTGGAGAATGACAGCTGCATGCTCTTTTGTTTCCTGTTGCCTTTGTCAAATGACCCAGGGCAGAATCGTTGTCGAGAATTCACACAGCACACACAGAAAATCCGAACGGGGGTTTGTTTTACTGTCTGGCATTCCTTCATATCCATAACTGTTATTAATAGAGAGATTCAGCAGTAGTCTGAGCGCTAAGCAAGCCGTCCAATTCATTCTCTCTTTCTTACTCTACAAAGGTGCCAATCTTATCCCTCAAATGTCTGTCTCTGTAACTTTGTTTACTTACAGGATAACATATTTGTGAGCCCAGGGGCCTATACTAAAAAGCAGGATTTGGGGTTAGCAAGGTAACTTCAGGTTTAGTTTCAGTGTAACGACGGTGGTTCACTTTTTACCAGGGTAGATTGCCATGGTAACTTATGCTGCACACCTAACCTGCTGCAGAGCGGGTTACTTCAAGAAACAGTTCAACACGTATGAAAGCACCGCCTCCTGAACAATCAATTGTCTTTGAAAATTGCTTATTCGTTCCTAGAAGATCCCGTAACCTTGGTGCGCGAATAGTCTCTGACTAGTATCTTTGTAGATACCCTAAACCTAACCCTAGCTTACATAGCCAAACAATATCATCCTAAAACAGAGACCGATAAAAACACCAAAGCCTTGTACTTGTTGACCTTATAAGATTAGCAAGTAAGTCAACAGTTAACATTGTTGTGCAGCTAAAAGAATAAGTCTAAACAGTCTTACCATAAGTATACGCCTAATGATCACATTGATTTAATGGAATACACAATTGTAATTATATCTATGCATGCCATAATAATGGGGCAGTGATATTGATAAGCGTATTAACTTAAATGCACTCACACACTTCGCAATTGTTCCTGCTTTGGCAACAGCAACTGTGTTGCTTTTAGCAGTGATTATATTCTTTAATTCTTCTGCTTTCTGTTTGCTCATCCTGTGTAAAATGTGCGGCTCTTGTAGACTTGTCCATGTTGCAAACACCACCCATTTTATATGAATGTACTCATAGCCTGATTAGGAAAACCTGGGTTGAGTTAAGCAGTTGACACTGCTTATGTGGGATTGCAGTTGTTAGGCTTAGTGAAGCCAGCTAACGAAAATAAATCCTGGGCATGTTGAACTTGCTTCATAGTACATGAGGCCCCTGGTTTCAGAGACTACAGATACGTTTTGGTTAAGAAAATAGACTAGAACAAATGAGTTTGACAACAATTTATAGTGACCAAAACCAACAGTAAAACCCACACAGGTGCCATTAAGAGTATACACTCCTTATGTGCTGTATATGTAACAGAGGATTGGTTTGACTGCTCACAGGTAGATGACAAATCTGAAGATTTGGTTTGTTGGGCACTAAAAGCTTTAGCTCGGCAGGTTAGCACAGTCCTATAGGAGCTCCCAATCAATGGGGATCCCCAACCTATGGTTGCGTAAGGCTGCCATGCCGGGGTGTGTATGCGGGTTAGGGGTTTAATAAGGTCTCTGACAGCAATGTTCCCTTCTGGCGTCTAGATGAGGGTCCCCCCTGCACGTGCCCCCTGTGTGCGTCGGACTGGAGCAGCTGTGTACCCCACAGCGAGGGCCTGCAGCTCTCCAGGGACCTGGGGGCCACCTACCTCGAGCTCCCGTCCCTCAACCATGTCTTTGTGGGCCGTTACTTTGGCAGCGTGGTGAGTGTCTGACGTTCAGGTGCGGATCACAGACTCATATATCAGACTTCCTAATAGCTGCTGAGGGGCCTGCTCATGGATCACACTTTGGGCCGGCTCCCAATATGTTTTTTTAGTGCTGTCAGTCAGGGCCTTTGTATATGCTGTACCTTTTTACTAGATGTCGTCTGTATAAATGAATGATGTTGTACAAGAAGGGACTAATGATTGTAAGTGGAACTCCATAGGTGCTTGGTGGCAGGTTTTGTAAGATACAGACTTTTCAGGGCACTGGAGGAGAAAGAAAGGGACACAAAATGAAGGGAATAACGTCCTACTCTGGTTGTTCTCAGCTGGAGTATTTCATGATCCAGTGTTTGAAGCAGAAGGCCAAAGAGAGGCCGGAGAAGAGGCGGGGAAACAAGCTGAACGAGCCCCGGCCTCCTCATTTGGAACAACCAGGTGAGGTGCTGTGGCTAGTCAAAACCAACGATTTTCAGGTATTTTTCAATATTTGGTGATCTTGGTGTTCCCCAAGGTATAGTTATATTAGCATGCATATGTTTAGCTTGTGAGCTTCTTAGGAACTATGAAAAGTTGGCGTTGGAATTGAAATGTATTAGCTATCAAAAGGAAAATAAATATTTGCCCTTTGCTAAATGTCATCTTAAAATGTTTTGAAACATCTCTAAACAGTCTCTAAAATTCTTTTATTTTTATTTTACCAACAATCTTTGGTGGGTTATTCTTAAAGCTTGCTATTAAAAATAAATAGTGTCAGGCCCTTTAAACAAACCTTGCAGGATTAGATGTTGCTTGACAAGTAAAGTGTAAAAAATGATGACAAACAGTTAACAGACTTTATTTAATGTTTAATATTTAATTTAATATTCAGAAATAGCAAATTATGTTCTAAATTTAGCCATCTTGCTTCTTAGTCACTGTGCCTGATAGGGACAGTGATTGATGGCTAAAAGCACTGCCAAAGTGGCTGCATGCATGGGCTGCCTTTTTGTTGGTTCCTGTCCAACTCTACTTAACTCTCCTCACAGGGCACTTCACCTTAAATATGAAGTGCATTGATTCCTGGACAGAACTGTCTGTCCTGCCAAATCAGAGAGGCCATTAAAAAGTCATGAGGTGCCCAGAGGTGCACTGTGGATAAAGCATGGACAGGATTATAATAGTACAATGATGACCTACAGTACACACACTCACAAACCTTTTGTCTCACACTCTGTTAACGCACCGTTTATTTTTACCGTCTGCTTATCCTTCGTTTTTTTTTGGCCTTTCTCAAACTCATCCCTTTCTCCCGCATGCCCTACCGGAACGCATCCATCTCTCAGCACGTCTTCCCCCCATCAGAGTGGAGGAGTCCAGCTTCTCTCAGGACATGCAGTGGCTCCTGGAGCGGGGCGTCCAGTTTGCAGACGTGGCCTTCTATGCCGGGGATTCTGGGAAGGAGCTGGGGTGGGCGCATGCTGCTGTGCTCTGTGCCGTCAGCCCCTACTTCAGACAGCTGCTGCTGGGGCCCAAAGCCAGGTGAGGCAGTAAGCTAGTGGACGCCGCAATTGTAGGGTAGGCTACAAATAGCAGGCCACATTACAATGATGCCTGTCTCATACTGTTAATGTTTTCATTCAGTACATTACAATGCAAACAACTGACGCATGCTATATAGAAACCTCTGGAACAATGGACAACCGCTCTTAACATAGTCCTACCTCGAGCTATTGCGCCCGGAGAGCATAATTTCCTGCTCCTTAAGGTACGGGTTGGAACCCTAAATGGAATTTTATAACCTGTGAAGGGTTTTATATGGAACATTAAGGACTTATACAATTCTTCTGTTGTTGCCAAGGTACCCTTTTGTTTGACAATTTATGAGGCTACAGCACGACTATGAGACGGCTAAATGACACCATTCAGTAAAGAACACTACTAAAGTTTATTGAATGTAATTAAACAGCTACCAAAGGTCATTTCTTGATATGGCTAAAGTGAATTTGAACTGAATTTGTACCACAGAGAGCGTCCAACGTCTCGGTGTGTCTGTCGAGAACGAGACGGCGCACCCCACTCACTGCTCTCCACCTGGGACGGCATCGACGACATGCCACGGCCAGACGGGCACCTGGCCGGACGCCTATCTCGGCTGGTGGTGAAGGACCCGCTACTCTGCCTGTGCCTCTGGGAGACCCTCATGTTTCTATATAGAGGTAAACTGGCTCTAAAGTGCTCGGCCGGCTTTCAAACGTTTGAAATGATATCAAGGTTTTGTTCTCCTCACAGAACTGGGCTGGTATTTTGACGAATACTTTTTTGAGAAGCCCATAGGTTCATGAAGATCAAACAGTGACATTGTGCTCACTTAAATCACATGACAGCAAGCTAGCTGAAAAATACTAGTTGACAAAGAAACACAGGTTGCCATTAGTAACAACACCTTCAAAGGCCCGTCCTTTAACTAAGCTGTATTTCATAGTGATCAACAATCTAATTTCTACAGAAAGAAAAAAGTATTGTAAATTGATGTATGATATTATTTCTTCAAATTTGATTCAGGCTCAATGCTATAGACATCTGAGGTGGGAAGTCAATACTTACGCCGTCGTAGTAGGCTAAGACAGACACACATTTTTTAAACGTTCGTCTATTTGGCAAATGTCCTTAGGAGTTAATGCTGCATGAACATTCTTTTTGGTGCATTATGTAATTTGATCACACAGGTTAAGCAGTAACCTATTAAACCCTATTACATCACAGATTTTCTGCAAAGTAGGTGGTGCTTTAAGTTTAGTCTTTTGACCTTAAACGGAATGCGCTGCTTTGAATCTAAAATACACAAAGTACAGTACCTCTTCATTTCTTCCAAACTTGTTTTGGATCTGTTTGCGATTTACTGATTCGGCCATTGTCTCGCTCTGAATCCAATGTAAATATATGGCCCTGCAGTCGTTTTGTTGCGCTGGAATTGGACGTAGCATCTTTTCATTACGGGGAGCTTTAATGCATGGCTCCCCCATGGCAGGCTGTGGCCGGCACTGATTCATAGCTCTCTCTTCGACATGCATGTGAGCAAGACTGACTGCACCCTCTCCCTCTTTTTACGAGACCCTGTAGCCAGAGACCTGATTACCCCACAGGCCGTGTGCGTGTGCGTGTGCGCGTGCTGATACAGAGGGAACGAGAAAGAGTCATAGAGAACGGGGAGGGGAGGAGTAAGTGCCTGAGCATGGTTTGTGCGCGTGTGGGCGCGCGCGCACGTACAGTCACCATGGGATTAGAGGGGCAGGGAAGAAAGCATCGACTGTGCAGATGCCGGAGTACTTAGACACTTTTGTGTGTTTGTGTGTGTGTGTGTCTTAAGTGGCTGAGTGGGAAGGAGGGGGTAACAGTGAGCATGGTCTCTGATCTTCTGTTTTAGGAAGAAGGAGGATCTGAGCAAGCGCTTTTCCACGTGTGTTTGTGAGAGCAACTGAGAGAGAGAGGGAGACAGAGAGGTTGAGAGGGGGGGATGGGCTTGAAGAGAGAGACAAGAAAAAAGGTAGATTTTTCTGGCGTGTGAGATAAAGTGGTGGGAAACGGCTGGGGCGGGAGGGTGAGAGAAGGGAGAGTGGGAGAGGAGGGAGAGAGAGAGAAAGAGCAATGCATATGTCTGCTGGCTCGGCGTGGCGTGGAATACATGATACGCACGCATATGTGCCATGCAGAATATGAATGTGCCTTCCTTAAATGGTTGACCCAGCCTACCTGGAGAGATATTCTGGAATACATGACATACATGCAATACATACAATGTTTGTAATGATGTGTTTTTTTATTACACTGCCACACATGTAATAACAAATCTTAACATGGGTCTATATGTGTGTGTGTGTGTGTGTGTGTGTATAGTAGCGATGAATAATCCCCTGATGCTGATGCTTAGCGACCGTGTCTCTTTGTATTCCATACTGGTGCATGATTGAGTTAGCCATAGGCGTGTGTGTGTGTGTGTGTGTGTGTGTGAGCAAAACATGTATGATGCTTGACGTGTTCACGTGCGTTCTGAAGCATCGGAAGACACATTTCAGGTGACGGAAAGATAATGTCATTTTGTAGGGTCGGAAAATCACGACAAAATCCATCTACATTTACAGTTAGCTTATTGAGGTTGATTGCATTTCACACATGTAGCACTATCTACTACACAAATTAACCATGCACTTTCATTCGGTGTTCTAGTTTTAAATGGTAGGAAGTGACCCAATCTGTTTATATCAAACGATATGGTGTTACTATAGCCCTGGCAGAATTGTAGCACCTCCCTCAAAAATGCATGTAATTCTGTTTTTGTAATACCTGCAATACGAGGCCTGGTGTTTTGACATCACACCCCAGAGTAAATCTTCCATTCCAGCCAGCATGAGGTGTTGGTCGGATATTACCTCTGCTTTAAGTATGAATTTGTCCATCAATCAGCTAAAATAGCTCAGTTATTAACTGGGTGATGATTTTATGTTCTTTCAATCCTGGCGAAAACTCCAACCTGCTACTGCCATCTCAGAAGCAATTCCTCCATCTACTGTAGCTGCCAGACTGTATTATTGGTTGAAACGTTATTTTTAGCTGCGACCAGCCCTTCTATAACGCACTCTGTCTACCGAAATGTTCCCACCCTTTTGCAGCCATAGGAGATTATGTGTTTGGGTTTATGCCAATTAGCTAAAAGGAGGCATGACAATGGATGTGGCATATCGCAAAAAGGCGCATTACTTCCAAATGGATTCCCAGACTTGCATAAGATGTTGTGGAGGTTGGTCATGACCCAAAGGATAGTTGATTGACTGTTCATGGCAGTTGGCAAAAAGGGGGTGTGGCAGTGGGAGCGGCCAATAATAAAAAGGCTAAAATCACTTTTAAATGGATTCACGTAACAATACCAAACTTTTCGACATTCACACACACACAGATGGACAGATACACATACACACACCATTTTGCCACTTACCGTTTCATAACATATGAACCATTTTTCCTAGAGCCTTACAGAAATCGTCCAGTCGTTTTTTAATTGAAGTCGTTTTTCATTGGTGTAGGCTAGCCCCACCCCCTACACTTTGGGATTTGTGGGAGGTATCATTGGAGCAGTTTATTTCCCATTGGTGGGTTAGCCACACCCCCATACTATAACCACACCCCCTTTCATAATTTATAAACTGTTTGTTATACAGCCTTGTGAGAGGTATTATAGGCCCAGTAGACAAGTAGTTTTTAGCTGCGACCAGCAGCTCCAGAGTTCACTCTGTAGGTCGGTCCACAAACATTGTCGCAGCTATTCTGAATTCGCGCTTGTTAACACTTCTCACCTATTCCACTTACAGCTGAGAAATTATTTAGACCAGTGTTTGGGTTAGTTATTAGACCAGTGTTTGGCCCTTATGTTTACACCTGCGTTGCATTTAGTGTCAGTGTGCTATAAGCAGTTTGTAATATAAATCGAGTGTCTGTACTGTACATTTCTATATTTGTCCTAACAGTATTTATGTAGTATTTGCAACTGAATTGTACATATCTGTAATGAGAAACCCTATTCACATGAATGTTAAAAGTGTATAGGCTAGCACTGGCAGTAATTTAGTCAACTGAGTATTAAATGTTTGATATTGTATGTAGAGGGATCAGAAAATTGTATAAATGTAATCTTTTATTTAGAAAGTAAGGTAAAAAAAGGTAACATTCGTGCAGACGTTTGATATCCACTGTGGCCGTTTTTGTTAAACCGGGCCTCTCTAGACAGATGAAACATCATGATGCCAGTGCTACCAGTTTTCATGAGGCTGCACTGATGAGTATTCAACTGTGACCTTCCACTAAACTAACACATACTAAGTTATACCAGTGTGCGTGTGTGTCTGTTTCTGCTGTGACCCAGGTGCGTGGGAGTGGGAGCACCTCCAGGAGGCCGTGGCCGAGAAGCTGAAGAACTCCCTGGCTGTGGCTCAGCTCATGGACCGGATACGATCGTTCCTGGGCAGAGACAAGGTGAGCAGCACCCCACTCCTCTCCTCTCCATTCCCTGTGAGAGGGAGCACTGATCTGACAAGACAGGACTGGTATCAGCAGGTGTAGAAAAGCATCTCGGATACCATCACTGGGATCGAGTTAGAACCGTGATTACGTCATGGAACAACAAACAAAAGAAGGAAGTAGGGAGTCAGGTGGCTGAGCGGTTAGGGAATCGGGCTAGTAATCAGAAGCTTGCCGGTTCGTTGTGTCCTTGGGCAAGGCAATTTACCCTACTTGCCTCGGGGGAATGTCCCTGTACTGACTGTAAATCGCTCTGGATAAGAGCGACTGCTAAATGAGTAAATGTAAGTACGGAAGGAAGGGTTTTGTCTTCCAAAAGATGTTGGAGGGGTAAAGCTCAGGGCTTCTCGAATTCAGCAATTCACCGGTGCAGGTCCAAGTTGGTTTACGTCACCACACCAGCTTGGTTATACAAATCCTTTGGTCAGACTCAATTAGTGGTATACCTCACGCATCATGCAAAACTCGATTTGACTCAACCAGGTCCTCCAAAAGAAAAGGCTGTATAAAGAGAAACTGACACAGAGTAACAGCTCTTGAACATGCAGATGCACACATACCTCAGCAGTCAAACTATTAGGTCCACCAATCTGGTAGTGGGTCTGAACCCCCTTTGTCTCAAGAACAGCCTGAGTTCTCTGGGCATGGATTCTACAAGGTGTTTAAAAACATTCCAAAGAGATGCTGGTCAATGCGAGGGTATTAAGGATGAAGTCGCTGCAGTTTGGACATCGGTTCATGCTATAAATGGCCCCTTCCATCTCATTCCAAAGATGCTTTATTGGGTTAAGTTCTGGGAACTGTGGAGGTCATTTGAGTCCACTGTACTGGCTGTTGTCTTCCTAGTTCCAGGCAGGATCCTGGTCCAGTGTATAATATTGCCTTCTCCAAGGAATGTCCAGGGAATAGTGTTAGACACAGTACCATATTGCATTGTTAATCTTGGAAAAAGCGACACTATTGATATTATCACGGAATTATACTTACATTTTAGGACACAAGAGAACAGTGTGAATAACTGTTGTCTCTCTGAAAAATAAATAAATATACTATTTTCAAATGTTTTTATCAACGTACATTGTCCCTTCTTGAAAATCGTAAGCAATCGTCCATTTTTATGCAGAACTTATGCAGAACTACACAGAAAATGTATAAGAACTAACCCACAACTAATGGATTACCTAATGAATATGAATGAATTTTGAGCCTGGCTTGATTCCTAACAACTGATTGGCCATTCCATTCATGATTGATGACATCATCCAAATCTTTTGTTTGCAGTTGCTTCAGTCACAGCTACTCCTGAGAATGACTTTTACACTTGGCTGTTGTTAGGTTTGGGCAGCTTCACAGCTACATATTTACGGATGACTTTTGGGGTGGATTGATTTTCCTTCCCAAAGTAGGCCTTCAATTTGATTACTAAATGTAAATCCCAGCAGTTCGACACATACTTCCCATGGTCCAGGAGATGTTTACATTTATACTCTACAAGGACAAAATAGGACTTCTGATCATTGCTGGCATTTTGATGACACTAAACCTGACACTAAACCAATCAGGGAGTTCTTTGAGCTCCAATTGACACAGAAAGGTCATATTATGCTATGTGCCATGGTGACACACACAAACACACGTCCTCTCTGGATCTCTCTCTGTCTCGCAGCAGAATCCCCCTATAGTCTTTCTATGTATTGGATGCAATAAATAATGCAATAATAGGAAGTGAAATTGGGATAGAGGCAGACTTTGGATTGTAGCCTGGATACCAGTCTGTTTTAGCACCAGCCAGCTCCACCATGGCCGTCTTGGCACCACAGAGTGTGTGAAGCTGGCAAGCTCACTAATCACGACTGGCAGACAGGCCATTTGTATGCCACAGGGGAGGTGAGATAAAAGAACAGTTCGGCAATCATGCTAGTAAATACCCCAACTGTGGTGGAATTCTCGGACGTCTTTCCCCCCCACCCCTCTCTCTCCCTCTCTCTTTCATCTGTGTGTACGTACGCTGGCTTGTGTTAATGTGTGTGTATATGTATGTTTTTTAGCAGGGCCCCCGGGACACCCCCAATGCACGCGCAGCTCAGCTCGGCCCCCAGTCGCTGGTCAACCTCTTCAACTCGCCTCTCTACTCTGACGTCATCTTCATGGTGCAAGGCAAGCTCGTCTCTTTCATACGGCACAAGAAGGTCACCGTTTATTAAGCCTGATTAAATGAAGCCATGCTCCTTCCAGGGCCCTTAAGGATGCAAGCCATTTCATTATTACTACACCAGGACAGTGTATGGTGTTTTTTTTCTATTTTGTGCTAAGGGAGATTTGTTAGAGATAAAAGGGACTGTTTTTTAAGCCATGTGGCCTGACCAGAACAAAACGGATGTGTTCAACCTGTATATACTTTAAATGTACATCCATTATTCAGTCTTTTAAAAATATTGTCAGATACAATTCCCAGCCTCTTACTATATTCATGGTTCGAGCAAAGATACATCCTTAATTCAGCAAAACATTTTGACGTTCTTTTTTTGTTCCAGTTTGCCGACCCTGGCCTGACATTTGTTTAATTGAACACAGTCTCATAAGTGGCAAAACCTCATTACGTTACGATGCCAGATGTTAACCACAGTCATCGTGTCATTCCTCAAGACAGGTCTATAGCAGCCCAGAGTTGCAGGGGTTAATTGAAATGGCCTATAATGACAAGGACATAACTCACAACTGAGAGAGAGCTACGTTTGTAGCCTTAAGCCAACAGGGCTTTTCCCGTACCACTATCGGCGGACATATTTGATGATATATGTGCATTGTAAGACTCACACCATTTGAATGGGCCTCTACAGATTCCCGACCCATCTTGTTGTGTCCCAACAGAGTGTCACCCATCATCCCACTCTAGTCGAAGACTATCTCAATCCCAATGTCCATGTGTGTGTGTTGGCACAGGGAGTGTCTTACCGGCCCACAGGGCGGTGCTAGTGGCTCGCTGTGATGTCATGGCGGCCATGTTCAGCGGGAAATACGCCGAGGCGCGGAGCCGAGTGGTCCCCATCCACGGGGTCTCCTCCGACACCTTCCTGTCCTTCCTGGAGTACCTCTACACTGACACCTGCTGTCCGGGTGGGTGAACTGACAATATCAGACACTTCAGTTGATGTAGTATGACAGGCAGAAATGAGTTGGTAGAATGCTGTTAACTGTCAAATACACGAGTTGGTGCAAAGGATATGACAACATAGGGAGGAAGTGTGGTAAGATTTGCATTTGTTTGTTGTTGCATCTGAACAGGACCATACATGCTGCGGTTTAGCAATGAGACAGCTAAAGCCAATTACAACACTGTATTTAATATTACATGTTAATAAGCAGCAGCAGGGCTAGAAGGAAACATGGAAGATGGACTAGCTCTGAAGAAAAACGTCCTGTGTTTTCTGTTGTCGGGTTAGCGTGACTGATGGAAGGCCTGAGTCATATCTGGCCAGTCTTATTTGGCTGTTCGAATGTAGTGTTTCCAGTATACCTTTGAAGTATTTGTCACCCTCGATGTTTTAAAATGCATTTTGTACAAGTCTTTGAGTTGCAACATCCTAGAGTTTGAATATAAGTGGTTCCTCCAGCGATTCTAAATCAGTACATGAAGAGACTCAAGCTCTCAAGCCATCTGCATGAGAGCAACACACCCACCCACCAATGTCAACTTAAGCAGAGATTTCAAGAGAAATGAAATTGAATCAAATTAGATTGATGAGAAAAATCTGTGACGCAGAATTTAATCTGCAGATGCCACACTCAAATCTCAGAGGACTATAGTAACTGGCTTCTAAGACTTTCACACTGTCAGTGGAAAATATGTTTAAAAAAATCCCCCCCAAAGAACATGTGAATGAATGTTGAAATGTAATGTCTCTTTTGTTTTGGATTTACTAAGCAGATATGGCAGTTTCCAAGTACTGAAGCAGTTCCCATTTTGTATAGTAGTCATTACCAAATAGGTGTTGGGACGGATGAATGCTCACTGAGTAACACATTATTATATAGAGGTGGTTTCAAAACAACCGTGCCCTCCACCAGTTTAACAAGGTTAGACAACCAAAAAACTCATTATAAAAGTGTGGTGCAGGTGAGCTGAGAACAGTGATCCCTGAGAAAGCACTTGGAACAATAACATTAGTTACCCGTGCTTTGAGCGACCCTATCAATTAACTGTCATTTGTCAGTTAAAAGCTGAAAAATTACTGTATCATCCATTCCGTGTTCCTAATTTCCCAAGACGTGCATTTATATTCATACAAGCACAAGACACCCTTTTAATCTATTTCATTTTAACCTGGAGATATTTAGATGCTAATCTACATTTAAACAAGCTTCAGGGTCCATAGCACTCAGTCGAGAGTAAATTATCACGGATCAACAGAGGATGGTAGATAGGAGAAACATTTTGCATCCCTGCCCGGGGTGGGTGAGAGGGGGCAGTGATTTTGATTGACAGCTAGCCGGCAACTGACAGCGATAGGGGGAGGATCACAGGTAATTGGAGTGGACGCTGTAGCACTCACGAATTGTGACTGATGCTGAGGGGGATTTGTTTGAAAACTGTCGGGCGGTGGGATTCGACAGCTTTGTGTGCCTGACATGAATATGATTAATATCCACGAGCCATATGTTTGACAGCAGCGAGCATAAACGTCATACTATATAGCAGGGTGGCAAGAAACACAGTTTGCTTCTTTCTGATGACATTTCGAGCCCCCAAGAGTGTGGAATGTGTGTCTTTTCGATAACGGGACCGTGTTGTGTGTCCAGCCAGTGTGCTCCAGGCCATGGCCGTGCTGGTCTGTGCGGAGATGTACCAGGTGAAGCGGCTGCAACACCTCTGCGAGGTGTGCGTCTGTGCCTACCTACAGAGTATGCCCAGCCGAGAGTTAGCATCCACTGGCATCAGCGTGATCCGCCTGCTCCGCAGGGCAAAGGTCAGTGTGTGCGTGTGTGTGTGTGTGTGTGCGAAAGACGCCGACGCTTGTACTTTTTGCAAGCGGAAGGTATCCGTCTGTATTTCAAGTCCCAAAGTGAAATGACGAGTCAAATGTGGATGATGAAGACGATTTCATGCTGAGTACGAGACTCAGTTGACGCAGCGTTTGTGTGCGGATTTCAATGTGGCAGTTTTTTAACCCTCTCTTTGTTTCCACCGTCCTCCAGTGTCACAACGCAGAGCAGCTATACGTTTGGCTCCTCCACTTCATCGCCAATAACTACCTAATCTTCAGCCACAAGCCAGATTTCCTGGAACTCTTGGGTGAGACATCAATTGCTTTTATGGTCTGAACAGCTGTCACAATGGCCAATTATAATAATAATAATAAATGCATTCATTTAGCAGACACTTTTGTCCGAAGCGACGTTCAGTACTTACAGCAACCTTCTTGATAAGCTATATTGTCATCAGTCACAGTATCTGTGGCTAAGAGGTTGATATTACAAATTTCAGGAGGCACAAAACTCTGATATGCAGAGTTCAGCAATGCAAATGGGATCCAGTTGTTGCCAAATGCAAGTTGTTTGTGCGGAAAATTGTTTTGAATATTAAGTTGATGTATTAAACATCGAGTAGATATGATCTATTATATCATGTTCATACCAGTGTTTTAGATGCTTTGCGTTGAAAGGCTAGCTCATTACCAACATATTTTAGAAGCACATTTCTGTTAGTTAATGCAGAAATAACGAAGAAGCAGTCATGACCGGCATATAAAAACATTTTTGACACAACCGTCTGGTTTTAGTAAGCATGTTAAGCATGTTTATTTTCATGATGTAGTTCTCATACACAAGTGCATATTTAGGGTCAAATGGACGGGTCTGTAAGGGCACAAGTGAAGTGAATAGTTTGAGGCAGAGCCTTATTGGCATTGGTCCACAGGTTCAAAGTGTAAACACAATTGTATCAGTTGAGCGTGTAGGCAAGGTGATGGCTTTTGATTTGGCAGAAACAAACAAGGGGATATAGCATGCTTTGTACATGTATGTTTGTTTGTGTATGCATGTTTTGCGCACAGAGATGCATGGCTACGGCATCGTATTGTTTAAATGGATAATGATATTGATAACTGTCGAGAATTACAATATCATTCAGACAGCAAGCAAGCAAAACAAAAAAAGTCCCTCTTTCTTTCTTTTGCGTCCCAAAAGAGGAGGAGCGAGAGCAGGTGGAGAGACTTCGGTGGCCGTCCAGGGGTTACCTACAGGAGCTGAGCGAGTACCAGCAACGGCGACGCAAACTTCGCAAGTCCCGCTGTCTAGTCATGTGACCCCGCTCACCCTGCTGTCACTTCCTGAAAACACAGCAGTAGGGAGGGAGTGGGGTGACAGAGACATTGGGATGAGAAAAATTGGGAATGGTGGAAGGGGGAGAAAGGTGGAAGGCGGAGAAAACAGGGTGGAAGGGGGGGTGGGGGGAGACAAAAAAGAAAGACATTGTTATCGAGACTTAAACATTGGATTTCGGCCCAAAACCTTTAGGCGAGGATGTGTTGAGGATAGTCAAGATGCTCTCCATGGCCAACAGTGTGTGGACATCTATTTAATCAGTATCGAGGCACCTGCTTGTCAAACATCTCATTCCAAAATCATGGGTATCATTGGGAAGGTAATCCACGTTTTGCTGCTATTTGCCTCCACTCTTCTGACAAGGCTTTCCAATAGATGGTGGTACATTGATGAATGATTCGTTTTTTGGTCAGCCGCAAAAGCATGAGTGAGGTCGGACACCGATGTTAGTAGATTAGGGCTAGGATGGCATCAGAAGTCATCCAGAAGATGTTTGATGGAGTTGAGGTCATGGCTAGGTTGAATATATGAAGACTGAGATTACAATGCCATCACAATAGCGGTAAACGGCATAGAATGCATGGAACTTGTCACTTATAGAAACAGAAAAGCTAACCTAGCTTCCAAACAAATAAAAATACTATCATAAAAAAACGATTATTTACACAATTCATTATAAAATGTATTGAATTCAATAACATTTTACATAGCAACAACCAACAGTGTAGACGTACATCCACCTAGAAGTCAAGATTTGGCTAATGTTGCAATCCAGGTAGTCAAAGCTCATTAAATTCCACAAAAGACAATTCATGGGTAATCAATTGACCAGACCTTCTAATATTTGAAATATATTCAAACTAAGGCCGAGGCTCTGTGCAGATAAGTCAAGATTCCCCACCCCAAACTCTACCAAACACTTCTGTATAAACCTCGATTTGTGCATGGTGGAAAACAGAAAAGAGGAGAGGGCCTTCACCCAACTGTTGCCACACAGTTTGAAGCACAGAATTGTCTAGAATGTCATTGCAGCACTACCAATAAGATTCCTTCAGTGAAGCTAAGGAGCCTAGGTCGAACCATGAAAAAACAGCATGCAGTGTTCTGGAATCCGTCAAACCCAGTAGTGCGTCAGACTACCAGATGGCAGAGTTGGATAACTCCAGAGAACGCAATCCAGAGAACGCAATGCACTGCTCTTACGGTCCAATGGCAAGTTCTACATTACTCTAGCCAATGCTAGGTATTGCTCATTGCTGATCTTAATAACCCTTGTGCTGCCTTCGGATCATTTTGTCCCATGGCGGTGGGTCACAATGACCCAGAGGCAGCACAAGGGTTTTTTTTACAGAATGAAAATCCATTTTATGACAATCCTAATGAACAGTTCTTGTGTTGATTTGACTCCTAGAGACAGCTTAGTTAAAACGCTAAAAGCCTTCAGTTTCTTATTTTGAAAGGGTGTCCACATACTTTTGGCCAAACTGTGTGAGCGTCGTGGTAAGAGACGAGGGAGTGGAAAGGTCACAGAGCCCCGAGCTGAAAGGATCGCAATGTTGACATGGAGCGACACATGTGATGTGTGATGGACTCTTGCTCCCCGAGGAAGGAACAAAGTGACTCCAAGTCCTTGCTCGAAGGACTGTTACAGAAGCAGCATATTTTATTTTGGATTTTACTGGAGGCCAGAAAGCCCTGAAGAGATCTATTCGCACGATCATAATTCGTATAAGGCAGACACAAAATGGCGGATGTCAATGTCAAGTAACTACCCCAATTAAGGGTAGAGATTTGCAGTCTCAGAAGCTAATGACTGCATCAATATGAAGGTTGTCCGCCATAGGAGCAGACTTTTGTGTTTACCTAGAACAGTGTTCTGACAAATGCAAGTGCTGCGGTGCGTTAAGTTGTACAGGCTGAAAAACCATTTGAGAGAGCATTTGGTCTCAACAAACATAACCTCACAAATCTACTGGGGCAGTCTGTGTATTACCCATGCTGGACACAGAATTGTACAGTTCGTGATTTAACCTTCAGCCTCATATACATGAATTGATATGTTTTCTGTCAATAAGGGACGGGAGGTTTATTGGGGACTGCTTCATACTGAAAATGTCGTGATTTTGCTGACCGGGGTGCGCATATTTATTAAAACACAACATTAGACTCCTCCATAGTAAATATTTGGTTTAATCTGTTTATTTAAACCCTTGCCAAACAATGCCTCTGGTTGGAAACAACTTGAAAATCGTAATTTTTGGGGGTTGCCATGAAACTATTATTTGACGGTGCTGCAACTATTTTTGTATTGTGTACAGTACATTAAGGTTTCATGTTTTTATCTTATTTTGTATTGTTTGGAATAGAGACAATGTGGTTACCTCTCTATTTTACAGTCCAACTATTCGTCTGGTATCTTCATAGAAATTAAAGACTGCAAAGATAATAAATGAATAATTAATGGTATACTCTGTTGAATTTTTGGCCATCGTAAAGCCGCAAATCATCCTTAATGTGGTACAGGTGTTTATGTGTTTTTAATGTATTTATGCAAAAACAACCATGTCAGATGAGTGACTATGCAAGCAAGAACAGAAGTTAAGTCAGCCAGGACCAGCCAAATTCAGTCCCTTATAAAGCTCACTGGAAAGACCTGACAATGAAAAATGTGCTTGATTGGAATTGTACTTCCTGTGTGTACTATGATGTCTACATACAGGAACCAACCTTATTGTTTTAGTGTTGACATCGTACTGACTACAATGCTGAGGATGTCATCTTACCAAGTCTACCTTTTAAAAGCCAGGTACTGGAGCACCATTGGTAGGTCTGTAAAATAAAGTGTGTACCCATTACTGCATATGTATCCAGCATGAGGAGAGGAGAATACAGTGATAGTTGTAACCTCTGACTCACTCTGAATAAAATAGATTTTAGACAGACGCTTAAAAGTATTTGATCTCAGCCCTTGCATCTTCTCGAGAGCATCCATACATAAAGGATGTACCGTCGAGTCTCAATTAAGCATTATGGCACTGACCACCATATTCTATTCTATCATATTGAAATGTTACATGTCAACTGGGGCTCATTTACAGTCTTGCAACTCACCTTTTCCTCCCCTTTTTTCCCCAACCTCTCAACCGTTCTAGTCAGTTAATCATACATAGCTCTCATATACAGTTGTCAGCCTCATTTGACTCATCTACCTCCTGCTACGTGCGCGAGCCATACCTGAGGCCAGTGTGCGTCACTGCAGCGCTCCGATGGCCTGCATCATTTTCTTCAGTTTACCACTCTTGTCCATCTCTGCCACGTCAGAACCTCCTCCCACACACTCCTCGCCGATGAATACCCGTGGGACCTAGGAACGTACCAGAAACACATGCCATCAGCGGCCCCGTATACTGTAGTATAGTCATGTAAATCGGCTGCCCTGTATACTGTAGTATAGTAATGTGAATCAGCTGCCCTGTATACTGTAGTATAGTCATGTAAATCGGCTGCCCTGTATACTGTAGTATAGTAATGTGAATCAGCAGCCCTGTATACTGTAGTATAGTAATGTGAATCAGCAGCCCTGTATACTGTAGTATAGTCATGTGAAATTGGGATTTAGGAACGAGACAGACATACAACAGCTTTTGTATACCAAAGATTAGGCTTTTCTCAATTTTGACATAATATGTTTAGTCAAATGTTACACAATGAATCACATGTAAAGAAGAACGTTGCCACTGAACGGAGGGACAACATATGAGGCAAGCACTGCCATGTTAAGAGTTCAGTGTCAATGTTTTTGTTCCGTTCCTACTTCCTTGTTCCTTGTTTGTAATTTGGCCGAATATATTAGGTATGGCCTTTTAAGACTAGCATGATATACAGGGACTCGAGAGTAATTCTTTGTTGAAAAACATTGAAAATCCAACACTCATCAAATGGAACCATAATCAGGGGTGCACACGGTGTATAGGCCCCTGTAACGACAGTAGGCTATCTCTTGTGGTCATACATGGCGATCTACTGTCAATTTGATGATATTGAGACAGTGCGTTGCATTGAGTAGGCTAGGCCAATTGTGTGATATATTTATGTTGTGCATGTCCGCATTGAGTGGAAATAGAGGTTTTACGTCATGAGTAGAACACCTTTGTTCTCACATAACGCCTTACTAAAGTGATCGTGGATAGAAAGCTGCACTCACGGTCCTGGCTCCTGTTATTTCCAGAAAGTAGTCCTGCAAACTACCCATGTCGCTCCGTCCACTGATATCAATGTACTCCAGATGTCCAGGTTTGAATTTGTACTTCGAAAGAACATCTTTGGCCATCACACAATACGAGCACGTTGGCTTTATAAACAAAACAACTTTATCTCCCTTAATTTTGGTTTCCACAAATTCCTGTGCCATTTTGCTATGTCCGTTGGAAATACAGTGCTTGGAGGTTGTCTAGAACGATAAATAAACGATGTTCTAGTTATAAAATGAATTAGAAGAACACTTCCGTATTGTCATGTCATGGTTCCGGGAAGAGGCGTGGTTAAACTCCGAAGTCGTATTTTTTTTTATACATTAGGCTACAAAGACAATTTCTATTGTAATGCATAGGTACGTTGGCGAATGCCTGACCTCCAAAAAGCATAACAACATTCAACGTTTTTTCTTATTATAAGGTACCAAAACCAAAGTTACATATCAGAGATGGAAACTCAAGGCTGGCAAGTCGCTCATGTACTCAAAGCCAAGGACAGCTTCTACAAAGTACTGATTTCCGTTTTAAATAAATGTGCTCAAATGGCCACATACATTTTACACGTTGACATTATGCGTGATTGAGCATAGATTCATGGGGAACATTTGCAATTTATTTAATTTACAATTAAAACTTTTAACACAATAAAATGTGCTTAAAGTGAAAGGGTCCTAACACTTTCTGAAGACATATTACTGGGGAAGCAGAAAGTTTAAAAAAATTAAAATGATTGAAGACAACTACTTTTATTATAGTTGCTCCCAGTCTTGTGTGTATCAACATATTCATACATGACATACTGTATACTTACTATTGTAGAATATTTCCAGATCCCTTTCCTCTTTGTTGTTATTGTGAACAAGACAATGTCACAATTTCAGTAACTGACAGTAAGAATATTTAATGGTTTGGTCGATTTGTCGAGTTTTAATAATAAACTTGGCTTTAGCTATCTAAAAGGACTACATAAAGTGTGTCTGTTTGGATTGTATTTGTATCTGTGCATAGTTGACACAAAAGGAGATGAAGTACACCTTTTTACATTCATAACTCTATAAACATGAGGTAATAAAAACAAGGTTAAAACAAACTCAAATGTAGTTAATGGGTAGTACATGTTCCTAGAAGTGAAATATGCAGAGAACTATGAAATATTAATTTAGCTTCAGTTCTTCCCACAAAAAGTGAAATATCTAAATGTGCGCCTGTGCAAGACTTGTGCATCACATTTTCACTCAGTATTGAAGTTTTACTGCCTTTAAGGAGGCAACATTTAAGAGATAACGGTTCACAAGGTACAGTCTGGGCAGGTCCATAGTTCAACAGTGCTCCTTTAACTTGACAGGAGTACATGGAAGCAGTTCCATGAGACTAAACAATAGTAAAGTGTATTCAAGGGGGTGTAAGAAGAGTACTGTGTGCAGAAGCTGAGTATCCTGTCTCCATAGCCATTTTTATGTTATAAAAGACACCCATCCATATCTGACATCTCCTGCCACTGAAAAGAGCATTTTCACATGTAAGGAGGACGTAACAACTAAGTATACTTAATAACCTAAAAAAGGTTAGTAAAAGAAGAATGCAATAATGAAAAGGACTCATGTTGAACCAAGTTGACTTTTAATGTACTGATTAATGCATTTTCAGGTGGGCAGGTTTTCACAATCCATACACCAAGTCATCCCTCTCACTAACACATTGCAGTGATATCTAGTTGCATGTCATTAAGACTTCAATACCTTATTCGTTCCCCTTCAAATAACATATACATTAAACTCTGTTGTTCCCTCAACAATTCTATCAATTTAAATGACTGTTCTGATGACGTGCTCAAGGCCCTTCTATGCCATCAAGCCCCCACTTCAAACACATCTTACCCCATCCGTTGGCTGACGCTGCAAAGGGGACAGTCATTCCCTGTGCTGCCATATGTGAACAATTAGAAAATGCTTCATGCTTTCCCAGGGGTTGTCAGGGGAGAGAAGGTCTCTAAGTATAGCACTGTCAGAAGCACGAGAGCCCTCTTCGGGAAGAAAATCTAAGAAATGTGGGGACAGAACAGCAAGGGATGGACAAGACGTTGTGAGCGCAACCCAGCATATGCTGGGCTGCTTGTGGCTTGTTTTCTCAAATTCAGGGAAATTGCTTGTGGTGAACTGGAAAAGGTTAAAGAAATGTGAGCAAATCACTCTAGCCAGAGGATGGAAACTGATGTAGTTCTTTATGGCTCATTGGCGTCAAGGATACCGTGGAAGAAATGTAGGTTTTTATTCATATCAAGTTCTTCCAGATACAACTGCAGATTGCATGTTTTGAAATCATTTAGGTTGCTTTGAAGGAGAGAAAAAAAAATCCCACATAACTATTTTGTATAACCCCTGTCATGGTGGGACATTTAACAAAAGTAGTGACATTGCAAAATTGCACCTAAAAATTAAAGAAACTAATAAATTGCACAGTAGGTGTGACAATGACCAATCCAATGAGTCAGCCCGCTGCAGAGACTGGCCCTTAGAAACGATACAATGATCACGTACGTTATGAAAACGTCCCAATCTGACAATATCAATATCTGACGTTTGTTTGTGAGCGTCAAAACTCGACCAAACTGGCGCGAAACCAGGTAGCTAAGAAGTCTGATGCAGACCTTTACATTGTGTCACAGCAACAGAGACAACATTTCTCATCAATTTCATATATTTAGGGGAATAGTACACAAGTGCCCCCACCTCCCACCCTCGGTTGGAAATACTGTTATTAAATTATTATTATTTTTACTTCTTGTATCCAGTCTCTCCAGTATCTTTAATGTCTCAAAATAAAGATGAAACAAGTAGGGCCTTCTCACCACTGGAATAGCAGAACAGTAATTACATTTTTTTGGCAAACATTCTAACACAGGCTTGTAAACAATATTTCCCTTAAGCTTTTAGGAGCTCTTAATGTGATATCATGAAATAAAGTCTAATGTTGATTTTCATTTTCATAGAACCCATCCATCCATCAAACTGAAACAGCATTCAGTTGGGGGAAGAAAAACAAAAATGAAAAGAAATGCCATTCTAAACTCTGCTACAGTTACGTTACTTTTGACTTCTAAGTTGGAATCAAGAAGAAAATTACACATTTGTCATTGTAATACCAATTTGTCCTTTGGTGGAAGTGTAATTTGTATTTTTGTTTTGTCACACAAGAACACAGCCTGTTTCATTAAATAAGCTGGAGAGGAGTCTGTCCTTCAAGAGGTTCACAGATCTCGACCCAATTAAGAACATGTAACTCGCCAGGTTGATCCCGAGTGCTCTGGCTATTCAAACAAAGACGATAGCAGCTTTTTTTGTTTTTTGAAATTTTCTCACTCCCCCCCCCTCCCCACACACACGTGTGTTTTTCCTTTGCGTACTCCTTTTTTTTTCTTTTTCTTTTTTTCTTTGTTGTTGAAAAACACACAACTTCCAACTTCCCTACCCACCCCCACATTGAACCAGACACACGGCTTCTCTTCTTCTCCTCTCATTCATGCATGCTCACTCTCAATCACACATGCATGCACTTCCAAACGCACACTGCGCGAATTGTGCATGGCCTTTACCAGGCGGTTATAGTTCCTCCATGTTGGCCCAGGCACCCTAAAGTTCTCACTGACTTGACATTACAGAGAGTAAACTAACACCTTAAGGCACCCTTATGCACCGTGGGCATCAAACACTGATGGTGCTCAGGGTAACACCCACAAACTGGGGACAATACTCCTCGTAACCCCCACCCCACCCACTATCCCACCCAAGGCCATTCCAACCCATTAACAAGCCATGTGCACACAAATGATTGGTGCGTCTCAACAGTCAAAATGGCTTCCTATCCTCAATTTCTGTCCTTCAATATTTTAACACAGTAAGGTAGGTTGAAAAGAGCAATATGTTGAGCAACATGCCAGATAACTTTCTTATTTTTCATAGCAAGTGAAAGGAAACGAGTCCAGAAAGCCAATTTTGGAAAATTGAGACAAAGCATGGATGCGTGCAAAATGGCTACAGAAAGTCAAACACATAAGGCCCATGGAATATATGTATATATTTTTGCATTGCTTTCAATAAAAGAAAAGTTAATAATAAATCAGCTGCTGACTTCACCTCTCTTTCCTATAAGTTCAAAATAAATAGATCTCCGTTTCCCCCCCCCTCTCAACTTAAATACAAGTATAAGTATAATATTTTCTCTGCTTTTCAAAAATATGTTTAATCCCCCCCCCCAATCTTTTTCTTGAGGCTAGAAAAGATGAGTAGTCCCCTGATTTCACATGCACACATGCATGTCGCTCCAACCGGTATTGTAGTATTAAAAGGGAACAAGGGGTAAAAACATCAGTGAATAAAGTGGGGGAGGAGTAGAAGAAAGAATTTAAAGAATGCTGTAGACTTAAGCTGTTGGAATCAAAAAGGTAGGAGGAAAGGAAAACTGGGGGAAAAAAAGGTTTAGGTATCGAGCATGGAAAATGGTAATGGAAAAAAAGGGGTGTCTGAATAAATAAGAACTTGATGGAACCCTACTCCCATTTAATCCTTTTTCAATACTGTGGTCTTGAAGATTTGAGAAACTTTGTTGGCTACGTCCACCTGTATCCTAAATTTTCTGTGCTGCTTAGTGCCAGGCCTGCGCGTTGCGCTGGTCAAAGTCAGCTATGAGCCGCTTGATGTGGGCCAGCTTGTTGTGCAGGTACTCGCAGCGCTGTTTTTCCTCGTGGTAGTTTGGCCTATGCTGTGGGGTGACACACACAGATCAGACTTAGTCATTCTTATATGTATAGGACAATTTAAGGCAGGATTTATTAGGGCACAATTGTATGGAAAGTTAATGGAAACTAAATATATACACTCACTTGTTTCATTTTTTTGTACTCTTTCAAAACTTCTTCATGTACCTCCTGTAAAATGTAAGGGATTTACTTAATTAAAAAGACAAAACTGACAGGAGATTGTAATCGAAGAAAAGTTGATACAATTTCCATGGACTTTCATTAGCATTGCTAACGAGATTCTCTTGAAAGTTTATAAAGATCCATAACACGTAAATGCCAAATATGGTAACGTGATAATGTGAAGCGATAACACACACACACATAATGAAGGTGGGAGGGCACTTACCTGGTACTCTTTGGTGCCAGGCGGCAGCCTCTTGGACTGGGCGTCAAGCTGGGTGAAGCGGCGGGTGGTGCTCTCCACGCGAGCATGTAGGACGCGGTACTCGTCATACTCGCCATTGAAGTCATCCTTGTAGCTCTGCCGCTGGTCCGTAGAGACCAGTGGTGTGTACTTCCTGCAGTGGGACAGACACGGGGATGTGGATCAGTGAACTGGTCACTGGGTTGCTAATTGTTATTTGTGCTCAATTTACGGACGAGGACTGGTTTGCAGTCAATTTAGATTTCAATCGACAAAAATTAAGCAGAACTGCACTTTTAAGTGGACAGTATAAGGTGTCATATGTAGGAAAATATTGAAAAGGGAAGGAGTGAATAATATGTTTATAGGTCTTAATGAATGGATGTTTAACGTTTTATTTGAAACAGCAGTCTGGTATTAGACATTGATTGTAATTAGCATGATGGGGGAATAGGGTCACTCACGCAATGTAATCGGGCATCACAGTGGTGGAAGAGAGGTCTGTAGAGTGACCTGGTCTCTCTTTAGAATCTGTTGACAGAGATGAATCAGTTATTCTGTACACTAAACAGGTTAATCATGACCTGTCTTTTTCTTTACATACTTTGAAACCAAGATGAACATTTTCTGCAATGTCTGAAACCCCTTTTCCTGGTTCTTTGCAGTAGAATTCAAAACGTACGTATAACATGTCTTTGGAAAGGACCAAAAGGAGGGGCCTCTTTGGTCGATAAGTAAAAATGAACTTTTAACCGAGAGATCCAAAGTTTTAAGAATGAAGAGAAAGCCGACGTCAAGACTGAAAAAGGCTGTGCCCAAAGGAGCAGCTCCGTTATCGCGCCGCAAACTGACTCGTATTTAAAAGGCACTACGACAAGCAGCAGGTTCAATCCCTGTATCTGACAAAGTGCACCAAGTCACGTCTGACATGATTGCGAGGGCAAAAAGTCCCGTTGTGGTCATAAAGGTCACATGGCTTTCAATATCAGTGTAATTCAGAACCATGACCTGGCAGATAGCAAGCCTCCATGTACAGGGGCTTGGGCCATGGCAGCCTGTACCTAGTGAAACATGCAGATAGATTCCAAAGTCTGAGAGATAAATCGTCCTGTAAATTGAATATTGAGGGCTTAACATGTCGAGCACGATACAGACATGTTCATTTTGCATTGGGTGTTTTTTTGTTGTTGTAAAACAGACCATAAAAAGACTGGCTGGAATTCTGACCCTCAAATGCATACACAATGATGGACTTCACATATACAGAGGTCACCCCTAACCCACATAACATGAGGATCATCTGTATAAAAAGATTCCTGAGCTTAAAAAAATAATAATTGTGCTTCCACAATCCAATTTAAAAGGATTTCTAAACCTACTTTGGTCCAAGTTGGGGTTCTTAGCGATGGCTGGGGTGGTTCTCTCCTCGGCCTCGTGGCGGTGCCTCTTCTTGGGCTTCTGGCCCTCCTCGGCCTGGACCCCAGAGGGGCCGCTAGCGTGGCCCTCCCTGTCCTTCCTCTTCTCGCTCACCTTCTCCCTCACTTTGTCCTTCTCTTTGTGCTTCTTGGCCTTCTTGAGCTTCTTACTGCTGCTGTTGTTGTTGATGCTAGGCGAGGGTGGCGTGGTGGTGACCACTGACGAGGTAACGGTGAGGGAGGTGCGCGGCTGCAGGCTGGGGGAGGTCGAGGAGCTGGTGCTAGGGGCCTGGGCTGGCGGTCGGTAGCGGTCTTGTGGGGTCCGTCCGGAAGCAGGGCTCTGAGACTGATTGGGGGAGAGGGCCTGGAGAGAGCGACCAGAGGTTGGGCTGCGACTGGGGGAGATGGAAGAGCTGGGCCCCTGGGTCGGAGGTCGATATCGGTCCTCATTGTTGCGGTTCAAAACAGGACTGCGGGTGGGGCTGGGCAAAGATGCTGGTGCACGTGTTTGGACCGGGGGTCTATAACGATCCTGAAGATTATGGCCGGGCATGGGGCTGCGGCTGGGGGATGGGGAGGGAGCCCGGGCCTGGACAGGGGGGCGGTATCCATCCAGAGTGCGGCTGGGGGACGGGGAGGGAGCCCGTGCCTGGACAGGGGGGCGGTATCCTCCCCCAGCCGACATAGGGCTGCGGCTGGGGGAGGAGGCCGGGGCCCTGGAGGTTTGGACCGGTGGGCGGTAGCGATCCTGAGATGTGCGGCCGGAGACCGGGCTGCGGGTGGGGCTGGGTGAGGGGTCTCGACAGGAGGAGCTCTGGTCCACCGGGAGGTCCTGGGTGCCTCGTCCTTCTGGCGTGCTGGGAGAGTTAGAGTTGGAGCCAGGGCCTGGGTGGGGATGGCTGTGATGCTGGGAGTGGTGGTGGTGCGATACCGGCGGCTGGTGGGAGACGGGAACGTGGGGGCCGATCACAGTAGCGCTGGTGGGAAGGAGGGAGGAGCGCTTTGTGGTGACGGGGCTGTGACGTGGAGAGGTGGACAAGGCAGTGGTAGTGGGGGCAGGGACAGGGACAGGGGGCCCTCGGTTGCTGAGGTGGGCGATGCGGGGCTTCTTGGGCATCAGGGGATCGATGAAGTCAAAGTCGGGCTTCTGAAAGACATAAACGAGAATCAGAGACATGCCAGTCAGCAGCCCAAGGTTCCAAATTGCAGGTATAAGACAGAAAAGGGACATGTGCGCATTATCATTTGATCATTATTATACTACATTCATGATGCATAACATGTTACACCTAGTTATTTGATGCATTTATATGTTTGTTGATGGAAAAATAATATGAGACGTATCAAAACTTAACGTGTAAAAATGATTTTGGGGATGGCATGTGCACACTTACTTGTGGTGACAAAGATACGTCATCTTTGGGGGAACCGCTGGAATTTCCCAATGGAGGAAGACCCAATTTCCTGTATACAAATGTGTATATGAGCGGTAAGCAAATCACAGGCCAATTGCTAAAAGTTCTTACTAACCGCCATAGCCTCTGTCGGCTTCTGCGTCTAGCTAACTATAGATATGCAGGATGTATGATCAACTAGCAATAACCGAGAACCAGGTTAATGCCAATGCATTGGAGTTTCAATCCAGATGTGGAAAATGGGCAACCAAGTATCCGAAGATTCCACAACTGAAATGGAAGTGGCTCTCACGAAGAGACGGCGCCTGGAGTGTGCGGAGTCTCGAGATCATTTAGCATCTTCCACATCTGGATAACTCCCAATGCATTGGAACCTGGTTCTTGGCCAGGTTCTTGGCCGTGGATGAATCCTTGCTCATTACACCACTAAATCCAAGAAGATTTATAACTGGTGGGAGTCCCAAAGTCCTGCTTATGTTAAAGCTCTCCAGTTGCTGGCTCCATTGGTCTGAACAATAGTGATTTATATAGTTGATTAGAGTTCTGGGGTAGTCAATGGTCAGGGGGATGGCACTGGAGCCGTGTGGGAGGAGAGAGCCCAGATTCTAGTGATAAAAGCGCTCATACCGTGCCAGGAGTCTGTCCACCTGAACCCGATCATCCTCTGAGTAGCCAGGCCAGTCTCTCTGGACCTCGCGGTAGATGAAGTCCTTCAGAGAGTATGCATTGTCTTTGGGGTTGAGATTGGCCACCTGTTGTCACACACACACACAAATACACACAGGGTGCACACAAACACATCGTCAATTAGTCTAGTCGTTTTCTGTAGATGTAGAAGGACAACTTGGTCCTGGAATGTAAACGAGTTTAGAAGGTTTTTTCAATTTTGAAAAATGAAAATAAAGTCAGCATTTCCTCAATTCCTTAAAATTCTATTTCCTTAAAGTCCCCAAACATTACACTTAAATACCAATTGGTAAAATCCCCAGTACACAAAATCATGTTGCATCAATACGCACCAAATATTGAACCGTACCAAGAAATCCAGTGTGATCAGATCTTCGACAGATGTATTTGCGTGCAACTTGAGCGACAGTTGGTTTAGAGATGAACACTGAGCATTGGGCATTTGTCTTTTGAACAAGTGAAACATTGTAGCCGTCCGATTCGAGTCACTCGTTTAAAGTACATGCCCAGCTTTTTAGATTATTGAGCTCCCTCCGAACTTTCCCAAACAGTCAATAGCTCGAGAGAAAGTGGGGTGATTGTGGCCGAGAGTTTACATGACAGAGGCCAGTGCCCGGATTGATTGCAGGAGTACACATTATACTATTGGAGTTCATGGAAGGAGTTTAGTGACATGCATAGTGACAGCGATAAAGATGTGTACAATTTAATAATAATTCGACACAAACACCATGCGTGAAAACAAATGACGTTGATGTCGGGGCAGAGCATCCGATCTGACGCTCGTACATCTCAGGTAAACGAAGACGAGGCTTGGTGATGATGCCTAACGTGTCTAGTCTAGTTTGTCTGAGCCTTCGAATGACAAAACGGAAATGCAGCTCGCCGCGAAGCCATGCACAGAAAAAAGTATCAAGTCAAGAAAGTTGTCAATTGTACCAGACATGGTACAATAAAGCTTTCATGTGGAGTCGTCTTAAGGTATGTCTTAGAGAGAGAGCGCGCGTGTGTGGTTTACACTTGAGCGTGATGAAACCGGCTCAGATGTAAGGCTGCTTGTTTTCTTTCCAAGGGGCTGTGCTCACTGCTGAGCCGGTTGTGTGAATAAAGGTCATTGTTATGAGAACTCGTCTCCCTCGCTTTTCCCCCTTTTCCCTGAGTGATTTGCATTTCTGTGCTCTTGTGCCTAAGGGCGAGGAGGGGGTCCTAGGGGCTAACGGTGACATGTCGCCTCTGGAACAACTGCAGCTCCTTACATGCAACCCGGGGGTGGTTTCACCGGCAAGGCGGGTTTAAAACCTTTTGGAAAAACATGGATTCAAGGTGCAAAGGTGCTCCTTATCAGTGGTGTCGGTCAAATGGAATATACTGTAGGTTTTCACCCCGTCGAAAGAAGTGCGGCCCTTATGACATTCTACCGTACTCTTTGTTAACGGCTTCTCATTCGGGAGCTTTGATGTCTTCAAAAGACTATAAACTCTCACCCCTCCTTCCTCACCTGCTGCAGTGTGCTCCCCAGGGAGTTGCGGTCCTTCTGGCTCATGCCGTCTCGCTGAAGCCTGGCCAGCACCTCCAGCTTCTTGTAGGAGCGCATTGCTAGCAGGTGGATCACGCGGTCGCGGTACGGCCGCTGCGACACCGGGTTGTTGGCAAGGCACTTGCGGATGGTGTTGGCTGGGTTGATGGGCGTGGAGCGTTTGCGCTCCGGGACGGGGTCAGGGGCCGACGGCGCTGGTTTTCGGATGTGGACTTGCTTACCTGCGGGGGTTTGAGGAGAATTGAAAAACATTGGTGAGGTGGGGGAATGTGAAGAAGGTCAAAGAAGGTCCTGAGCCCATTAGCCAGGTCAACAGTCTCACGCCTCTATAGCTTGAGGCAGCCTCTGCTCTTTAGCAGAACAAGATAGGTGAAAGCATGTACACAGCGTTGACCCAATCTGATCGTGGCAGGTCAGTGCTTTCGCAAACGCGGCCTCCGACGGACCCCTTCGGCCTTTCGCCGAGTCAGGATGACTTGACGTTTCCTGACACGGCTCACTTTAAATGATTATAAAACTGGAAACCTCTTTAACAGATTACAAGTTAGACTGAGAAACGTACTCCGGTTCGCTGCCTTCACTTTACTAGAATGATGTGGCGCCTTTAGACCACAAAAGGATATCGTGGCACACCTGTTCTCAAACATTTTTTGTTGTTGTTCCACAGCCTGTTGAGTCCACGAGGCAGGTGTATCTCGTGTCAAATGATGATCATTATACCCTAAAGTGGGGTCACTGTAGACCCCCAATGCCATACTTGCAGTAAAACTGAAAACAACTACGGCCAGGTGCATAATGACACACGCCATGACGTCCACTCGAATGCCAAGCCGACTATGCAAAATGTTTCAACAACCGTTTCGATAACAAATGGAATCACACTCAGGATAAGGATTGCGTGATCACTCCCTGATGAGTCAAGCATATTCATACCTTCAAAGTGTAACTGTCTGCTAGTACGATGTGAACCCCAAGCCAGCTGTGACATGCCTACACCCCACCCCTTTCCTCTGTTGCCATTAACCCTCTCATTTCCCAGTTTCCATCTGGGCCTGTAAATGCAAATTGTTCCCCCGGAGGCCGAAAGAAGACAAAAACTAACTATTCTAGTTTGTGGAGAAGTGAGACCTTGCGCGTGCTAGTCACACCACTTTAATTGCATTTCTACCAACCTAAAATGTTAGGCTACATTGTTCCAACAAGCCTTTCACAATATAAGTATAGGCTATGTTGATTCTGTTCCAGGCATCAAGACATCGATTTATCAGTCACTAACACATCATATACAATTTAGGCTTAGATAAAAGGTCTGTATCCTAATCTTTTATTTCAGACGCAAGCAATAAAGCTGTGTGCCGAGTCAACCTTCAGAGATGAATGATTTTCACTAACGATAGTTAGGCAACCTGCTACTTTCAATGCTGGGTTGATGTATTCAAATTACACATCGGCTACTAAGTACAGTATGCCTGCGTGTGTAGAAGGCACTGTTCACCCAGGGACAAAGAACACATTGGGAAACAAGACAGTTTGACAACAATGATTTATGTAACGTTCCAGCAAGTTATATCATAAACAACAACAAAAAAAACACGCACATCCTCCCTCTCTGGGTAAATGACATAACAAGTACGACAGATGAACTATTCTGGTGACACCAAATCTCTTGATATCGCACAAGGGGCCGGAAATCGAACTTTGGCGGGAAAGAACCAGACACCCAGTTGAACCCTTTGGAAACGCTCCCTGTCAAGGATTTGCCCACACTTCCCTGGTAACGTGTGCATACGGGCATGTGGTTAAACCTATGCCATCACGTTAGACCAGAGACTCCGAACAAGGTTTAAAAAGGAGGGCAGACCGGAAGTAAAGACCGGAAAATGCCTCTCGAGTATTCACACCGGCCCTTTCCTAAGCAGTGTGAGAAGTAAGTCTCAGGTCAATTATATGGCAGATTTGGCACTGGGCCACAGTTACATCAACAGAAGGTTATTACGTTGCACTTTTCAACATATCCTCGTTCCCCTTCTCTCTCCTATCTTTGAATGGCCAGACGGGACAGTAACAAACCGAGCTCGACAAATAAGATTAGCGCCAAGATTAACTTTTACTTTTCCACTTGCCTTGACCTCAATCCAGCCGTAGATCGCCATGGGCAAATTATTAGTTTACAGGTGTTGGAAGTGACTGAGAAAAGGCTACATTTGTGTCCAGTGTTGGGTATTTATTAAGAGGAGAAACTAAAGAGATGGACAGATCAGCAAAAATGTCAATTAAACCAGCAACTTCCTTTCCTCAACACTTATCAGTGGGAAGCGCTAATCAAAAAAAGCCCAAAGGGCAAACGGCTTAGTCTGGCCAAAACAATGGCCTACCTCCCTCCATTGAAAGCTTTCAATGACATCGCTTTCACCTATTCAGTCCTTCGGATACACAAAGGGAAGAAAAAGCAACGTGGGTAGGAAACAAAGGAGCCATTTCATGGGCTATGGGGACACAAACCTTATTGCGACCACCCTAAAATCCTACCCCCCCCCCTTAACCCTTCAGTGTCCACTTCTGGGGGTGACCCAGAGGGGCAGTTCCAACCATCCACACAGGATACGTCCGGCTCTGCCGACTCACCTCGGAATTGCCCCCCTGGCTTGATGACTTTGGTCCCCCGTTTGCGAGTGTCCTCCTCGGCCTGGGTCATACGCTCCCTGGTCACCTGATAGGAGTCGTTGGTGGCGCACACGGTGACCTTGTCTTGGATCGTCCCCAGGGACGTAAGGTGGGCGTTCCCCGAGCTAAGGAAAGGGAGTCGTTGGCCGCGTTAAAAGGGTTTTTTGTGAAAGGAAGCACTCGACATGTTGACCTTGAAAGTGGTGGACGAAAGAACCAGTGACCAGTGAGCCATGGACTTACCTGGACACATATTGTTGGATGCCCTCGAAGCTTCCCTGAGGGTTGTCCTTGCCCACGTTGGACAGGTAGAATTCAAAGTTATGGGACCCGTTCAAGTTATCAGTCCTGGGGATTTGAATGCGCTGTGGGGTTCACATGGAGACACACACACATGACTAATTAATGGTCGAAAGTCAATCAATGAATCCCTCCTTAAGAAAATTGCTAGATCCTCAGGTTTGGCCCTCAAACTGAATAATTTGCACAAGATGCACATTTGCTCTCCAAACTCATAACAATTCACAGATTTGCATCAAATAAATGTTTTTCTTTACTTCCCCACCACACATTACTACTGATAGCATGTCCCAGAAGAGGCTCTGAGGTATGAGATGCTGTGCGTGTGTGTGTGTGTGTTTTAGAGTGAGTAAGACCGAGAAAGACCAAGTCTAGTCCAGCTGCAGACTCACTTGACTGTTACTGGTATTTATAGCCATACATTGGGAAAGTTGAGCTCTGGGTAAGCGCACAGGCGGTCAGGGGTAAACCGGATGCTTTCACAACATGGTGGGGCTCCACAAGCTTCCAAATACCCCGTCACTAACAATTCATATTTCACTTGAATCAACACAATCAGTAATGCAACACTGGCCAGAATCGTATCTGACATGTTTTATGGAACTAGTGGTTGAAAGAGACAATCTAGTATGGCACCTGATAACATCTCATGACCCTAATGTATCTGGATATTGGGTATGATACTAAAACAATGTCTAAAACAAGGTATGGGGAGCACTGAGATGGGAGGACTTACGCCTTGGAGTCCCTTGAATTGTATTGAGGGCTGTGAGGACGGTACATTCTGGAAGAGAGGAGAATTAATCAATTTACAAATAAAAAAACATTCGAATTGTTGAATAGAAGTATCCTTGTTTCTTTTTTAATGCGGACATGATTGAATTGTAAGTTCACAGTCTGACAGTTATTGAGCCTACAACGCAGTCTAAAATCACTGGACTCTAAATAATGTGGGCCATTTCACCTAGAAAAGTATAGAAAATTGGCTAATAATTGTTGTGTATTACTTTGACCTGATTGAGAAACGTTTTAAGGAAGCAATCACCCTTTTTCAAAACATATTAGCCATAAAACGTTGCATGAAACATTTTAACACTAAGACGTCAGTGGTGAGCTATATGTGAAAGTGAACTTCAGAAAAAGAGGTGGTCGTTTTGACAGAGGTATTTTGAAAAGTTTGTTTTAATGCAGACTTTTTGAAGCTTGTGTTTGTGGTAACCTGAAAAAGAATCGCAAACATGCACATCTTCCAGCCTGGTGGGGAGGGAAGGGGGGGTCATAATAGGCCTTTTCACTCAAAGTATATATCTGCTACTGATATGCCATCCTTGTTTCCAGATGGTTCCGCTCAGATTTGGTGTTGATATTGAAAGAATAAAGAAATGAGGCAGAGGAAATTACTTCCCATTTCCACATCTACACCCGAGCAAAACTATAAAAGTTGCTCGTTTTTTTCTTTTCTTTCTTCAACCTAGAAGAAAGAAAAACTACACCTAAATTAGAGGCGAGCAATTGACAAATAAACAGTGCTTCATGGAACTTATGCTAGGTTATAAAGCTGAACTTATTACAGGTTTCTTCCCCAGAAGTTTAGAGTCGAACTAGCAACAGTGGACTCACCACCCATCCCCCAACAGGCACTCAAACACACGCAGTCCCGATCGCATTTCATGTCACCACAGACAGAAAGAAAGGGTTGCAGCCTGTGCTTGGGCAGCCACTGGGCTAGTTCTGCCCCCACACAGACTAAAGAGAGTCAGAGAAACAGAAAGCAGGCAGTTTTGGCTGCTCAGTCAGCAGGAGACTGGGTGGACTGCTGTTCAGTGCAGCGTGCGGCCTAACCATTCACTGTGCAATACGCCTGTTGCGCGGGCTGTTACTGGTCACAAAAGAATTGCTCAGATCCAGGAGTGTTAGCTCATATTCCTTGTATCAGTGTCATGGTCATGCTACCTGTCTGGTGAAGCACCCTGCTTAGAATTTGTTGCTGACAGCTTTCTCTAAGCTACTGCTGGTTTAATCCGATGTTGCACCACAGACCTCTTCACCACTTCAGATTAAAAATGTGTAACTAGTTTCTTGTCAAACATTTTTGTCCTTGTTGGATTTTCTTTAGAGATTGAGAAAGTGAACACAAATGAAATTGTTACACTCACATTAAAACTCCAACATTGTTGAATGTACGTACGTACACTGACATGGGCCCTAAGTGCCTGACATGGAATTCTCACCATTCTGGGTATAGGCTTGGCTGATCAGCAATCTAACCGGGTGTTATGCAAGGTTGTTATTGACACTCCACTGAACTTCCCTGGGATTTTGCCCTCTGTTCCTCCCTGAGCCAGAGTCGTCCCTTGGTGTAGGCTATAGGCCTATCTCTGTTGTGGCAAGCCAAGATAAAACCATTTGCAGAGCTCTGGGATTAGCTAGCTTGACTATATTTGTTAACAGGTTAGGCCAGTGACATCTCAAAATACCTTTTGGTGAAAAGACATGTCAACCTTAGGGACTGTACACAATTAATCAAATGGGAAATTCTGAAGGAGGCCAAAATACATACTGGACCAGTCAATGGACTGTGAGGTTACTGGATTGGATACCAGATTTCTCTACAGAAGTGGACCTCATGAGATGTGACCATTTTGATGGGATCAGTAAAAGCCAACAACTGTCTGTGGAGTCTGGGACAATAGGCCTGCTGTTTGGGTGTTCTATACCTAGGCTGAAGTTAAGTGTATTTTACATTAAAACATTTTTTAATCACCTCTAGAGGGAGCTCCATTTTTAACTAGCTTAATTCCCATTCATGAACCAATGGCAAAGTATTACATTCTGAAAAATAGCACACTATTGATGCCACAAATGTAAATTTAACTATATTGGTGCGAAATCCTTCTATTTTACATTTGTTAGGTATATTGGTAATCAAAAATATATTCTCCGAGCCAGGTATCTAAACGAATTAGCTATTTTTCTGTTATTTTAGATACACCTTAGCTTGTTGATAGTTTTACCTTTGGATGATGTCCAAGGTTCGAAACAAAAGGGATCAACCCATTAGCAGTGGTTCTACGAGTTGTCACAGCCCCATGAAAAAATACTTTAGAACATGCCAGTAAAGCACCAGTTGACTTCAGATACCAGTGTGGAGGAATTAAATTACATCATACCATTGAAGTGCAACCATAATGCTTTACTACCACGACTTAATTCTCGCTGTCCTGTCAAGTAGTATCTCACGTGGCAGTGTGTATGTCTTAATCCTGTTATGAGTCCTCTCGTGAATAGAGCATTTGTATTTGTATAAATGATACAAATGCAACGTAAATAACACAATTCCGACAGTCCACAAAAGCAACTATTATAGTGACCTGATACAGATATTAGAAAATATCCACTATGATCGAGTGCCCAGCTGACACATTTCCTTGAGGCTCGAACAAGATTTGCAGTCTCAGGTAGCGCTAACGAGCTTTCGTCTTTCAAAAGATATTATAGAAATGTGTTTAAATAACATTTAATCAAGACGTTTGAAATCAAATGAAATAGCGAATCAACGAAAAAACGTGCCGGCAGTTTATCTTGCTCTTTGATTGGGACAGAAGGGTTAAATATGTTTAGCTTAGCAAGCAAGTTTGCTGGGGCTCGTACCCAGTTTTACATGATACGTGGTAGGTACCTTTAAGTTACATTTAATTGTAACTGCCGGTTTTGTTAGGCTATTTTTTGAAGGCATTTTGTTGGATTCGTTTTCATGAATAATCTACAGTTTAGTTACTTGTTAAAATAGCTGTCAAGCGAAATAAGTTATCGAACTTTAATACTTAGTTATGGCTGACACAAATAGACTAGTCTACTCCTTCCTGGCAAACTTGGCTTGCCTAGCAAGGTTGATTGACTTGCTAACAATTTATATCGCAAATATAGAATTAAGACAAGCTAGTTAATGCCAACCCGAGACATTTGACTTGTTTTGGCAGTGTGACAAGAGTAGAAAAGCCAGTGCCAGAGCTAACTTGCATCCGAAAAGCACATCCATTGCGACCAGTTAAATGTAGCAAAAAATGGTAGTCTAGCTAGGGAGCCCTATTCTTTTCAAAGGATGTGTTACTAGCTTGGTCTCTAAACTGGTTAGTTGCAGCTATAGATTAACATTTTGCCAGCTAGTACTTTGACGGCACTTAAAAAGGTGTTTTTTGAGGTTGTTAGCTATCTTACAGCTAGCTATTTAGTTTCTGAAAACTCAACATATGACAGTTTGCTCACCAGTTTTAGGGAACCTCGACACCCTATGAAAGTACTTAGGATCAACTTACCTTACAGTTTTGGTAGCTCTCTATTGCTCTAAATGCCGTCTCTGTCAATTTAACATGCAATACGGTGATTCCGTCTGCGTTCCGTCGGCCACAATTCAATCCATACCTCCCATCCTCGGAGAGCGCCGCCATCTTTACCAGCCCTCCACCATCGTCCCTCTGACGTCCGAGCATATAGCAGCAGCTCAAACTACCTAGCTCAAATTCAGGGGGAGGGACTCATACAAGGGGTTCGTTCAACATATATGGATCTGATTGAGTTGGCTTGTCTCGGGGAACAAAATGTAATTGGAGCTGTACTCATGCATTTGTTTAAAATGACAGTCTGTCTTTTGTTGTCGAACTTTGTTGAGAGATGGACCATTAAAATGATCAGCTGTGTTCTGACCATTATGACGTCATAGAACGATATAGTGTAGTCAATTTGTAATGCATGAACATTCACACAGTTATGTGAGCATCACAGTAAAACATTTTTATGAATCCTACTAACTTTATATTAAGGATATATTTTCCTCCCAAATAAAAGTTTACAAGAGCTGGCACCAGTCACTCACATTTCTAAAATGAATGTGTTCTAAGTTCTTAAGTCTTATGTAGTAATAGGGTTTTCCCTTCAAGATGTTTTCCCCATTAAGTTTTGTTTAATTATATATTAGACACCTTATCATAATTTGACCTGTAAAAGCAGCCTTTAACTGTGTCCAACATACACAATCAGGCTCAAACAAGGAATCACAACTGGGTTGTATTTTAAACCAAAAAAATATTTGAGTCAGTTCCTTCAAACAAGGGGTTATGCTGCATTTTTTAGTTGTTGTATCCTCTAGAAGGGTGTGGTAAAGCCAGTGTGAATCCAGCAGATTACTTTAGCTTGTCCACCACACCCATCCTGACAGCTTAGTCCCATGCCCCCCCCCTCCCCTCACACACACACATACACACTTGCTCACGTACACAGACACACGGTGAGACTTAGTCACCCTCCCAGATAACAACATCTCATGAGCTTACACAGAAGTGTACACATTGGCTGGCCAAAGTATCTCTTGTTAGCGGGATGTGCCTCATGTACTGTATATCACAACAAACGTCTTCAGTGGATCTCGTGTTATACTAAGTAAATTATTTAAAACCTATTTTGGGTGCAAAAGGTTCATTTCATCTCAAATTATCAGATTTCATCCAACTTGTTGACAAAAGTGCTGTTGTAAGCGTTGGCTCAATAGATGTCCTTCTGCATGGTCTGTTATTGTTAATATCAGGCATCGTGCTGGACTCACACGGAGGATTGATGGGATTAGACTCATTTATTAAACAAACATTGTTTTTGACAGTCTTATAGCACTCCTGGGCCTGAAGGCTTGAGGTCTTTAAACTGCTCACATGCAGGTTTTCAATCCTTATAAAATAAAGCTCAATGAACGTTTTCTTATTTGCCAAACTTGCACTCAGTCTCTCTTACTACCTTTAGGCCTAATTTAAGCGATTAACTTAAAAGTTAATAATTAATCATTGTGTTATTTGGACAGGCTTCTACACCAGTGATAATCAACAGCACATGCTCACTGAACTGCCCCTGAAGCTAATCAGTACACAACAACAGATAAAGATGTTCCTTCCATCTACAGTGACTTTAGAAAAATATTCAGAACCCCTTTTATTTTAGTACGTGTTGTAGGTGTAACTGTAAGTGGAGAAAATATGACTTTTTGACCATTGAACTTCATTCAATCACCCAGAATGACAATATAAAAAAGCTTTTTGTCATTTTTGCGAATTCATAACAAATCTTAAATGGAACTCTAATTTACAGTATTTAGACCTTTGCTGGTGTACTCCCAATTCTGGTCAGATGTATCCAGTTGGATTTATTTAACTGAGATGCGTTATGGGCTTTGCTCATGGAGGTGACCAAGAACTTAACTATGAGAACTTTGGAAGTCCTCTGTAGGGATGGGAGAAACTTTCCGGAAAGACTACCATCTCAACAGCACTTCATCAATCAGGCGTTCATGGTAGTGTGGCTAGATGGGAGCCACTCTTAAGTAAAAGCCTTATTACACGCTTGGAGTTTGCCAAACGGCATGTAAAGGACTCTGAGAGTATGAGAAAAAGATGATCTGGTCTGATAAGACAATAATGTAACTTTCTGGAATGAACTCCAAGCCCTATGTTTGGTGAACACTAGTCACTGCTCATCAAATCCATCCCTAAGGTAAAGCATGGTGGTGGTAGCATCATGCTATGATATATATGATATATACAGAGAGGTCCTGGAAGAAGCGCAGGCAACCTCAGACTGGGGTGACAGTTTACCTTTCAGCAGAGTCTGACCGTCCTTGAGTGACCCCACCAAAGCCCATAATAACCCCAAAGAACATCTTTGGAGAGACCTGCAGATCATAGCGAATACGTTTTTTTTAATTGTCCAAACAAGGATTGATTGATTAGTTGTTGTGTGTGAATATTAATCATAATTAAATTATATTAAATTTCCCCCAAAAGTGATGAACGTTGAATTCAAAACTAGTTTTAATTGTATTTGTGGAAACAACTGAATGAAGCCAATAGAATCCAAAGACGGTAAACTGTTAACCTACATAACAGTTTACACTTCCTACATCACACGGTTGGTCAATAAAGACTGGTTCTTCAGCCAGTTGTTCATCCTGAGAGGGGTGTTATTTGGAAACGTGACCTCAACTGTTGGGAGCTCCTTCAGGCAGCAGGACAGCCACATGTGCCGATTTGGTCCTAAGGCTATGGTGTGTTGGCAGTGGGAAAAAGCCATCTGCTTCTTTTTTACAGACTAGCTTGCAAAGTTGAGAGAAAAGTGAGAGAAACGAAGCATTCAAGGCAGGTTCGATACAGGAACACGTATGCTCATCAACATGTGTTCTCCATACACACATCTCCATTCTTTCCCTGCAAACTTGTGGCAATATAAAGACGTGGAAGAATTAGCAGCAGCATCCTCCTGCTGTTGTGTCTACTTTCCCCACAGCTAGGATTGAAGGCCCTTCTAACAGCAGCTTCTAACAGATAGTTAATCATTGGCCATTTGCGGGGAAAGTGGGCTCTCACACTGTTGACTCTTATCACAGAAAACCACAAAGGTGGTGGTGCAGTTTATCTTAAAGCTGACATTAATGGGGCAGGGGAGTGTTTCGTTTAAAGAGACAGGTTGTGTTTTAATTATTTTGTTGTGCCCGTTGTGGAATAGATAGGCTTGCACACACATTCTATTCAAGTAGATTAGGTTAATTAAAGAATATCACTCTGTAATTAACTTCCAACATTGTGTGCAAGGTAGCTAGCCCGCAAACATAACATACAATTAACATATACCTTTGTCTATAGCCTCTTACAAAGCATAATAGATCACTTAATTCACAAGAATATACATTTTGGGCTGCTAGCCATGCACTAATTTCTAACCTTTCAAAGAGAAATGCCTGCAGCCGATCCTACATATCATTAAAATCCACAGCCTTCACCTGACTATCATACTACTGTGCATAGGTTAAAGTAAGAAGCCTGGTAATCGTCACAACTAACCACATTTAGCAAGTACTGTGCCAAAACAACATGAGCCAAGCAAGCAATTGGACTTATCTCACTACCCCTCACGTCCCCATATCTCAGCAGCCATGCTGCTCTCTCCTCTGCGGCTCCAGAGACTCACACTGCCTCCCCAGGGAGACTAGCCTCTTTGCCGGAACATCTGCGGCCAGGGCAGATTCCCACCAGCTGTATTCCGGCGACAGGACGCAGGTGGGCCTCCGGTTGATGAAGTAGCGGTTCAGGTAGCTCTCCTCCAGCCCGGCGATCTGCACCCCCCTCTCCTGGTCTTGGAGGATGAGCTGAGAGCAGGCTCTGGCCATGGCGTACACCTCGGGGCACAGGCCACCATACAGCTCTGACGTGTAGTAATAGTCCCCTTCCCCATCCTCCACGAAGGCCGATGAGTCCGGCTCACGCTCATACGGGAAGGCGCGCCGTCGCATCCCGTACAGCTCCGGGTGCAGCGTGGCCACCAGTTCCCCGAGGATCTCTTCCCCCACCGGGGCCTCAAACTCTTGGTCCACATCAGCGCAGAAGACATACTCGACCTCATTACGAATTGGGTCTTTGATGGCGGAGGCCAGCAAGGCCATGCGCCGCAGGGCTAGGTGCTTCCAGCCAACTAGCTCCGCCACGGGGACTATCTTCAGATTTCTCCTGGGGGCCAGAAGGGGCAGCGGCTCCAGTGTGCGAGGGCTGTCTGTCAGGATATAGTAAGTGACGGTGGCACCCGGTAGGAAGTGGAGTTCGGCTGAAGACAGAAAGCGAGGGAGGAAACGGGCGTAACCGCCCACCGCTAGCGTCAACAGGCCGGTGTGGACTCTCCGTTGGCCAAACTCGTCTCTCCGCCAAACTGAAATGGAACTGTCACCCCACACCAGCGGAGCGCCCCAAGATGTTTCCTGATGGAGGCGCTGTCTCTCCTCCTTGACAGTTTCCTCAGTCTCTGCTCTGGCCTCAACGCCGAGGTCCAATCCCAGAGAGCGAAAGATGGGGGGTTTATCGATCTTGACTGCCGTTCTTCTGCCTTTAAGGAAGTCTGGAGGGAAAAGTACTTGACAGATATGTGTTCGATTTAAAGCTAAGAAATTTCAACCTGAAGGAATATTACAAGTATTCTACTACAGACATGGATCGACTCTAATGTGTTTTGAAAAGTATTTTTTATTTAGGCCTACCTCAGTTTGCACATTTCTAAAGGTCTCACAAATTCCTTGCATATAGTAGGTACACAAAATATTGTAGATGTCACCCAAACACTATTTTAGCTCATATTATTTACTCTGTGCTTCCTTTCCATGCTTTCCAAACCTTTTCTGCCCATAGACTCCAATGGGCAGAAAAGAAGACGGGACTGGTTTTAGCTTCCAGTTGGTTCATGGCAAATGAGGTGACTAAACAAAAGGCAATGTGACAAGAAATGCTTTGCTTTTGTGCTTTCTCTTCCAGGGGAGTGAATGTGATAAATGTAACAATGTTGAAGGACACTTACATATAAGCAGAAACAGAAGCAGGCAGTACAGGGCCAACTGCTTTCTTAACACTCTGGCAGATCCTGTTGGAAACACACAAGCACACATTTTGTGTGTGCGTGGACTTGTGGCTTCAGCACACGCAGCTCTAATCATTAAACTTACCAAGGTAGGTTTTGTACACTTTAGATAACACAGACAAATATCAGTATCGCAAAGATCACATATCACACAGACGGATCGTTGTGCATATTACATCGGTGAAATCTCTCGATGATACCGAGTCGCATTTAAACTGGTATCATTTGTTGCAGTCGTGTGGGTTGTAGTAAAGTAGGCCTACAGTACTCACTCACAGACACATAACTCAGCTGAGCCTCTCGCATGCGCCTATTGTACAGTCTCTCTCTCTCTCTCATCTCTCGATCTCTCTCTCTCTCTCTCTCTCCCCCTCTCTCTCCCTCTGTCTCTCTCCCTCTCTCCCCCTCTCTCTCTCTCTCTCTCCCTCTCTTTCTCTCCCTCTCTCTCTCTCAACCACACCCGTAGCCCTATATCATTATAGGCCTTTACTGTATCAAGGAGACTGTCTGTTGGTTTTTAGATTCAAATTAGACTGCACATTCCCTTTTTTAGGACATTGGATTAAAATCTCTGTTGCTCTGAACCTAGAGAACATTTTCATTGGGATAGAAAAGAATGTGCATCTTCAGATATCTTATACACTAACATGAGAAATATGTAAGAAAATATTAATGCTATCATTATAGAATTGACTGCCTTTGAGGAACTGCAGATCCAAAGGGAATTTGGGGACATCAGTTTACTGTTAGGGTGACATGACATGTTGATGTGACATGGTGACATGGTGCACCAAAGGCATACTTTTAAGTTACCTGTAACTGATAATCAGGTTGTGGCTGGATTTGAACCTATGACCTTACACTTTGCAGGACACTGTCCCAACCCATTGAGCTATTCTCAATGTTAGGAAATAATATGGTCAGTCACTGTATAAAAAAGGAAATTGTTTTCAAATACAGCCACAGCCTTTTGGCCTGTCATGATATTGATTATCTGTTTAGATAAACGGGATGACATCATTCTGAAATACCATGCGCAATTTCACCTTGAAATGTCAACCGTTTCTTAACCTTTGTCCCAAAGCTGACCAAAACTAATACTCTGTCCTTTCTATTCATAAAATTGCAACAGTTGGTGTGAAGCAGAGAGGATAGAGAGACTGACTTGTAACCTCATGAGCTCATGAGTTCAAATCCCCATTCAGCCTGTTGTTGCTGGCCAAACCAATAGGTTCCTACCGGAGGAATGCTAAATACAGATCTCCAAGTATCCTGGTGCATCATTCAAGTATTTAAGTAAATCTAAACAGCAATAAAATAGAGTACAGTTTGTTATAGTTTGCAAAATGGAGATAGGAGGGGAAGACGGTTAGAGAGCATGCAGTGGCGGTGATGGTGACATTTGACTGACCTGCGAGACGTTTGCAGAGTGGGAACAGCGCCATGCTCCAACCTAGTTGTGGGGTGGAAAACCAAACTGCAGGGGTCAGGCTTTGTCTTGGGACTGAATGTCTGCCAGAAATATCTCCTTGTGTCTCCCTGTATTTCTTGCCTTCTTCACCTTCTCTTTCATGGATACAGTGCTACGTATTGTTCTCTTTTTTGGTGTGGTTTTCCTGTTTCGTATCCCAGTCTCTTCTACCCTCTCTCTCTTATACTTTTTCTTCTGTACTTCTCTCCTTCTATGTCTCCCTTCCTTCAGGCTTGCAGAGTATCCCCTTCTGGAGAATGCCCAAATGGACCAGATGTGTGAGGAATCTTGGCAGATGGGATGAGTTGAGAAGTGGCTTTATAACACATGGAGAAAGATATGCATTAGAGGGGAAAAGAACAGCGAGAGAACAGATGAAAAAGAAGAATAGATAAAGAAAACAATAGAAAATACTATTGTAATGAAAGGAGTTAAGAGAGTGTGCATGGTGAACAATAAGATGGAGGAGAACAGATTGTGAGAAAGATACAAGATATCAAAGAGGACGTGTTGCAACTTGCAAGTCACTCATATCAACTCACAGGTCACAACTCAAGCAACTCTATCTGAAGGTATACAACATTGAAACTTGCCCCATAGCTGGGACAATTGTCACATATTGTGGGGCAAGTTCATTCATCACAACTTGTGTTATAAACAGTTGAAACATTTTTTGACTCATGTAACATAGATAATCACAAAGGCACATAATCGTCTAATTGGATTTATGTAACAGTATAGTTTTAGAGCAAAAGGCACTATTAAAAATGTCCCTGTCTTGCCTAAGCAATAACATTTATATGAGCACAATCAATCTGTATGTGCTGTGAATTGGTTGAAGTACAGCATTTTTGTCCACATGGTGGCAGTATTGCTATAGCTTATAAAGAGATGCCATTAAATTAGATTCCTAACTTCTTTTTATTTGGAGAGCTTTCGCAAATTTCACAAAAGAAACAGTCCACACTGATATTTTATAATTTCATAAATATATAATTAAGATATAATACTAGTAATACCAGAATGTGTACTATATAGTAATGAAAACAGACATCTAATATGTGCAAAATAACTAATCATGTTCCAACAACTCAGACACACTCAAGAGGTCACGTTGCAGTTTATTAAGGTAAATCTCATGTTTTACATCCACATAGAAATGGCAACATAGTTCAGCTCTAGTAAATAACTTTGGACAGAAGCATCAATCCAACCCAAACAACAGAACCAAACAACACAATCTACATTGAAAGATGGATAAATTACAGGATGAATGTAAACCTATTTTCCTCTTTCATCTCAGTCTTCAGCTTGTTGAGGCAGAGAGGTGGGGTTGATATCACCGGGCAGGAAGTCCAGTCCAACCAACATTGGATAAAACAGATGGATTATCAATTTAGGAGAGGGACTCTACATAGTCCTCTTAGTACATCTATTACAGTTCCTACTGTAACATTGTCATAAGCACTACATTAGCATTTATAAAGGCTACAGTAACCAGAATGTGTGGAGTTAGACCATAAGTACAGCAAATGTTAATGCCAAGGTGGTTTAAGGAATGTTAGTTTTATAGCCCCACACCAAAGTGATTCTGGGAGACCTTCAAACTGGGGACTTTGTAATAGAAACCAATCATCTACACTCAAGTTTTCATTAAATTAAACATAACTATGTAGTGGTGTTATTGACGGATAGTTAATAATAAATAGCTACATCAGCAACATCATGTTAGGCCGGTTTCACACCTGCCTAAACACATAAATCTTTTTGGATTAGTTTTGTGGCAGTGTTTCTTTGTATGTATAATTTCTTAAAGTTGTAATAATCACAGCACATAATTCTATTGTATTAAATATCACATTAAATAAGGTTCAATAAATGAATCACAGGATATGTATATATTTGATATAATATGAGTAATTTATAGAAAATTCAAAAATATTTATATATTTGATGCAGCATTATACTTTCACGTAGAAAAAATAATCAAATTGCACATGTCCAGGATTGATTGTGGTCTGGTTGCAGGATCATATTTCTCTTTTGTTTTTAAATGATTAAATTTTTCCTTTAATTTATTTTATTAAAAAGCCAAAAGACTATTAATCGTTTCTCTCAAATAGCATGTGTTACTTTGTACTTTAAAGAACAAGTCTCAAGTATTTTTTACCACTAATACTTTCAGGAGAACACAATGAAGGGCTGCAGCTAGTTCTCAAACTCTCCAATACTTTGTTGACACCCTGAGAATAATATACCATTTGTCAACAACTGTGAGTTTCAACTTTGAAAAGGAAGTGGTATATAGGCCTATTTAATGTTACACTTGTGACGCTGGCCCTGCTAAACATTATACTATTGTCGTGTGCCCGAATCAAGTTTAAATTTGACTCTCAAGTATGAAAGTTAGTAAGATCAAAGTAAGTATGTCCACCCTTGCACCAAAATAAATATTGACATGTCCCAACAGAGAAACAATAATAGTATTTAGTTTGTGAGAGGATTTCAGGTCATGTATCTTTCAAATAATATTACAATCATTGTCTTTGTATAATATATAGATTATATAGCTACAAGTACAGAACTATATTTTAAATGGCATGCTCAAGCAGAAAGTGAAAAACGGAAGAAAAGGAAAGAAAGAAAAAGAGTCTGGAAAGCTGCTATTTCTTGTTATGCAGCATATTTTGGAACAGAATTACAAAACTAAAGTTTTCTTTTACTTTCCCTCACTCCTACTCACTCTCTCTTTCTCCACACGTTGTCTATGCCCAGTTTAGCCTCTTTATCACATTCAGCTCAGAGTTGGTCAATTTACAGCACACAGGGCCACAGCCTACGGTATAGCCCATTGCCTTTGGTCATGCCTGGCACTAACTTATCTGATGGATGAACCAGCAAATAATAGTACTTTATGCATGGATCAAATGTATTTATAATATCATATCAATTTAATTCATAACACTTAAACAATAAGCAGCCAGTGGAGTATAGAGCAGTCATAAGATATGCCATCATTTGACTCCATACTACCATTTATGCTTAAGATATGTCAGCTTATATGATGTAATTTGAACTGAACTTCATCAAATTGATTTGCGCCTGACTGGACCGTGCCTTCCAGGATCCTCATCACCCACCCCTCTATTTGACCTCAATCCCTTCCTCCCTCTTTGCCTCAGTTCCTCCCCCGCCCCCCGCCCCCTCCTTCCCACCTCACTGGCCGTCATCCCCCAGCATGGCGAACAGTGCCTGCAGCAGCCGGTCATCTCTGTGCCTGTAGGGCTTGGTGCTGTAGAAGCCATCACTGTAGTCGCTGTACAGGCTGTCCTCTTTACCCCGGTACTGGTTGATCCTATCCAGGGCCTGGTACAGCTTCTGTGGGGGAAGACGCTGGTAGTGGCTCCCCCAGGAGGACTGTGGTTTTGCTGGGGATATGGGCAGGGAGGCCGGGGTCTGCCGGTTAAAGGCCGTTTGGAGAAGACGCAGCAGAGCGAGGGAGGGGGACAGGGGAGAGGTAGAGGGCGGCTCTTTCCCTGGGTTTGTGGGAAGTGAGACCTTGGCAGGACTGGGCGGGGTCTTCTGGGGCGGGGTCTTCTCTTTGGGGAGCTCCTGTTTGATTGGATGGGAGAGATGTGATAAGAGGCAGACGTTTACAAGGAGGTCATATTTGTTGTTGGCGGCTGAATCTTCTGGCTGAATACTCTATATTCTACTGTAACAAAGTTATTCACTTTTGCATAGACACTCTCATCGCATCATAAACCTTATTATGATCACAAGGATTAGCACTAACATGTAATTGAATTAGGTGTAAAGTTAGAATAGAATACAAAACATTATCTTTAAATAAAGTAAAATTGCCAGTCTTTGCTGTTTTACTGTAGATCTCCCTCTGTACATAGAACTCTGCTATCTCATCAGTAAAATGTCCTTTTTTATACATCAATATCTATGTCATGCCATATTCATACATATCTATATCATGCCATACCTGTTGTATCATTTGTGTGACACCTGCCTCATGTCTAACGTACTATACATGTCAGGGTTGTGACCCTTTGTTGGCCACCAGAGGCCCTCGCTGTGTTTTCTTGTTTTTGGTTCTGTTAATCTCGTCTCATTATGACATATTGTTTTCACCTGTGTCTTGTTTGTTCTGTGCTTTTTAAGTGGCATGGATACTTATTTATGTGCTTAGTCTTTATCTCATATGCCACAGAGTTAGAGTTCCTTGGGTATGCTTTTTGACAATCTGCTTTTTGTATATCATCTCTACTTCCAATAAAAGGAGGAAAGATTCATATTTTGGAGTCTGCTTTTGGGCCCACACTTGCATTCCTGACAATACATCCCAAACGTAACCGCTGCCCCTATCTCAACACTGTCTCCATGGAGGTGAGCTTATTGTACCTCCATCATGTCATCCATGTGCTCCACGCCACGCCGGTCGTTCTGCACGGCGTTGTAGGGAACGTACACCCTGGGTTCCTTCATGTGCTGCGGTTTCTCTGAGGTCCCATGGAGAATCAGCTTCCAGCTTAAGATCTGACCCTCGTTTTCCATCCGCCCTGACTGAGTGATGAACAGAACAGAAGCGTCAGGAGGGAGGGAGGAGCTTGGGAAAGCCCCGAGAATAAATGAGGAGTGGGAAGGATGGCGGACCGGACAACAAAGAAGATAGATCTTCCAGTATCTTTTGTCATTTCCTTCAAATTCAAATCTTCGAATCTAAAAGGCCCACAGCAGCTATTTTTAAGCTGACTGGTAATATTCCAAAGCTGAAAATGGTATTGCGCAGCCATTCGACTGAAACGTCAATGCATATACATTTTGAATGGTGAATTAAATGTCCTTAGCTTTTCTTAGCTCCCATGTGCTGTGAGGGAGGTTTTTGAATAAATTAACTATATGTGATGTTTGTTTGTTGTGAAATATACAATGTTGTATAATAAGATACAACGAAAATAATAATATGAAAATGTTATCATTTGTATAAAGACCAATATGCTTGTATGAGTATCAACAGTATCAGCAGTAACAGTATCAATCATTTAATTATTTATACCAAAGGCATAAGTTAATAATAAATGGACTGCCATGCTGGAATAGCTTATGTGTGTGACACTTTCTGCCACATGGTAGTTACAAACATCCAATAATAGTGAAATCAGATAGGTCTAATCACGTGTTTCATTTACTTTCTTTCAGTCTTCACTCATCAATTTCCTGGGGGCAGTGTTTCTTCAATAAGGGCTCATGTCCAGGTCCTTCATCACATTAACATGTCAATGTGAAGAGAAAACCCTGCTCTAATTTGTCCTGTTGACGCTAGTAACCAAATTGATCAAACAACATTCATTTAGAAGATTTAAGAGTCTTAATGACTTTGCCTCGCTTATTATCAAGATGTAATTAGAATCCACAGGTTGCACAATCTAAAGGTGAACTGTGGCTCAGGGAAAGTTATGTGTGTATGTCTAACGGGAAAAACCTGCAGCAGTAAACATGCTTGTAGTGGATACATAGATTTGAGGGGCGCCTTGAATTTTGTACAGTAAATGCACAAACAAAAAGGCTTCAATCCCCCTGACTTACCGTGTCTGTGATCTTGAGAGTCCAAGTACCAGTGGGATCCTCACCCCAGGTGTGCACGGACATGAAGTCCCAGTTCCTGAAACCGTTGGAGGAAATGTCCCTCTCTCTCTCAGCCAGAAGTACCGTGCTAGTGCCTGATGGGGGGGGAAAAGAAGGGGCAGATGGGTAAGAATAAGTCATCAGTAAAACAAATACGGAAACATTTGGGACACGGGGACCGCACCTGCGTACCGTCTGATGCTTTGGGATACTTTTTGGTAATTATAACCCTTTCTTAGACACAATTTATCTGGAAGTTGATGAGACCGGCTCCACCAAGTGAGTGGGATAATTTGGCTGGTCCCTAAAACCAGGTTCCAGATGGTACAAACGGGGGTTGTGTGAAAAGAAGTGAGTAACTATTCAGAGATAAAGACAATCTAAATTCTTGAGACTGAGATGGAAGAACGAAGATGTTGAGATAAAAAATTACAAAAATGATTTATGGTGAAGCTCAACATCTCCCACGTAAAGTATGTTTAGAACCGCTTGCGAGAATTTATCAGTAGCTGTCAGTGCATCTTAGTCTGGGGTCTAAATAGCACCTGAGCAATGCAAAATCAGGTCCAATGACCTCGGATGGAGTTTGGAGGGATAGCGGCAAGAAGGTATACTACCTTAGGTATGTAATGTACTCACATTATTTCTATATTGTAAAACGTCTGTCAATGTGAAACCACTGCGATTGATATGCAAAACGGGGGCTCAGATACAGTAGCTGAGAGGTTAGGGAGTCGGGCTATTAATCAGAAGGTTATTGGTTAGATTCCTGGCCGTGCAAAATTACGTTGTGTCCTTGGGCAAGGCACTTCACCCTACTTCGGGGAGAATGTCCCTGTACTTACTGTAAGTCGCTCTCGATACAAGCGTCTGCTAAATGTAAATACGACCAAAAATTGAGTGGATAAATGTTTACCTGATGGGGACATGAGCGTGATATGCAAGTCTCCTCTTCGGGTGTACTCAATACTGGCCTCCACTTGCACATGCTCCAGTGACAGAACAGCATTCTCCTGCCCTACACACGCCTTGGTGGGAATTTCTATGGTGATTTCCCCTGCTGCTTTCAATGCCCTGTGGGAACATGAAGAAAACAGGAAATTAGCTCCATGAGAAGAAACAGAGAACCGTCTACCTACTGGCATGACATGTTTTTCTTGTCTTCTTCTAAAACATCAATCTCAACATAAAAAAAAGTCTGATTATTTGAGTATAGTAATACATTGCTATGAAGAATTGAATTGTTTCTTATAATTTACCATAGTAATGCAGTTAGTATGAGTCTACCACTGGGTAGGTATCGGCCTGAGAAGATGTTTTTCTCTGTTTGGTATGTGGAGACATGTCAAAGGTCAACTCCCCGTTGGAAACAAAGCAACATTTGGGCACTAGATTATGAGAATACTGGAAACTGAGCTTTAATGACCATTCCAGATTCATGCTTACGGTACAGCACAGCATACAAGTCCTTTGTTCCTCTTAGTATGTTATTTGTCATGTGTGCAAATGATGCACACTAACAGTGATAGTCTGATGATAAACTATATATCAAACCTTTTATTTGTGTATCTACATTCGTCCTCGGCTAAATCTTCTTCAGATTCATCACTACATGGCCCTTACTGGGACGGTTAGTCACTACACTGGTGATTCTAAATGTTCCCCAATTCTTGGACAATAGCCAGCTACCAGTGCTGCACTGACCGGAATGTTGAGAAGGGTGTATACCTTCACCCAGTTTAACATCTTAAAGAAGTGAGGGGAATTTACACCAGCTGCCATAGGAAGACATACATGGTGAGACTACACCTCCAGGCCAAACTCGCTTTGGTGTGTTTTGCAATGACTGGATGGCTTGTTACATCTTGACTTTTAATTCACCCGTTGCTCTTCCCAAGTTGTCTTCTCATTCAAGTTGCCCAATGTTAGTTACTTTTTAGACTGTGTGACACAGTTTAGGGGTCATTGACAGATTGTCATCTTTAGATTGATGTGACTATTTTTGATGTTGTTGACCTGGTTTTGACTTCACTACAAGATAACCTTTCTGGTCGTATTATTTCCTGTCTTTCTGTCTTTGAGGAATTATTACCCACCCAGACTTTGGTCTTTTTCCTCAATAATAAAAGTTAGTTTAAGGTGCGCATTTGGACGGGTGGACCCAATCCTTATTACACAACCTTTATCAAGTATGTCCTTTGCATACACACAACTTTAGTATGACGCAAGTATACATTTATTTAGATGGTCCACCATAATTCTCTCAGAATCAACGTTAATCCCTTGTCTATTAACTCCACACATGAATGGAGGGATTACTTTAACCAAGCTGTCAGAGGAGGATGGGGACTAAAGTAAGTCGAAGGGGAGATAGGAAACAAAATCTAAGGGATTACACAGTGCTGGCTTGCTGATGTCTAAGGTAACAGGGATGTGATACCACCCAAGTCACTCCCAACAACCTGGCAAATAGACATGAGCAGGAGGACAGTTGTAAAGCCCTGTTTATGCCCTGTTTCGTATGAACTTGGGTCACCAGCTAGCATTAGCATGATGGGTGAAATGGAGGTCATTTAGAGGGATATGTTGCAGGACTGCAGAATCTGCCAAAATAGTGCCTGGCAGCATTTCCGGAGGCTTTTAATCTGCAGTGGAGGTAAAACAGCTGTTTGGATCCACGGAAGATAGGGTAAGATTGCTTCTTTCACAGAGGGCTTTGTACAGGGATGATGTTGTGGCAGTCGCTTTCTCTTTTTTTCCCTCTCAGACACAAACAAACACAATTTATATTTGTCATCTCAGATTTACATGACACGCTCTAGCTGATTTGTTGGTTTACCAGAAATACCAAAGCATTGGGATATTTCAAGATCAAGAATCAAACTAAAAAACAATATCAGACATGTCATATGTTTATCCATGAACTATTCACAAAAATAGACATTTAAAGAAAGCTACTCCACCTAGGCTGGAAAGCGTCATCTCTGACGATACATTGCTTTTTCTCAGGGACGTGTTTCCAGGTGGCTGGGTCTGCCAGGTCTACAAGAGTTTTGGCGTTGAGCAGGCCGAATCCAAAGCGACTGTTCACCATGAGGCCTGCCCCATTCCTTTTCCAGCCCGGGTTATTGGCAAGCGGGTCAAACTCAGATGTCCACACCACTAAATGCTGCAGGTCTCTCCAGGTAAGCTCTGGGCTGAGAGGGTGAGACAAACCAACCATTGAGAATTTACCAAATACACGTGAAGTTATAACTGATAATTAGATGGTGAGAGAAAATGTGAGAAGGGTGGTAGAACCTTTCTACCAAGAGTTGTCTCCTTACTTCTGCTCAAGTGCCAGGGCAAATATCCCAGCAGCCAGTGGGGCGGAAGCGGATGTTCCAGTGTGAGTCTCGGTACAGTCATTATGCAAATCTGCACTTGTCTGCAGAGAAAAAGGGAAAGAAAAGGAATTTGCTCATGAGCAAATGCTGCCATTAGGTTACATTAACCAAAGCGCTACCAGAATGTCACATAGCATCGTAAATGAATGTAATGCAATTGAGTCGTTATTGCTATGAAAAACGTGGTGCACCAGAACATGGTATGATGTAAGGCACCATCACACGCTATTGCATGAGACAAGGTAAGGTCATGTGACATGAGATGGTAAAGCATAACATAAAAGCACAACGTCCATCACAATATCTCCCACCATCTACACTGCAGTGGTGTAGTGATACTCACTATTCTCTGGTCGGTGTAGTCCCCACTGCTGTAGGCTGTGGCCAGTGTGGAGGAACACTTCTCGGCATACCAGGGTGACAGGCCCTGCTGTGAGGCACTGCTAATGGAGATTGTATAGATGCTATCTGTGTAGCCATCACAGTCGCAGTTGTCCCCTTGACGGCCTCCGTTTCCTGACGCCCACACAAATATCGAGCCCTTCCCTCCACGCCCCTGAAAAAGACGGTGATAAGAGGTTAGTGAGGCTGTGTTGACAGCTCCGTGGTATTATAATGATAAGCTAATGATTTCATACCAGGCGGTAGAATTGACTATTTATCTAGATATCTAGTTAGGCAGAGTTAGCCTGATTAATTGGTTTGTCGACCACATTGTTTGTGTAACTTTATGCAATGATGAATTATTCTCAGAACCTTGGCAACATCCTTAGATTACTTTGACGGTTTACCGTGAAAGTTTTTTTTGTGTGTATCAGTTGAGTTATGATTGTGGTGGCTATTTGCATTTCCTTTCTTGCGAGACATTGTACAAAACAAGACTTACCACATAAAACATTGTTTTGAGTTGAATGTCATTATTTATCATAATTACTCATGATCATAGGACTCATAAATCTACTCATGATGCGCAACGTTCTGTTGATGAAGTCATTAGAAGTCCAGTTATAGTAGCTATAGTGTTACCTTCTGAATGCCATACTCAAAGGCTTTCTGGGCTAGACGACCGGGCCCCTCCACTGTCTTGCCGTCATCGTTGGGCCCCCAGCTGGCGCTGTAGATGTCCACATGGTTCGGGTTGAAACCAATTGAACTGGCCTCGATGGCGTCCGTCACAATACCATCCAGCATGCGGATCCCTGGATGGGATTAACCAAATACATTTAGGTAATCTAGCAAAATATCCAGTGTATTTCATTTAGACCATTCGAAGATTAACCGTGTCATCGCTGTTGCTATGCTTGTCTGCTGAAGTGTACTTCAAACAGTTAGCATTTTTGACCATCTAGACTTGTGTGAAACAGGTGTTGAATGTTGGTCTGATCCTAATCTTCTGATATGATATGATATTCTTCATATCATATCAGGAGGATTGGTTGATAGATTGGATTGGGTAAGTGGCCCAATGCAATCACTGGTTCTAAAAGTGTTTATGTTAGTAGCCCAAGATGTGTGTCTTACAAATTGTGCAAATACGCACCTACTGTATGGACTCAAGGACAGCCACAAACACATACACACACACTTTTGTGCACTCATAACGACACAAGAATGCAAGCACACAAACACATTGGCACACAAACACATAAATGTGCACTACATGTTGTTGACACACATTTCACAGAGCAAAATGCTAAATGTCATACCTCCAACCTTGGAATTGTAAGCTACTCCAACCCCACATTTGTTGTTGTCTGCTTGCATGGCAATCTCACCAGCACACCTGGTCCCATGCCTGAGAAAATACAGAATGACAAAATGTTTAATAGAAGACTAAACCGCCTTGGTTTTAGACGAGTCGAGACCACTTTTGGTTGGACTACAAAATCCCCTTCATTCATTGAACTTCAACTTCCAAAAAAACCCCAAACAGTTTAAATAAATAAATAAAAAGACAGAATTGTATTACTGTTTAAGCTTAAACATGTCATCTAAACAGATTGTTTCCTCTGTACCACCTTTGGAATCATACGCACTTAACATGATTGGTTGTTTGTTTGATTACATAACACTGTCTCCTAATTATTATGTTGGGAAGATAAATACATTCATTTGGAAGGAGGAACCTTTGTCATCATGAGAATGGACGGCATGCCATCCGGCCTGCCTCAGTGACATATGAAATGCTCTACTGGCAGAGTCTCAATTATACAAGAGAACCAGTGAACATGGATAACAGTAGAGTGTGCTGACAAGGGTGGGGAGGTGGTTACACGAGTTGTGTTTAGCTAACCCCACAATTGGCATAGAGTGAGTCATCATTCCCAGGTATTGTCTGACAGACAAACAGAGAAGTGGGACGAGGGAGAGAACGAGAATTAAAACCTCAGTAAGCATTTTTCCATTAAGGATGTGGCAGTAGAGTGATGGATGTGGTGGTCGTTTGAATTTCCTCTCTTTTAAAGATTTTCACAAACTAATTCACCACAAGTTGAAAAACGACTTTGGACTCAAATGAATGGAGCCAAATCTCTCATTGCTCCAACTCCTCAAACTCCTATTGCTTTGTCCACAGCTTTGCGTTGTGTCCAGTGTTCTGGTTGAAACCTTTAAGCAAGGCTCCCACAATGATGGAAACAAAATACAATACCCAAATGTCGTTCTGGTCTAAAGCCCAAAAGCCGCCACAGCAAATGTTAGGTTCAATATGGCACTCTAACACACAGACAAATACTGTAGCATGAATTAGCAAAAGCGACATAAAAAAGTCTTATACTGTTTGTGGCCATTAACACACAGGAAAATGTCTGGCAGATTTCATGAGTTCAGCTTAGTTGTCAACATCCCTGTCAATCCTTTCAATTAAGTTATGCAATCAGAGAGTACTGTGACTGGGTAGTGGATTATGGTACATTTTATGTGACCATACCCATAAAAAAATGCATGTGTGCTTTTATCATACTGGTATGTTGCCACAGATATAACAGTGTCTAGACATAATGTAATGTGTTTATAAGCCCTGTTCCAGTACATCTAATACACAATCGAGTTGCCTTAGACCTAGTTTGAGCATTGAAGATGAAACCATGATGCCAAAAATACATTTTCAAATTTGTTTAAAAAAATCTACTCATAATATTTTTTACTTTAAGCAAAAGCCACGGTTACATGTGTTACATGTGTTTTTACATGACTAATCATAGTTTGAATTAAAATTTAGAAAGGAAGCTTCAACATACTTGTTCTCATTAGTGGAGTCATATCTGGGGAATGGGTCTGGGTCATTGTCGTTGAAATCATAGCTGGCTGCTGCATCCTTTAGAAGAAAAAGAATTAAAAAAGGAACACTCAATGTCGAACACTCTGGTCAACAAGGACACACTACTGTCACTGTGATAGACAATGTGTGACAGTGTGACATGTTTTACATTTCAAAATATGCAAACTGACTTTAAACATCAGACATATAAAAAAAATGGTGTCAGTTCAATGATGTGCAAATGGACACCAAGGGCCTTAACGAATGGCGGTGCCTGTCTCGCCAGATCGCCCCATTGATTAACTACATTGTCATTAAGTAGCACAGGAGCTGATTCCAGCCATTAGGCTGTTGCACATCCTTTCATATCCGCTCTCCATTTCTCTTCCTTTGCCTCAGATTTCTCTCTCCCTTTCTCCCTCTTTCGCTCCCTCTTTCTCTCCTTCTTTCTTTCTCTTTCTCTCTCTCTCTCTCTCTCTCTCTCTCTCTCTCTCTCTCTCACTCTCTCTCTCTCTCTCTCTGTTGCCCATGTACTCTCTCTCTTGGTGTCTCTCCACATTATCTTGTAGCTGGTCAACGCAAGCTATACTGCATTAGAAAAAACCAAGCAAAAACACAGATGTATCATTTATGGAGTTCCTCTTGGTAGATTCAAGTGTTATATTTTCTAAATCTATTGTTGTCTAATGGCTAACACAGCTCAATCATATGTCAATTATGGTAAACACCCAACACTATTGAACACTGAATTTTCCAACCTTGAGCATCCTTATTATATTTACATGCAGTTCTATGGTTGTATGTGAAGTCCTCTGTGACATTGCTTTTAAGGGCTACACAAATTATATTGGATTTGATGACCATAAAACCCTTATAAAATAATAAGACTGAACTCTGTGCATGTAAGCGTTCTTATGCATGAGCAATGCCACATATAATGGGGCTTTATGAATCGCCTTGCGTGGCGTCATCAGTGTTGCCATAGAGACGCTCTGCCTCAGTGACGGCCGTCGCCATGGAAACCCTCTTACGTAGTTGGGGTAGATGTCGGTGTGGTTCCACTCCAGGCCGTCGTCCAGAACGGTGATGACCACACCTTTGCCGGTGATGCCTTTCTTCCACACGGGGATCACGTGCAGGTCCAGCTTGGGGAGGGAGGACGAGGTCCTGGTGTCTTGCTTGAAGAGGGACACGCACAGAGAAAGACGAGAGACACAAAGAAGGACGATCATTAAAGGAAGGGATGGGTAGAGCAGAAGGAGGAAGAAGGAGATCGACTGTGCGGTTGTGTCGTAGATCACACCTGTGTAAATAAGGCTTTCGGGGGGAGAGGGGGGAGAGATTGATGTTGATTTTGTTGCGGTAGTTGAGATTTGTTGTAAGTGAAATGGAAAAATACATAACCAGGGGTTTAATACCTACGGGTGAATCATTGACATGAATGAAAGTTATTCATGTTAATTATTCATCGATGATTGATTAAGCCCTGTTGAATCAGTCTGTGCAGAATTAACAATAAATAAATAAATCTAAGAACAGCTGGTCAGTTGCATTTGGGTTTTTTTATGACACAAGTTCATATATTCTGATAAAGTTACTTCACTCATTAAAATGACAATACATCTCTAGACATTACATCAAAATCACGCATATTCACCGTAACACACAGCTGACATAAGCTTACTATCTCAGGTGCTCGTTACAAATGGATGCTAGATCTGATACCACAGCTTAGACCTAGCAATTCAACTAAACTGCCTGGTGAATATCAAGTATCGCAGTTTCCTGAAAAACAGAATAGAGAAAGGTCAGTCTAAGACGCAACGCCATCTCACACTAATACAAACTGTCACCCCCCCCTCCCCCCATTGACCTATGGTGATAATTCATTAGCAGCTTGTTGTTCTTTGTCCACATCCAGTTCACTCTCCAAGCCACTTCTGGTGGGAGAAAGCAGACCTAGACCCTCTGTCACTCCAAAGCATTATCACTGTGGCTATCACCGTCTTTTCAGTATTTCCCTTTAAAGTGTGCGTGTGTGTGTATGTCTACAGTATGTGTGTGCGTGTGGCAACCAAGCAAGTGATAATTGGATAATCAGTAGGGAGAGTGCACAGGGCCACACTCGCGATATTGCTTGGGGAATACAATGATTCATAGGAGGAGACAAACGCAAAAAATAAACATCAAGTCGGTGAGAGGGCTCCTCTTGGCTGACTGTCTGTCTGTCTAGATGGCTATATGTATGTCTGTCTGTCTGTCTGGCCGTCTGTCCGTACATGCAGCTGTTCCCTATCTTGAACATCCCTGTCTCTCTCTCTCCTCCTCCTCCTTCCCCTCTGGCTTTAGCAGACATCCTCCCTTTTCACCATCCTAGGGCTGCTGTGCTCTCTTGATGGATGACTCATCTGTTGAACAGCACATACGCTGTGGGTTCTCCATAGCCCTTCATGCATAGGATTCCGTCAGACATCCAGGGAGTCTACAAATACGACCGCTTCAAGCACACGCAAACACGTACCAAATGATCAGCACATAGTCACAGACATGATTTGGTAGGAGCTCGAACACGACATAAGCACAAACATTTTCACACAGACAACGCAGCCCTGGGGGTGGGCACTGTGAGTCACCTCTCTGATCGCATTATCAGACAGTCAGCTACTCCTGAGACACTCAATCTGCCTGCATTCTCCATTCCTTCCTCCACCCCTGTTCAGCTCCCTCCCTCCTTCTCTCGATCCTATCACATCTTTCTACATCACTGCCTTCTGCCCCCTCCCCCCCCTCCCCTTTCTTCATCTCTGCTATCCTTTATTTCCTCCTTCCTCGTCTCGACGTCATTGCCTCCATCCTTCCCTTTTCCCACGCACTTCCTCCCCCCATTCTCGCAACATCTATCTCTGCAAAGCTCCCCACTGTTAATTTTTGCTTCTCTCTCTCTCCTTTTCTGTCCTTTCTTTAATCATCCCACACACACTGCTTCCCATCTTCCTGGCTTCCTCTGTCTCTTCCACTCTCTCCTTCTCTATCTCTCGCACCCTTTCCTTGACCATCCTACATATCCTGCCTTCTCTCTAAGACCCCCCTGCTTCTCTCTCTCTTTCTTGGTCTCTCTTTCCCACTGTCTTTTACCCCCTCCCCCCCCATTCCAAATCTCAATATCTTGTCCCTGTCGTACCATTTCAATATCCTTCCATGGTTCTCGCCATTTCCCTTCTTAACACTTAACACCATCTGAGAAGAGAGCCCATCAAATGAGTGGGAGTGTCACAAACCACGCCATTGTACGTGGCCAAGTTTACCGATGTCATCCCGTTTATTTTTGTTATTAACAGTGTGGTAGCCATTTTGATCTGCATAATCATGTTTACAACATTTTATCATTTCACTTCAGCCGAATATTTACATATTCACATTGTCTAAAGGAGAGTATTTTGGGGGTTGAACGAAAGCAGGACATAATCTAGTCATATTTTTATGGATGCCTTACTGGCCTGTTGGTCAAACAGTGTGCTGGAAGAAGAGGGTAACTTTCCCTTTTAGTGAGAACTAGTGGCACGGTCTATAAATATAGTAAGCGGGACTTTATGACCAATTCAATTAGGATCATCAGTTCAGACAGATGAAAAGGATTCATCTCATCTATTTTCTTATTTTCCCTGAGAGTGACTCAGATTTTTCAGTAGTGCATGCAGGCTGAATAAAGCTGAGGGGAACAAAATCATATATATATATATTTACTCAATGACGCACATACACCAGTTACAGTATACACACACACCCTGTCTTCATACGATGACTGGTGAAAGCCCTGCTGCAATGGAAAAATAATAAATAGATGAAAAATAAGGACTCAATATGATCAAATACCTCTAACCAACTATAACAAAATGTTCTCTCCACACTCATGATAATTGCTTGGTCGACACGCAAATAGCATTAACCCCACACAACGTTCTGTCAAAATAATACAAAATCTGACCTGGCTGTGACAATAATCTGTGAATGCCAACTGATTTGGAGAATGACAGGACAGAGCCATTTCAAAATCATTCCAATTCATTAGGCTTAATGTAACCAATATAAACAGAGTAGAGATTGTGAAGAGACAAAGTTAGCTCATTTGAGAGAGACTACAGCTTCTACAGCTGATGCTTGCCTAAATAACCCACAGTGGCTCAACCTAAATGGGTTTGTCAGTGATACGTAAACCTCAGTTCTGATGTGAGAAATCATGAGAGGACTAAACTTCATTTAAACACATTCATTAAAAGTAGCAACGATAGCTCGTCTTGTTCCCACACACAGGACAATATGGACGTGTCAGTGATGGATCAGTGATGGAACCACAGCTGTCACAATCCACTGTCTTCCACCAGCTTGGCCTGAATGGACCAAAATGGCCATTGTGTTCTGGCAAATTGGGTATTAATGTGAAAATGTCTATTTGATTGTATTAGATTAGAATGTGGGAGTTCAGTTGCCCTACGATCTCTGATTAGGCTGGATTTTCTATCAAGCAAATGGCTCTTTTGGCAAGAGATACATGTTTATTGGTATTAGGGTTTTGACTCACACACATTTTTGCCACGCATGATCCTATGTTTGGTACATTCTCTCTGGCAAGTGGCAACATAACAAAAACACCCAAACCCTGGTAATACATGCACACTCTCGCTACACGAGGCGCTTTTAAAGACGCGGTGAAGGAACAGACATCTTCTACACGCTCAGCGCCATGGAGCTGTCCGCTCCCATCAGTGCTGAACCCCAAGAGACAGGCAGTCTGTATACAACAGGCCACACAGGCTGGACCAGACACCAGCCGGAAATTACATGAAAAGCGTGTGCGTGAGCCAATGTTTGTCAATGTGTTCAAAGGGCGTGGGGGTAGGGTGGTGTTGTGTTTGAACGACCACTTTTGAGCTGTACAATTTAGCCGGTGCTACGATGATAAAGAGACGGGTCAGCTGTGGCTAATCCCCACGGTAACGTTGGTATACAGTTTAAAAAACAAAAGCAATCATGCAAAAATAACATTTCAACATGCTGTTTGTTTGGGATTACTGGTTGCTTTTTATGTTAAGACACCTACCAGATACCACTGCTGGTTCCACATTGGATCATCAAAGAGCTTGTCTGCAGGGCAGTCCTTGCAGCTCCTGAGCGACGCTCGCTTACTGCGACGCTTCTCGTACTGTTGCTCTGCCCATGACACCTACACATGGAATCAAGACATCAGGGGTTTTGCTTTGAACCAAAGCATCTCAAACTGGTTTCATCCTGAAAACTGGTGGTTTTCACTGTACTATGAGGTTCCTGTGGTTGATCTAAAATGCTTTTTTTGGTGACGTGTTACATCTCTAAAAGGAACAATTATTCAAAAATGCAAATATGCAATACAAAGAAACAAAATGGCTCACCCTGTCGTCCTCAGACAAACGTTTGGTGATATGAGGTGCACTTCTTTTCATCCTGCTAGGATGATTTGGGTGTTTGAATAAATAGTGGTTTTCTAGGGTCCCAATCTGGAGAAAAGAAGAGTGTGTTAAAGAATATTTGATAAAAACATAGACCAGTCATCCAGTCATCTAGCCCCTACAGTCCGTAACTATTCAATATACAAGGCAGTCAAATGTCAGGCGATAACATTGACAAAATAGTTTGGTTTCTTTTCAGTGTTTGTTTCACATCAGTTCCGATACTTGCTACAATTTTTTTGTAATATACGTTCAGAAATTACGTTTGTATCGTTTAATCACCATTTTAAAAGATGAGCTTATTTAATACTTTAGAATATCATCAAGCACATTTTCAAACAAAATATTCAAATATTTCCATGACCAATATTTAAAAAGATGATCTTTACGATGGGTGAATGAGATTTCTTTCAACATGTCTACACCCTCCATCACTGTATGTTTACCCCTCTCCTTTTAATGAAAACCCTGGTTAATAACTGACTTCCATTGCTTGTGGGCTGCTTGATTCTTGGCAGCATGCAGCACAAAACTTCAGCTTCTTGGTGCATCTGCCATCCCATTGTATTAATGTTTAACAATGCAGAAAGGAAATATATTGCAAAACACTACAAAAAATCTGATAAAATTACACCATGAACCGAACCAAAAAAAGCTTCCCCCATAAGTCACAAGAAACATCTGGGGGGGGGGACTTTGTGAACATGTTGGTGTCACCCTTATCCAACAAAGTTTCTAGCTTGAAACATACCAACACAGGGTTCTACCAGGAACTAAATAATGCTTTTCAACAGGTTCTTCTGTGTGGTCAACCAAAGAACCCCTAGTGTGCCTGGCATTTCAGAACCAGGAAATTATTCATATATCCAGATATGAGAAATAAAATCCAAACAAACCGTACTGTATGTTGTTTACTAAACAGTTCAATAATCAATGAGTCATGATCAGTCATGTATCTTGTGCACCCTCTCATATCAAAGCCCACGCTGTCTATAAATATTTTGAATGTTATGTCTTATGCTGATACTATACACAGCAAATAATTACATTTGCGATACGGAACTAACTATTTACTATATTTCTAAATAAAAACATTTTGAAAATGGATCATGTTGAATAACAAACAGTTGCCTATCCTACACTATTGCACACACAATGTATTGCTTTTATATTTGGTTTAAGGTTACGTTTATGGAAGACATATATGAATGCATTCGTTTCGACCTCGATGGTTCCCTCAATTCTCTGTGCATTATACAGAGAATTCATAAATATTTACGAATCGGAGCACACTTTCCCATAGTGGGCCACTTCGTCTGCGATTGAAGAAACATTAAACTGCTCGTAACTTCTGTTTTGATCGGGTTTGTAAAGGGGCGTTGGTGTCACGAGAACCAACCTGTCGGACCAAATTGTAGTCCAATTCTCTGGCGATTAACCTGGCAGCGTCCGGTCCTCCTGGAATCTCCACTGCCCATTCGTTGAGGTACTGTCTGTCCCCAAAAGAAGCATCCACGGAATGAACGATGAAGCAGAGAACCGCAAAAGCACAGCTCGTCAACATTGGGCGATATCTCACTTCCATGTCAGAAGAATAGGAGCTAAGAAATTGTGTTCTTGGATAGATGGAAAGCAGCAAAGACAACAGAAAATGAACCAAAAATGCTCAACTTAAAATGAATGAATCAATGTTTTGCGTTCCTCTTGTTCGCGACTCTTGCAGGCTAAAAGGGAAGAAGGTCCGTGAACTGACTTGTTATTGCCTCATTGAAACATCCGTAATCCGTGCAGAGGGTTGAGAAATGTTTACACGTCAAATTACGAAAGGCTCTGACGTCAAATACGAGTGTACCTGGGGTAGGCTCTCTGCTCGAGTCCCGAGAGAGACGGGCGGGGAGGACGCACGCGTAGGAAGGGAGGGGGAGGCGGCTGCATCTAAAAATATCAACTTTTATTCAAACGACTGCAGACTATGATAACGAAAACACATTTTCTACAATAATAATACACAGATAATAGCGTGAGATATGAGATAGTCTTTATGAAAATGGAACACAGAAATCTTAGCCTAATCTAAGACTAACAAGTAGGCCTACGCATGTATATCATTAATTTTTCACATCAGGATTCAATTTAAATTCACATTTTAAAATCCACTGCAGTGTTTTTATTTGGTTTGTATAGCCTACATGCCGGGTTCCTTGCTATCCCCATTGCTGATGACGCTCCTGCGGATCGTAGTCTACGTCACTGAGTACACGATTCAGCACCACAACGACGGACAGTTCCCTAGATGGAGAGCAAGGTTACGGCAAACAAGTGGTTTACAAACTGAGGTTCTGAAACTGCTCCGACAAAAAGCAGGGTTAGTGTCAAACTCCCATACTCCTTGTAAATGGGACAAAAGCAGTTTTACGAAACGGGAATTTTTATTCAAGAGATTATTGTGAAGGTTTCCGAAGGAAGTGCCATGGGAGCAAATGGCACAATATAATCATAAATGCGCATAAAATAGTTATTTGCAGAGCTCATCATAATCAGACGGGACATCAAAGCATGACCCAACAAGAACCTCATGAGCAAAATTTGTATCTCATGAGAATTAGCATTGTTAATTCTGTTTCCTTTTTTATGAGGTAACGTTTCAAAATGTCTACACAATCCTTTGATTATGGTCTGAACACAAATATATCTGTTATTTAGATGCTGTTCATCCAAATTAAAATGCAACTGTAACTTGCTATTCGGTTCCGTTTGTGTTTTAGCCAGACCATTTAACAAAAATGTGCGAGCTTTTGTAGTCTCCCAAAAAGGTACACACCTGAGTTTCTTACAGAAATAAGATGATATGATATAATCATGTGATAACTGATAATCAATTATAAAAACCCAATTATTATTTTTTTGTCACATACAGTATGTTGTTAGAATGTATTCCTGCACTTTAATGTATACATATGAAATTCAAAGCCAGAGAAGATATGTTTTTCAGTCCTCTACTTGTGGAATACAGTGTTATACATGATGTACCTTTTAAAGTTTAAAAAAAAGTACAATATATGACTTTTGGGGTGGGCAATACCCAAGGCCAGTGCTTGGTTTGATTTAAGACAGAGCAGATGTCATTGGTTGTAATTCAAACAAACAGCTTTGAGTAGATTGTGATTCAAACTAGTAACCCGATGACTCAGTTAACTTTGTTCTACCAGGTTGATGTTAATGGGGACACAAGGAAACAGATCTTCCTTCCAGGATTCTTGTCACCTGACCTCACTGAGCAAACAGGACTGAACCAGGTCCTAAACGTAATCTTTAGTCTGCCTAGCAACATCTGTTTGCATTAGGGCACTCACTGAGGCATGCCATGAAAGACTTTGCACTGGAAAACCTGGATCAGAAGAGCAGGAGGAAGGGGAGACGGTCTATCTTGCTGATATTTGCGGAACATTGAGATGAATCACCGACATTGTGGTTCCACTCTGCGATTGCTGATCTATGGGTGTAATCACTGTCTTTGGCTCTTTTCATCCAGTACGTTTTTTAACTCAAAGTTCTGAAGTTTGAAACATCCAATGTGATCATTTAAATAGATGGATAATTGACAGCTTTGTATAGCCAACATTTTGAGATGACACATACTGTACAATGTCATTTGTAGTTCACTTGCTACTTGAACCACCCACTTTTTTGTGTGTAATTTGAGCGTGTATATGTGTGTTTGTGTGTGTGTCTGTGATTATGCATATGATGACCCATTGAGAAGGGAAAAGGGGGAAAGAGAGAGGGGAGACTAGATAGGAGACTAGAGAAGTGGGGAGTGGGAAGGGGATGTACGTGGTTAAGCTACGGCTGAATTTGCAGAAAAGTTATGAAAGGGTTCCAGATGTCTTTAAAGGCACATATATTGTTATTTTTCTGAGCTTCAATTTCTTCTGTTAATATGTATTCTGATAATAGATTGGACCAGTCTTTGAGATGACAGGATGTTTTGGATAACCAGTTCTGAAAGACTATTTTCTTAGCAATAGCTAGAGAAACGAGTACTGGGATTTTGTGTTGTGAAACCACCCACTTTATGAAAACAAATAGAAATGTAGTCAACCCAACTGGCTCAGTGTTCATTCATTTTGTGTTCTTTATTCACACACACACACACACATTCTCAGAAAACGGTGGCTCTGCTCATTACAGTCCCCTAATTGTTGTTTTTCCAGGTCCAACCAGCTTGACTAAATAGAGAGTCACATTTCAAGGAAAGCCCATGTGTAATGATGTGTGGAATGACGTTGGTGGATCCGTTACAGCTACAGTACATGAAGCTACAAGAGACAGGAAATGACAGAGAGAGCTGTGTGGCCACAGTGAGTCAACTCAGAACATGTCACTCTCCAGAAAATGGATAGCTTCTCTGCTTTTCAATTGATACATCTTCATAGTGTTGGCCATGGCTGTGCTGGTACCTCTTAAAACATTAGGTGACAAAGTTGAACTACCTGCTTTTAGTTATGGTTATATTCCTTCTGTTTGCAATAAACATAACCCATACCGTACACTCAAATGGGCAAGTAAATCTTCATGAACACCCACACCAACTGTTTACAACACCCATAAAGGTGAGGGAGTGGTGAAGCATGAATTTCTCATCCGCTTTCTGGATGGATTGCATCTTTTCCTCAGAAACACTCTCTGCTAGGAGTTAGAGAAGGCCATCCCTGTCCGTCAGACAATGAGTTTATACTGTATATCTCTCAGCGTTTCCATCATTCTGTCTGTGTGTATATACTGTGTGTACACATAATTAAGAACACCTTCCTATTATTAAGTTGCAACCCCCTTTACCCTCAGAACAGTACTAATTTGTTTTGGAGTTATATTGAGTTGTGTCCCATTTGGCCATGAGAACAGCATCAATTTGTTGTGACCTGAACCCTGCAAAGTGTCAGAAGCGCTCCAAGGTGATGCCATTCCATGTCAGCTCTAATGATTCTGCAACAGTCCCGAGTTGGCTGGTGGTGGATTTCTACTGTAAATGTCTTGTTCCATCTCATGGTCTTGATACATCAGTGAACTCTGCAGCCTGCTTGAAACACGTTTTGACCCCCTTATTAAACCCCTACATGCACGTTTTGTTGAACATTCGACCAGTGAACATTGAAAGACAAAATGGCAATGATGGCAGTAATGACAAGCAAGGAACCACATTTGTCAGTCAGACTTGGCAAATGTCAAATATTCAATGTACATGCCAAATGCCAAACAAATATGTTTATTGAATCTTTGTTCCTTTGAATCTCCTACATTGTTCTCAATAAATAGCGCTCACATGAGCAGTCTGATTGTGCTGCCACAGCCATTGCAATCAATGGAGACAGGCTGCTATCAGTATTGAGACTGGGAGAGCTTCTGGAGATAAAGCTGACCTTCAGCTTTTATTGTGAAAGCCATCCCCATTGCCATTGCTAAGGAAAGTAGAGCAGACCTCCCCACCCCGAATGTCTCTGATCCCTAAGATCTGTGAACCCACCATCACAGCACATTCCCCCTGGCCTTCACGAAAACAAAGAGTGGAGAGGAGATAGAGGCAAGCAGAGAAAAACAAAATTGACAAAAAGTGCAAAGAAAATAGGTTAAGTGAAAAATAAATGCAATAGAGGGAGGGAGTGGGGGTAGAGAAGAAATACAAATGTATGACTTTAGGGGATAAATTACTTGTGAATTGTTCAAGTAAGCCTAATATAAATCTATTTACATCAACCAAGTGCAGCCAAAAGCCAAAACTTCACAAAATGTGAAGTAACAGGTGACGTCCTCTCTTCCCAAAATTAAATAGTCCCAAATTCAAATGATTTGTCCTTCATACTAAAAACATTTCTGAATCAACCAAAAGAGGTTTGGTGCAGCATAACTCCTCAGCACCTTGCTGGCAGCTACGGCCAACCCACTTGATCGCAGGACACCATATCAGGAAGGACTCTCATTTCCTGTCTTTGTGCATCGCTCATGTTTGACACTGATAACATTTAGCAACACAAAGGTGCTCTATGGCCAAAGCCATTTTCTAAGCATCTCTCAATTCGACCTCAACCAGCGACACAGAGCCTTGTGTAAACACTCAAGTGGTACCAAACTATGATAGGGTTGTTCGAGGTAGGTGTTGTGGAAGGTGTGATGTGTTGGCAGGAGAGCACAATCTAAATTCAAGTGGTCTGAAAAGCCTCGCCTTCCACACAGTGTCCATTTGCAGTGATTCATCACTGACATTCTGCGGTGCAAATAACGTCTCATTTGTCCCCTAGTACGCACGCACACAAACACACACACGCATACACACACAAACGACTTGATCTCAGGGTCACTCTCAGTAATGTTCACACACACACCACTCGGGCTGGTGACGCACATCTCACTCAGTCGTCATAGTCCCCAGGAGGACACGTGTGAAGGAGGCACAGGGGGAAGGGTCTTGGTCCATCTTTAAAAAAAAGCTGTTGCAACAGCCAAGAGTGATGACAATCAAATCACAACATGCATTTGGATATTTGTTTTCCTATTCATAGTTTTTTAACTGGTTAAATGTAATTTATTAGAATGTTGTCGTTTTAGTTCAGCATAAATGGGGGTTCCTTTCCAACCAACATGAACATAATGTGTTGTTTTCAGTATATAAAACATAGAAAAAATGTATATTTCACAGCAGTACCCACAACTTAGGCATCAGAGAAACCTTAAAGGAACTAGTTTTGGCACTGTATCAATAAACTACCTAATGACTGCTAAAACCAGTGTCTTTAGAAAAGCTTGAATAAATAACTCAATGGCGCAACCTCCTGGACAGAATTGCTTAACTGCTCCTTGTTGAAGTTATCCGTTACATTCAACAAAGGCTTTGTGGCATTGTAATTGTACAAAGAAAGAAAAGGCAAAGAAATTCATGATTGTTTGCTTCAGATCGATAGATGGTGCACATTACGTACAGTAGAACACTAAGGCTTTAACAGAGACTAATTATTACCCACCAAATAAATCATTGTGATGGATTGGTATAAAATATATTTTGAGTGTCTATTCTGAAAAGTGCCTCTTTCAGATCATATGACATAGAAGTAAATGACATTAAGTAAACCCCTTAGGATCTGTTGAATGTTGTCTGTGCATCACTGAATTAGACATACAGATGGAACCATTTGTGGCCAAAGTATTTGTCTACCCTTACTGACAAACAGGTGAGATCTACAACACACTATAAGTGGTGTAATACAAGCAGCCAGAAGTTAACCACCAATTGATGTCAATAAGTATTATTATTATGATATTTCCTTCTAAATATACTGCAGAGGAGAATAGTATATATTTTAGCTGCAGCTAAAATGTAGACTGCTATGTCGGGTACTGACCATTAGGTGCCTCTAAGGAGCATTATGTGTTATCAAGTCATGGAAGATAAAAACACTGCGTGTGGTGACTCATTCTCTAATTTTGGGGTGTGCCCTCTCCAGACTGAGCGACCGCTATTGAAGTCTAACGGACGGATTTGGAATTGTACAATTCAGAAAGAAATACGTGAACATTAGAGCACATTTCACTCAAATATATAGGATCTAGATAGGACCTGTTTGATACGTGTAATGCGAGTGTTTGTAAGATCAGTTACATGCCTATGTAACAATGTCACTATATTGGATATTAAAGGACTGTGATTTGGCATATCCATGCCAACACAAACGATACACGTTTGTGTTTTACACACGGGACCGTTCATCTGGAGGCTTCTGCAAATTCAATAGAAGGAAGGAAAGGCTCAATCCGACATAAAAAACAATGGTCTCGACACTATGAAAAACAAATACGTATTTTGCATAAGCACAACTGCAAACATACAAACATACGTGTACCCGTGTACATCAAACATACCACCCGCAAGACGTAAATAGACCAATTTCTGAGGTATCTAAGTGTGAAAAGTCCAAACCAAATTATGTTTGATGAATGCTCGGCCTCAATCCCAATACCATAGGAATGTGCTTTTAGCGGGAGGGGCAACATCATGCGCGATGAGGGGCAGAATCTACGTCTTTGCTTTTCATTTCCAAGCGCCAGGCCTGCACACCGTTGGAAACCCCTTGCTGCTCCGCCGAGATGCCTCACAAAAAGAGAACTCATGGCCGTCGTAAAAAGGCAGGACATGAGGTAGGCTACCTCTTTTGCAATGCAGACGGCACATATATTTTTTTTACAAAAAGCATACCGTGTTTACAATAATCGACCCGCTATGGTATGTCATCAACAAGCGATTTGAAAGGTTGGGGGCTAAACGTTGACCATGGTGCGCCACAGACCAATCGCTACAAACGATGCAGGGATGTCCGAAAAACTGCGCTCATACAAGTTTTGTAAAGAAAAAACGTAGGCCTACTGCATGCCGCAATAAACCGTAATAAGTATCGCGACAAGCTGAAACGGGCCGCTTGAATTTGACAAAAGGTGCTTACATTGCTGTCTATCATATGCGCATTCTGATGAACTCTTTCCTAACGCATCCGTTGCGCAATGTCTCCATTCCATCCAGCCCTAAAACACGTTTTGTGGTCTTCCTCGAGCTGTGCTCATTATCCTACTGCTCACTCGATTGTTCTAGGGCAATGCGGATGGCTCTAAACCTAGCATAGCTAATAACGCAATAAAAAGTTATACAATGCAAATGAGATAGCCTTCATAGTTCAAACACTAGACTAAAAGGTTATCAGACTACATTGTTCGAACTTCCCGGGAGCGGCACTTCTACGGAACGCGTGAGATATTTTGGAGAGCATTGTAGACTATAGGAGACACTTGCCAAAAGGAGACTTCTGACGAACAGGTATTAGATTCGTTTCGTCTTGAGAGCTCCTTGTCCCCCATGGCGTACGCTGCATATTGGATGAGCCTCGTGAGTATTATGTCTCCAAGACACTTTAATTTTAGCACTGTTTTGATCCCTCCGGCTATCTATGTTGATAGCCAGTCTTTTCTCGTAAAGTTATTAATTCTCGGAAGAATTAGGTTATAGAGTAGGATCACCGTTTGAATTCAAACAAACATTCCACGACAACATTGTTTTCAGAAAGTTGACATCTATCCAAGTTAAAGACAGCAAAACACACCTGGAACCTATTGTTTCCTAATGAATGAGCTATGTTACATGGCATAAAAGGGTTTGGCCACATTTCTTGCCAGCTATAAAAAGTATTTAACAGGGCGTGTTACACTGTTTGACCAACAAGATATGATAACTGCACATAGCCTACTACTGTAAAGTTTTTTCATTGCCTATCCGCCAGAGTGCGCGCCCACGGAACTCATTTGGGAAGATATATTTTCAAACGTTGTCACTGTAACAATTATGTAGTCATTGTTGAATTGTGTAAATACTTCTTTGTTGCCCACTATACAAGAAAGACTAACGTGCTAATAACTCCCAAGATGACCATATCAGCACACCTTACATATTAATGGATGGAACAGAAAATTATCATTAAAGTTCAAATGGTGTTTAACATTCTTTCTCTCTCACTCTGAGTGTGTGTGTGTATATATATTCTGGATACAGTTGTGTGTATGTGTCCATGTTCATATGCGTGTCTGTGTTTACTAGCAGAAAACCACTGTTGGAGATCAGCAGGGTGGCGGACCTACAACTCATTCTACTTCAGCAGCAGCTAAGGTAACACGTTGTATAACCATCTAAAGTAGCCATCCAATCGGTTCATTGGGCTCAGTTAGTGTCTCCCCCACCAGTCAAATTATATCCAACTAAATGGTACAAAGGTGGGGGTATGTGGTACATGGTAGTACTGCTCAACAGCAACCATGTGTGGACTACATTCATGGGTGAAATTTGAAGGAGCTTTCATAACATAAAAACACCAACACCAATTTGCATAGGGATAAAGCATCTATTTGACATGATTTATATTTTTATGCACTCACATAAGATGAAAGACTAAACCCTATAATATCTTTGAGCTCGGTAAATTTGAGGGATTTTCTATAGAGGTACTTAGATTGTAGATGTTAAAATATAAAGGTATTAAATTGTAGATTTGTATCTGTAGACAAATGGGTTACAGATCATTTAGATTTACAGATCAAAACATATGTCCCAGTGTGTACATGTGTACAAAGGGTTAGAATGTTTTTGATGTCAGTTTTTCTATTGGCTGACTGAGTTGAGCAAGACAATGTGGAAATGAAATCTTTATTTAAAGCTGTGGCTGAGCTGCCGGGTAATTGCTAGCAATGTGGTAATGCTAGATAAGGGTCAGATCAGAAGTGACAGAACACGCTCCTACTTATCCTGTCAAAATAAAGTCAAGTTTTACTCATTTTACTTGTAATTTTTATAGTGAATTCCTTTAACAGATACTTTGATCCAAAGTGACACAGTGCATTGCAATCTGCAGGGGTTGTGGAACTTGAACCTATGATATCATGCACACACTGCGCAGCATTTGCAGGATGGAACTTTAGCTTTTTGGTGAAGGAGTGGGATTCAAACCCACAATGTGACTGCGATCATGTTTAGTACTATAGTAATATTTCCTATATACATTTTCAGGTCAATGTTTTTGTCCTATTATGCTATGGGACAGTATCCATTTCCTTTAAGTAACATTGGTGGTGTACAGTTTAAAAATCTGTCGCCATCTAGTGGAGAAAAGAGAAGAATAAGCAGCAGTTAGGATCAGTTTAAAGACGCCATATGCTGTCTTTGGATCAACTGGATAATCCACCTCTTTGATCCACTTTAGGGAAGCTAACTGGTACTCAAGCTAACTACTGGTGTAACTTTCAACATTTTATATTGTGGATAATGTTTTTGTTGCATATTATGTCATCTTCTGTGCTAACTCCCCCTTGGGGAGAACAATAGGTATGAAACATTTATTTGTTGTAGATTCCTTTCTCCATCGTTCTTTTGTTACTTTTCTAGAGACATGCAAGAGTAGCCATTTTGTTTGGAAACTATACAAATGTCTTCTTCCTATGTCACACGTGACAAATGAATTGTTTAATAAGCAAACAACTTGATTATGTGGCCTATGAAACAATATTGTGCATGTCAAGCCTTTGTATATCTAGAGTGGAAATGTATGAGGTACCAATTGGCAGTGCCTCCCTGTCTCACGACAGAACCAGGGACAGTGATGAATGTAGACGTTTGTCTAAATTTAGCTATGAGCGCCACTTCATAAAGGATTCTTGTTACATACACTCACAGCCCAAAGATCAGTGCCAGTGCTCTCCCCCCTCTGTGTTGACAGAGGGTAGATATGGTGACCCTAAGCATAGGATCCCATGTTTCCACGTATATTATCAGACTTATACTTGTACACAAACTTGTGAGTGCACAAACACATGACACATCAATATGTACTAACAGCCAAATTCATGCATTTTCAGTTACGTTCTGACATGATCTACTAGACTAGGGATGCCCAACAGACTTCCACAAGCTGAGTTTCGGTGTATGCTGTGTTGACAAGCAGTCAAGTATCTACATAATGATCGCAAAACCTGCTGTGTTATCATATTGACAATCTAGGTTGCATGCCTTTCATGGGTAGATTGTAAAGTATGTTCAACTTAGTGCTATGTGTGTGGGGTGACAGGGGTGTTTCCCCTTGATGCATTAGCTGGTTTTACAGGCTGAGCAAGGTAATGGAACAGAAGACCTGCAAAGGTGTGTGAATGACTCAATGATGGGTGGGGATGATATGTTTGGAATGCGTGTTTGTGTGTGTATGGGTGTGTGTGTGTGCGTTTGTGTGTGTGTATGTGTGTGTGAAACATGTACACTCTGCGTGTGTGTACTTAAGTGTTTCTGTCAATATGTGTGTTATATCCATATGGGTGCCTGCATGTGTGTTTTGTGTATAAGGTAAGGTAGGCAGACAAGGTAGTTGCAATCTGTATTTTATAAGGATGGACCACAACTTTATGCTATAGCTACCATGGCCTATTCTACTGCCCCCTACTGTAAGGGATTACCTTATTTCAAGATCTAAGCTTTCACTGGCCAAAGTCCTGAACCTACTCAGTTTGGGGTTCAAAATAAAACATGGCAAGCTTTTATATGGACTTTAACAGCCTTCATACCTATAACCATCCATCTAACCATCTCCTGTGTCCATATCCGCATATTAGTCTATACTATCTATACAGCTTGAGGTACTCATAACAACATACCTAACAGAGACACAGATATCATATTAGCTACATTCGTCTTTCTCATATCATATTTACCGTAGCACACAATATGTATAAATATTCCTGTGCACCAAGGATATGTCCGGCTTCGTTTGGTGTCATATGGCAGGTACATTTTTCTTTCACAATCTCAGTCATGGGATCTTGTCACGTTCCTGTCTTGCGTGGAGGACTATCGCGCAATGGCAGTGGTGTTTGGACGGGGTGGGAAAATTAGGCTCCAATATTTTTGGGGCTAAAATAGCTCTAGATATTTGGTATCAACGGTGTTGATATCTGACGATGGAAGTGGTGGTAGTCATCGCTTGTAGGGCAGAGTCATTTGAATGTTGTCTTAATTACCTACAGCTGCTTCATAAAGCATAGTGAGATCAAACTCTGCTTTGTCTTTACGCACTGCCAACAACTAAACAATGCATGCGATGCCATTCTTTTTAAACTTTTATCATTAAACCCTCACGTAATAACATTTTGCAGCACCTTCCTGCAGAAACATCTGGCCCAAAGCCAATTTAAGAAGTCATGGTTGCTTGACACTCTTAACAATGACTCACTGGATGGACTATATTGTCAACTCCCAATTCCTAATAGCCACCCAAACCCTGCCCTTGGGAACTTCATGGATTTGTGGATTCAGTATCACAAAGTTTCACAAAGATATGACAGTTACTTGAGAAATTCTTTGTACTCTCAAAAACATCCACTTACCCCTGAAAAGCTCAACCTCTCACCATGCTAAGTTTCACTAAACCACAATAAAGCTGTTTGTATGTAACTACAAGGTTGTGTTACCATAAGTATTGCTATGTAGTTACATTGTACTTAATGTACCCTTAATGTAAAGTGTTGCCTTACTTTAGTTTTTTAGTTTTTTAACACCAGCAGCTTTGAGTTTCCAACCCATTATTAGCTTAAGGCCTTTTCCAACATTAACTGTATGCACAATCAGTGCATGGGGGGTCAGATGGCTGAGCGGTTATGGAGTCGGGCTATTAATCATTAATAATTGTTGGTTCGATTTCCGGCCGTGTAAAATGACGTTGTGTCCTTGGGCAAGGCACTTCACCCTACTTGCCACTGTACTAAATTACTACTACTGCTAAATTACTAAATGTAAATGTAATGTATGCCTGTAAGCATAGTATAGATACAGTATATCACTCTTATAACGGAAGGAAAGGTTATTCAATATAGTAGATATTTTCAATATGCTGGGTTAAATTGACCCTGGATATAGAGAAGAGAAAGAAGAGTCAGAGGGGTTTACATGGAGTAAAATGAACAAAAATGCAACACAAAAATTGAAGTCATGACTACATGCTACATGCGTCAAACACATCACAGTAATTGCTCAAACAAAACCATGAGTCAATCGAATACTTGAGACAACACCCAGTCCTCAAAGTAGCATTTGTCATAACCTTTACACAACCTGAACTATGGATGACAGAGGCCTTACCATTAGCTTCTTGTTCAAGCGTTGGCCTGTTAGCATTAGCCATCAGTGGCAATGATCTCACTGTCCAGAGTCCAAGTTGAACTTGGCCTCACTTGGCAAATAGCTGAGATAGCTGTAATTTACAGCTATTAGTTCTGGGCCCTACCCTATTCCTTTGGGCAATTAACTTCTTAGCGTGCACAACTTATCTGTAACTGCTCTGTGTGGAAGGAAGATACTCGTGTTATTGAGGGTGTTGGCCTACTGGTTTATAGTCGTTGATTGACGGACAGCCTTGGCCAGGTATTCGTTTTTGTCTTGTAAGTGAATGTGTGTGTTAGAAAAAAAGATCTACACCCTTGTTATAGTCAGTGGTTGTGTACCTTTGCTGTATGTGTGTGTTCTTGTAGTTAACTGTGTCTATGAGGATACATGTGGGTGTGTTTGTGCAGCCCTATGTCAGTCACTGCCTTGTCTGCTTCCCTGAGAAGTAGCTGCTTGTGCCCCTCATTAGGCTGGGGTCACTTCACTCCGTTTTCAACGTCAGAAGTGTTCCTTTTATAGCCCAAACTCAACATATAGCTATACCCCCCCCCCTCCCATTCCCCTCCCCTTACCACCTCCCCTCTTCTTACCCCACCCCCACCCTTACCCCAGCCCCCTGCTCTTTGCCACACCCCCTCTTTCCCTTGCACCCTCCCCTTTCCTTCCCGTGCATGCTGCAGCTGCGAGGCTAGGCAGAGTCAGAGACGAGTCACACGCTCAGACAGACGGCAAACATGGGCCAGTTTCTCAGCTGGATCCGAGCTCCTCGGGACAATCAGGGCCTTCAGGATGTGTCCGTGGAACAGCAGGTGAGGCTGGAACCGTGCGTGCGCGTGCCGCTTTGTTCTTGTGCCGTTTTATGGACATTTTTCTGTTGCATTTGTGTTTGTTCAATTGCATTGATATGCGACAGTTTGAGCGGTCATGAAAAAGGCTCGGCGTGTGCAACGTGTGCAAGTTTGTTGATGTGACGAGCGAGATGTTTAATGCGCGTAATTTTGTGTTTGGTAAGAGCTTATACGGCATGTCCAGAGGAAAAGTTCTCTTGGCATTGATCCAAGTCAGACCCCTCTCTCTCTCTGTATCTCTCTCTGTCTCTCTCTCTTTCTAACTCTATCTCTCTCTTTTTCTGGAAAGGGAGGAGGAGTGTTGGAATGTTTTCGATTCAGATTTCAGTGTCTGCTGAATTGCATAAAAGTCTGCATTATGAGAGTGAAGGCACTGTATGTTAGGGTTTTTATATTCGCTGTGTTACCAAAACTACGTCCCTTGGTCCGCTAAAATATATTATTGATACAAAATGTTGTGATATTCTGGCTTCAATTTACATTACTTTAACACCCTGTATTATAAACTAGATAACGGTTAAATTAGAGGAAGAATGGTCAGTGAAGTTAAGTCAAAATGTGGTCATGTGAATTGTAAATATGAACCAGATAGCATTGCAAATGAATGAAATCACGTACAAGGCCAACATTTCAGAGTAAAGCGAATAATTACTAAAACCCAGAACCATGATAACAATCAACCCTAATGATTGGAAATTAACAAGAAAGACGAACTTAGGGCCACAATGAAGAGCTAGTGGGAGACAAAGAGAGAAAATAATGGGCCACATTCACTATTATATCCCATGCATCTACGAGAATCTTGTGATAAACAACGAACCAGACCAAATATTGACTAACTGGTCAGCATACATTAAAAAAAAACATCATGAGGTGTGAATACTTCTGAAAGTCTCAGAATACAACTCTTTAGTATGAGAGGCGGGGGAAGGGCATGTCCCAGCCTACAAAACAAACCGTCACAAGGACAAAGGTTGATTTGTTCATTGTGTGAGTGGGGCTTCAAGCTAGGCTACTCGTGTATGTGTATATCAGAGTGTGTAAGTGTGTGTGTTTGTTTGCTTGCAGGATACGTGTAATAGTGAGTGCATTTGAGCTCCCAGACCACAATAGAAGAGATTGTGGAATACTCGTGTATGCATGCCTGTGATTTGTTTGTGTTTGATATAAGGATCCATTTAAAAAAGATGAACACTGTATGACAAGTCAAGTAGCCTCCAAATCCTCAAAAGCACATGCAAAGGAACTGAAATAAACACATGCACTTTGCATGTGGTTTTGAGGATTTGGAGGCTACTGTATGTGTGCTTTGGTCATAGACAATTGAGACCATTGATTCATTTGTGGACAGTGATAGTGGTAAAGTTGTTATGATGTTTGCATGTGTCTGTCTCCGTGTCTGTATGCAGGGTTTTGACCTTATGACCCTGTGTCTCTGGAGAATTGATATCTGAGACTTGCTGTGAGGGAGACTCCAGTAGTACATCTGTTTTGGGCCAGTTTCCTACGCTTCCTGCAATGTGAATGTTGATAGGACAGGAGAGACAGCAGCAGCACTCACTCAAACAGGGAATACTATCTTGAGGCGTGTGTTTATTGAAGGTAATAACTTGACAGCGTGGACTACCGCCCCTACTTGGCCTATTCTGGCCCTAAAGACTACAACACCCATGGCTTCATCAGACAGACAGGAAGAGGGTGCTTGGAGGACTTGATACTGCATTGTCAGTGTCAGCTGGATGTATACGTGTGAGGTGTGACATTTGAGACTTGTTTTGGTACACTGTGATGAAATCTTTCAGTCATGAGGTATTATTTCTCAATGCATCACATGTAGTGCAGCAGATATGGAACTCCATGCTCATAACATGCACATATTTGAACCAGATGTCAGCATGACGTGACACACTTTAAAAAGGTGTGCTGGTTATAAAGAGAGGCTGTAGCGCAGACTTTAGACACAGAGCAACAGGAAATAAACAAACGTGCTTTTCCCTCTAGTCCATCTGAGATTACAAATATTTGGAAGAAATAAGTTTCAGGCCTACATATATGAAGCTAAACTTTGATTAAGGTTTCTGCAGGTATTCCTGCAGTACTCTACCCATTCTGTGTCGACAATGCAGAATGTGGTAATGTTTGTTTTCGAAAGGCCATTAGCTGCTATTGATCACATGCATTGACAGGAAGTTGGGTTGGGCATAGAGCTTTCTCATGTGTGGGAATAACCTGAGGCAATGCTTGTGTGAAAATGCGTGTATGTTTATGCATTGAAGGTCAGAGACAGAGAGCATATAATCAAGCATAATTATATTCCCATTCGTATCTATATGATGAGTGTATGGAAATATATAATTTACAGTGTAGGATACTTTTCTTTTGAGAATCACTTTGAGTGTTTGTGTGAGCTTTTGCACAGGAAGGAAATATTCCACTCTACCTACTTATTATTTCTCTCAACATAAAACAGCAATTGTGTATCAATGCGTCATTGCATGTGTTTGCGCGACGGGTAAAAAGTGTTCAGTTGTTAGATTTCTCCCTCAACTGTCAATTTGGCTCTGCTCTTCCAGCTGATGCCATTCCAACATACTAATCACAACACATTCTCATCACAAGAAGTTATATAAGCACTGTTGGGATCTTGCCAGGCCTCCAGGTTCCACCTGAGAATGTTTTCTCACTAGCAGGGCGTTGAACACAGCCCAAAGCTTGGTTTTCTAAATAGTTTTCTTCTAATCTCTAGTGTCAACATTGCTAGGACTTCTTTCTGGGGCAGATGGGAATTACCCTACGCTGTCACACAGTCCTGGAGAAATAGGCAATGACATGAACCAGAACTCGACAAAACAAAACGACCTAGGCCTAATATTACCAGGGGAGTTGCTAAATATCCTCCTAGTGCTGGCAAGCGGTATTTCATTTTTGTACTTACCGATTACTTCCCAGTCCGGCTACACAAGCTTTTTTTGATGCTAAAAGGCCTTGGAAATGTGAATGCACCGAAAAGGTTTGGATAGCGATTACATTTTGGTCAAAAGGTCTGGACTGTGAGACAGGAAGTGAGGGCAAACAAACTACCTAGAATGTTCTGTGCTAAATATAGCAGTTTGGACGATACATAGCACTTGGCTAAGTAAAGGATATCCACAGTTAGCAGTAAGAGAGCGAGGGGCGGGATAGAGAAATAGCGTGTGTTTGTGTGTGTGCGTGTGTGTGGGGGGGGGGTGAAATGTTTGGAAAGTGAGCGGGAAGGGGTGGATAAAGAGAGTGGAAAGTAAGTCAGAGAGGATTGTAAGTGATGGAGAGAGAAACTGAGGGCGGGATAAAGAAGTGAGAAGAGAGGGAGAAAAAAGGGAAATAGCCGTACAGGTGAAAAGAGAGGAAGGATGAGGGGGTCAATGAGAGAAGGAGTGAGGGATGGTGCACACACTGTGTACCTCGGAGAGACTGAGTGAGACAGAATTAGTACAGTAAATGGGTATGTGTGTATGCATGTGCATTCTTGTTCTTCAAAGCAAGGGCCTACATGACCTCATAACTGTGTGTGTATTTACGGTGGTCATTAAGCCAGGCAGCTAGTCATTATTTACAATGCTTCAAACCCCTTGTACATGCCATGCTTCTTGTACCAATATTTAGCGGATGGCAACTTGTTTCCATTGTTTGGGCAAACTAAGCCTTCTAGTGCCAGGCAGAGTCTGTTCTTCTTCTTGACCAATTTGTTTCAAATGAATCTCAGTAAGTTTGTCATGACACACACACACACACACACACACTCTGTATTTTTTATCTTAATTGAAATATACTCCCACACACAATGTGTTTTCTTCAGTTTGTTTAGAGGGGGATTCGGAGTTTCAATGAGAAATTGGACTACTCTATTACGGCCACAAAAGGACCATGTGCACTGGAGTTCTTGCCCTTCCTGTCAACTTATCCAAAGCTCTGTTAGTTTCACTGTACTTGGTACTTCTACATATAGTAGAGTATGGGATTTGGGGGGTTAGGGGTTGCTGACCCTACAGCAGTGTACGGAAGTAACTTCTCTTTGCTTACAAAAACCATAGTATGTTAATCCATTGTCAACAAACATGAAATAACAATTATGTTTAGATTAAAATGGCAGGTGACTCGGTCCTGTAATACTACTCTTCGGGCTGACTATTCTCAACCACACCTGAATCAGAATCCATTGCATAATAATTTGCTGTCAGACCAAGGCTATGAACATTGACATTATGGCATTATCAAGTTGTCAAGAGTACAATATGGTTGACTGTGTTAAAGACACTCAATAAGCTATTGCCGCATCAAAGTTCATCTTTAGGAGTACAATAATGTGAGCTTGCCTTATCAGAACCATCGCACCAGGACTGGTTTGTTCCAATCTCGGGGCCAGACATTGGATTGGTCGGTTCCCCTGGGATGGGTGGAGCACGGCTCAGCTCTGGCTCTGGTTTAGATCGACGTTGTCAGGAGAGATAAGAGTTACCAAATAGCAAATGTGAAGGAACCATTGCTTTCTGTGGTTTGCCTTTTTAGGATATTTTTGATGAATGATATTTCGGTTGGTGGAATGCAGGAACCATTCTGGATTATTCTGCCCAGAGACAACTTGAGGGTCACATTCCACAAGTCCATTAAAATGATTTTATAACTCTCCCACTTTAGGGGACAACTAACTCTCCCACAGTAGTGGACAACCATTACATGCGCCGTTAAGAAAGCTTAGTTCATGTTTGGCGAATGTCAAATCATTTTCAGATTAACAGTTCTTTTTTTATAATTCATTTGAGGAAGCATTACTCAATCTGTGTGTTATTTTACTGTGTTATCCAGTCGTCAGAAAGTAAGGCATGTGAGCTACCAGGCAAAGATACCGAGCGGTATTCTCCTTTTCAGAATATTCATTAGTTCGCATCATGAGTTTTTAATTAGTTTTTAAATGTCTCAGTGCAAAACAAGTTCTCCCTTTGTGATTACACCCATGTGCTGAAGCAGCATGTTTTAAAGGTGGTAAACTGTCAATGTGAAATGTAGTTAGTCAGCAGTCTGACCTTTGTGGTGTATTCCGATTCAAAAGATCAGAAAATTGTATTCTCAAATTAAGTTAGACTATAATGAATACATTAATACATTTTTTAATTAGATCTGGAAAAGTATGGATTACCATTTGTCACTCATCAATGAGATTTAGTCACACTGGAAATTTAAGAAGTAAAGCATTGTTTGGGAGAAGCAGAGAAGTGTAAAAAATTACATTACAGGCCTGGAAAAATCACATATAGTGCAAGGGATTTGTGATAAGGTTTTTATATGCCTCACAGAAAATACTACTGGCTGTTATTGCACTGGGTAAAAGAAAACAAGTTAACCTACTAATTGCAGATGGTAATTGACCCAGGTTCACAAGAATGCTCATTTGGACATTCCAACAACTTTTCTTAAAATGCCACACAGATTTTCAAAAGTAGGGGGTGCACATTTTCTCTTTCTAGGATGAAATTCTTTCTCTTTAATCTCAAAGACATACTGTCTTTTCATATTGTGAAAACAATCCAGTTTGAATTTATTCTAGGCATGAAACCATTTTAAATAAATATTGTAATTTCTATTTGTTATCTGTATCTGTTTATTGAAGCCTTGTGTCCATCATGTAGACAGGTATGCCAAATCTTTTCTTATCGTTCCAAACCTCAGTAACCTCATCAAGCTACATTTTGCTACTTGTTATTCTGCTTTGAAACCTATTTTGGTGGAGAGCAACAACATGCCGTAGCTTGTGTTTCCAGACACAAGCTTGTGTTTCCAGACACAAGCTGTTTTAGTCTCTTTCATTTCCTATCTCTCTCATTGCTCCCTCGGTTAACTATTGATCTCTTTCTCTTTGCTCTCTCTCCTAATACCGCCCTCTCTCTCTCGTCACTCTCCTTCTTTTTCTATAAAGGGTTTGGTTTGAGCTAGAGGCTGAATAAAGCGTTCTCTTTTATACCGTCTGCATCAATCTCTCTCCTTCTTTTCTTGCACTGTTGTCTCAGTGAGTTGCTTTGCGGCCCACATTCCTAAGCAGTGAGTCTCCCAGACACACCCTAGCCCTGCCAAACAGGCCTGCAGATGAAGATCAGCTTCTGCCCAGCCCTGCGTTTGTAAACCTCCCCAGACAAATCAATCAATCAAATCAATATATTTGTCCGACTGGCCGGCACGTCCCGTAGAAAGTCTACAACCGCGCTCCCTTTATCCTATGCTACTGTTCTAGTGTCATAACTTCTCCCTGCCCCCATGTAATCTCTAAGGGCCCAGCCTAAAGTTTCCTTTACACATGGAAACTGACTGGTCTTGTTGATTTTTCTTGGCCAGCAACGCGAAGGAGGCGGTCACAGAGCCTCTTTCCGGCCAATCGTGTCCTGGCTGCTCCATTGCGCAGTGGAGGAAAGGGAGGAGCTAGAGCAGTATTGCCTTGTTGAGTTACTTCCAGTGGGAGGAGCAGGGAGTGTGTGTGTGTGTGTGTTTTTTTTGTGTATGAACGTGTGCATATGTATGAGTGTGTGTGAGACATATAGACTTCAGTGCTCCTACAGAGAGAATCTAAGGTAATCTTGCTTTAGGTAATCTTGGAATATACTATTATAAAAAGGAAACGTACATACAAACTGATGGTATGTACATTGATACAGCTTCTGAATGTACGAGTGTGTGTGTCATTTGTGTCTGCATTTTAAATGTTCCTCTCCATTGGCAACTCTGCCAGTCTGACTAGATCTTAAATAACAGTTGACAGAAAGGACTGTGGTATTTACTAAGATTTATCTTGCATATGCAGACCTCCAGATTAGCGGTGTTTTCAGTTGAGACGTACAGTATATGTCAGTCAGCTGATATCAGCACTGTTCTCCTCATGAACACGCCAAGTCTCTTAAAACTTGTCAAACTTAACGTCAAGGAGGTTTACTCTACATGCTATTTAGGATCGTTAACACATGAAAAGGGGCTACCCTGTGGGGTCTAGGAATGAACATTTGTGATGTCATCATAATGCTGCTGTACAGTGATGATACAGCAACTCAGAAAGGGTACTGTAGCAAGTTATCTTAGTTACAGCCACATTCAAATTGGAAGCACACATACTCTCAATTTTGCATGTTACTTGTGAAAGTCATCTATCAACTATGCAGTCAATAATTTTACACCTCTATTTCTAGTTATGTTACGTGATGTCCAACTATTCCAAGCTGTGTGCTGTTGTTTATTATCAAAGACAAAACTACTAGCATTAGCTTTCTAGCTAGCTACAAGCAAATATCTTGTTTTTATCTATTTTGTTGTTACATTCCAGTACTAGATGTATGGTCCCAGAACCTACTGCGCCATTTTTCATGTAATGACAACCTAGTCAGTCATTATGTCATACCCCATTTGGTTTACTCTTTAACATTGTAACTAAAGGCAGCGCCCTTTAATCATTTCACACTATAGCCCCACAAGCTCCATATCTTTTAACCCTGTCATCCACAATTCACACTCATACTATAACAAAAAACGCAGCACTCTTTTCTCCACCCATTTCAAATCGTTTGTTCATAGTTGGTGGGGTGGGGCTCAGTATTAGTCAGCTTCAGCTTGCCTGCTCAAAACAGCTTCTTTTGTTGTCTAAGCTCCTACTTTAATCTTAAATAAAATAATGTTATTCCCAAATGACATACATGCTTTTTAGAAATGATGTAGGCTAAATATGGGATAGCAGCTTGCCAGGCAGGTTTTATCTGCTGTAGGGCATGTAAAATGCTGCATGCTGGCATAGTTTCAGATGAGCTTTGAGGTTTTTAGACACCTATTTGATAAGAATCACTGAAAGGGTGCGGCCAAATTCAAACGGCAAGAAATCGAAATGTTTCCAGTATTGTAGACAGCCACTGTTTAAAACCTTGGCTACAAATAACCACAATACCAAACCACAAATGTTAGCTTGAAGTAAATTCTGTAAAGTGCGGTAGGAATAGTCGTTAAGCTCTCTTGCCATGATACGCTTTGGAGTGCCACGTTTTTAGTCGTAGATACCGGTGGATGCCTACATTTACATACGGATTTCCCGGAAACAATGTCAGCCCGATAAGCATAGTGGGAAGTAGCCTAAATCAGATGGGACTGTCAATCCCTGAATCCTATAGGCCTAATTATGCTTCTGCGTTTTTCGAAAAACGCAGAGGAGGGAACGCCCTCGTCTCCGTGGAACGCCCTCTGCGTGCTCTCCGTCAGCCCTCGGAGAGCTTTTGACGGATTGACGTGCACCTCCTGAATTTTTTAACTATCCGTCGAAATTACGCAGAGCGACGGAGAGCGACGGAGACCCCCTTGGCTGTGATTGGTCCGTATTAAGAAGTCAGGGGCGGGGTTGCCGCTATGGGTTGCCGTGACCAACAACACCAGGGGTGGGGAACGTCCGACCTGCGGGCCATATGCAGCCCGAAAAATCATTTGGTCCAGCCCGCCATGGCATTGCAGTGCAGGCAACATATTATTAGGTGCATTATTCGTTGGCAGCAGCACTATTTTAATATGTGGAAGAGGACCGTGGAGGCGCTCAGCGTCGCGTTCTAGCAAATCAAGCCCCAATACGTTGTTGGTTTGGGCTAAACCCGGAATGTTTACAACGTCTGGCTCCGCGCCTGATTAACACTCGGATCGATAAGCAGTCTCTAAAATGGTAGCAATATAAAAACGTATACGATCCCTTTCCGTAATCATAATAACCCCCCAGAAATGTTCACTGCACACCCAGTCAAAGCAGGCTGCCCTTCCAGCTAGCATCACAAACATCACCAAAGAGATCGAAGCAGTTTTTACAATTCATATTTCAGCTAAACAGTACATGTAAATCGGCATTTGAATTCAAACGTGACGAGAAATGGGCAGTGTAGTCGCTGAAACTGTGCATATTTTATTGATGAAACGGCTCATTTGTAAATTTGCTCCGAGTTTTCGATAACCTATAGCTAGCATCGCAGTGCAGCGCCACCTACTCTTCTGGCGGTGAATTGTTTTCAGCACCCACAGCCTACGGAGAACTATAAACGAAGTCTATCCGTGTGTATCCGTGCGTATCCGTGAGCCCGCCCACCCGAAAACGGAGACGCAGAAGCATATTGAGGGGCCTTCTTCACTGGTTGACACTGTGGATGGCAACCAAAGTCTAGGTTTATTGACAACTTGTGTATCGTGTAGGCGCGGTCATGTTTGTCTAGTTGTGTGAGTGTGTGCCCTGTGTGTGAGTCCCCGCGCGTGTTTATGTCTTGAGACTATTTTATATTTGCGTGTATGTGCGCATGCTCCTGAGCATGTGAGTATATCTGTGTTTTCATGAGCCGCTGTGTCTGTTGCAGTTTGTATTGTGGCTTTTGCTGTGATGGCCAAATGTTAACTTGGCATTGTTAAATGTATGTTAAATTCGGATCTTTAGGCTATGTTGACTCGGTTCTTTGGATCTCATTCTAACAAATAGCCTAGTTTTCTTTAAAATAATTTGCGTCAATGTAGTGCGGTTGTGCTGTCTGAACAAACGTTCAATGATTTGTTGAGTTCTAATGATGGAGAACTAATTTGCTTTAGTTAACAAACAAAGTCAATGTAGGCCCACATGCAAATCCACCTAATTGACATGTAAATTCAATTCAAATACAAATTAGAAAATGTTCGTATCTGGTGGAGTGATTGTTAGGCCTACTCATACTGAGCCACTCACTACATTGTTAACGATGTTTTGTTTCGTCCACTTGGGTGCTGTTCCCTCTGAATGACGAACAAAATAATCACTTTAATTGTTCACGGCTAAACTTTTAAAACAATTGTATTCGTGCATTATTATATGCTGTCACTGGTTTACAATTTTAGCATGGATTATTATTATCGGTTAGCGGGACCAATAGTTAGTTGGAGGTAAGAGCTGCTCACAGCAAAATAATACGTTTTCCCGAGTCAGTAATGATTTGATGAAAATGATTTTCCTAATCCCTCATCACGCAGTAGGCCTAATGGATTTTTACATTTATTTACGTTCTGCACGTCGTGCATACATTGTGAAGTAGCCTGTTTGTGATTTTTTTCTGATCTCAGTGTTTTTTTGTGCGTGTGTAGCAATGCATCATTTTCATATCCAGTATGTTTGAAATAACATCCTGCAACATTCTTTCCTTCCTGTAAAACAGACACGCGGTAACTATCGCCCTGTTCCTCGTCCCAGACCTCAATTCAGCCAGGTACAAACTATGCAAGTGCAAAATAAGTAGTCTACTTTGAGTTTGTTGACTGCAAACAGGGACCAGTCGTGGTTGGTAGCATCTTGGTTTAGCCTCTAACATACTTGGTAACTAAGACTTGCTTGCGGAATGCTGGTATGTTGCAATTATATTAGAGACAGGTCATAGGAGACAGTTATAGGATTCTTTACAGAGAGACTCAGCGCAAAGGTGTGTGTGTGAGAGAGTTTGCTGATAAGGGTCAGTTCAATAGAGAAACTTCAATTTCCCCATTGGTTGCATGGTGTTGGAGCCATTTCTGGGGTTTGTGTTTAGCAAATCTCAAAGGTTTTGCGAACAACATTGATGATTGGTTAAATAGTGACAGCTAGACCTGTTGTGTTACATTTCTCAGTAACAGTAGAGTAGTAGGTCTTTGTTTTCATCATTAATGTTAATGACTTGCTTATTATAAGAGGAACAGAAGTACTGTAGCAAAGGATTTGCTTGATAACCACATGGCTGACATTATCCTCTTTGATTCTATTCTGACAACCTCTATTGACAAAGAGTCACTATATTCTTGAGTCAGTGGAAATATGTTGTCATTACATGACATCATGCTTGCTGCCCTTGGGACCTGCCTTAAAATATCAAGGATGGTATTGAATGTTTTTAATGGACTGTTAGGGACGGAGAGTGTTCTTTTTGACTTGGCATGGACACCATGTCATGTTAGCTATGAGACCACACTTTGGTGATGGACATCTTTGTTTATCTGTGTTGTTGCAACTTGTGCTTTGATGTGCTAAAGCGATACTAGGAATATAATGAACATGCTTTTATGTGTGATTGTACAGACATTTAATGTTGTGCACTCATGCAATAGAACACATTACAAAAGATGATTACTGAAGATGAATAACCTTTGTGAGGAAGGGTTGGATAGGACCCCTTTAGGCATTGTTAAGTAACCTAGTGTGTGTGAGGAGTTGAGCATAGCTAATGGTAGTTGTTGTTCTTTAAGTTCTGTGAAAGTAGTATTGGTTCCTTTACTCTTGTTACCGAGTGCACATTTTATAGAATACTATGATCAAGATTCAATACATGCCATGATACTGGGTTCACACAATAACATATTTTACAACTATTTAAAAAATAAATTCTGATCTACTGATTTATTTCTAAAACCTACAACATTTAAATAACTTTCTTTGTTATGTATTCAACTTAGTTAATTCAGTTCAAGCGATTTCTGTGAATGCAGTGAATGAATGCGTGACACAGGTGCAGAGTAGGTTGCATGTTGGTAGCTCAACCAATAGGACAAAATGGACATATCATAAATATGATTTCCATTATTATACGCCATTACTGTACGATGCATATTGTAACATTTTTGCGTTGCAATATATTGTACCACAATATATGAATACACCCCTGTCTGGTGGTTTAAGTTTTATTTGGATATATTTCAATATATTCATAATATGTGAATGGGCTCTCTGACTCAACATCTTAGTCAGATCATGACAGATTGTTGATGAAGTAAAAAGAACAGTGATACACAACTTTGCGGATCAATATATTCGAGGGTTTCCCTTAATGGTGTGTAGGACTGGTTAGGAAACTTCAAAGAGAGCTGTTTTACATGATTTTCCTTCTTATGATCACCTGATGATGTATTTTGTAACTTACTGTACAGTATTTGAATAAAATATACAGAAACGTTGACAACAAGGTTTTGAATTGCATTCCTTTGGTTGAAAAGCTCACAGTTTCACGTAAGGCAGCAGTTGAGAATGGAGAATTCCCCATTTTCAAATGTTTCACACAACCTCTAAGGATTTTCAGACTTTAATTATCTAGACAACAACTGGATTTTGCCAGCAGCAAGTAATTTATTTGTGTAATGGCACAAACATCCAAAATATGCACCATGTGTGGTTCACTGTACATGGGTCACTTCTTTAATACATTACCTTTACTCTCTCTCTCTCTCTCTCTCTCTCTCTCTCTCTCTCTCTCTCTCTCTCTCTCTCTCTCTCTCTCTCTCTCTCTGTTCTCTCTTTATGTTCTCTCTTTACATTCTCAACAAGCTAAATCACATAGGATTGGTTTTATATCAAGATGAGTCCAGTGAAATTAAGCATACTCTGTACCATACCGGTTTCCCTTCTCTTTTGTCATTTTGTTTGGCGACAGTATGTGTTTAGTTGCCTAGCAGCGATCAGTATTTACACAGAAGAAGCAGGAGCAGCATGACCCATCTTTTTTTAGTGGCACTTTCAGCCCCACCCCACTTCCACCAAGGCCAGTTTGAACAGGGCCTGGTTTCAAGAAATTCCTCCTTTCTGTATTTTAGGCTTTGTCTATTACTTTTTATTTTCCATATTTTCCTTTTTTTAGTTTTCATAAACATTTAATTTGGTCAAATGTGGGACCATTAGAATTGAGATTGACCATTTTTAAAATTAGGATTGACCTAGGGGTCATTTATTTTTGACGTCATTTGACTTCTATGACATGTCATGTCATCACCTTCCTCCCTCTCTTAGAATGTTATACAATGGGAAAAAACGTATGAGTTTAGTCCTTTAGGAACCCTTCAGCAGTCGAGTCAAGACACATCTTTGGTAACTGACACAATCAAGACATAAGTCATTTTTTAGATTTAGTATACTGGATAGAATACTTTGAGTATACTATCCAGGTCTACAGGACACCTATCATATAGTGATATATCTTCATTGCCTCTGTAGATATATATATATACAGTCGTATGCAAAAGTTTGGGCACCCCTGATAATCTCCATTACTTTCATCTATAAAATGTTGGGCGTTTGGATGAGGAACGTCTTTGTCATATATATACACATACGTCATGGACAGTGATATTTTAGCCGTGAAATAAGGTTTATTTGATAAACAGAAAATATGCCATACGCATCATAAGAGAATTAGACACTTGCATAAATTTGGGCACCCCAACAGAAAAATCACATTAATATTTAGTAGAGCCTCCTTTTGCAAAAATAACAGCTTCTAGACGCTTTTTATATCCTCTGATGAGTGTCTGGATTCTGGATTGAGGTAATTTGGACCATTCTTCCTTACAATACATCTCCAGTTGAGTAAGGTTTGATGGGTGCCTAGCGTGGACAGCCCGCTTCAAGTCACCCCATAGATTTTCAATTATATTCAAGTCTGGGGACTGGGATGGCCATTCCAAAACATTGTAGTTGTTCCTCTGCATAAATGCCTTAGTGGATTTGGAGCAATGTTTCGGGTCGTTGTCCTGCTGGAACACCCAACTGCGCCGTAACTTCAGCTTTGTTACAGATTCTTGAACATTATTGTCCAGAATTTGCTGGTACTGAGTTGAATCCATACGACCTTCAACTTTAACTAGATTCCCAGTTCCTGCACTAGCCACACAGCCCCACAGCATGACGGACCCCCCACCAAATTTTACTGTGGGCAGCAAGTGTTTTTCTAGGAATGCTGTGTTCTTTTGCCTCCATGCGTAACGCCTCTTGTTGTGACCGAATAACTCCATCTTTGTCTCATCAGTCCACAGTACTTTGTTCCAAAATGAGCCTGGCTTGTTCAAATGTAGTTTGGCAAACCTCAAGCGAGCCTTTTTGTGGCGCGTGTGCAGAAAAGGCTTCTTCCGCATCACTCTCCCATACAGCTGTTCTCTGTGCAATGTGCGCTGAATGGTCGAGCAATGCACAGTGACACCATCTGCAGCAAGATGACCTTGCAGCTCTTTGGAGGTGATCTGAGGGTTGTCCTTGACCATTCTGACCATTCTTCGCCTTTGCCTCTTTGTTATTTTTCCTGGCCTGCCACTTCTGGCCTTAACAAGAACTGTGCCTGTTGCCTTCCATTTCCTAATGACATTCCTCACAGTGGAAACTGATAGCTGAAACCTCCGGGATAACTTTTTGTAGCCTTCCCCTAAACCATACTGCTGAACAATCTTTGTTTTTAGATCATTTGATAGCTGTTTTGATGCCCCCATTTTGCCACTGTTCAGAGGAGAATCAAAAAGAAGCAAAACTTGCAATTGGCTAACTTAAATACCCTTTCTAATGATTGAATGCACCTTTTTATGTAATTGAAGGCTTAACGAGTTAATCAGACTAACTATGTGTTGCAGTTAATCAGCATTTAGTAGGCAGAGGTATTCAAATCAAATAAATGATAAGGGTGCCCAAACTTTTGCACAGCCTTTTTTTCACATTTGATTTAATTTCACACAACTAAATACTGCTACACCAAATATCTTTGTCTGGAAAACACCCCAGCACTCAGTGTTAACTAGAAAAGTAATATTACAATATTATATTGATCTTTTTTGGTGAAGACAGGAAATTATCATGCAGCCTCAGAGGGGTGCCTAAACTTTTGCATACGACTGTATATATATACACACACAAATTTACATAAAGCTTCAAAGTTGTATTGAAAAGTAAATACTGATAACTGTTTCCCAGAAACACAGACATTATTATCTGCATGACACACACTTCCATGTGTTATGTCACTCATCATACCGGTACTTTGTTCTACAAAAGGTGTGATGGGGAACCTCTAATGTAATGAGACATGGTTGTGTTTTGTTTGTTTCTCTCTCTGTATCTCTCTCTCTGTGTATGTCTCTTTATGTATCTCTCTCTCTCTCTCTGTATGTATGTCTCTCTCTGTATCTCTCTCGCTCTCTGTATGTCTCTCTCTCTGTATCTCGCTCTCTGTATCTCTCTCTCTCTCTGTGTATGTCTCTCTCTTTGTATGTCTCTCTCTGTATCTCTCTCGCTCTCTGTATGTCTCTCTCTCTGTATCTCTCTCTCTGTATCTCTCTCTCTCTCTGTGTATGTCTCTCTCTGTATCTCTCTCTTTCTCTCTGTGTATGTCTCTCTCTGTGTATGTCTATCTGTATATATCTCTCTCTATGTATGTCTCTCTCTGTGTATGTCTCTCTGTATCTCTCTCTCTGTGTATGTCTCTCTCTGTATCTCTCTCTTTCTCTCTGTGTATGTATTTCTCTCTCTCTGTGTATGTCTATCTGTATCTCTCTCTCTCTCTGTGTGTATGTGTCTCTCTGTATCTGTCTCTGTGTGTCAATTTCTCTCTGTCAGTCTGTCTCCTGTGTCTCTATGTCCCCTATCTGGGTGTGTCTGTCTTTTTGTCTCTCATATATACCTGCCACAAACATGGACACACAAAAATATGAATTTGGAATCTCCTAGTTGATGTAGACTGAACACTGAAATGGAATAGTTTGGTGTATGCATTGACTGTAGTCTTTTGGTTATCACATAACAACACAAATTAAAACACTGGCCTAACTACTGCTAACTCTCTATAGAAAGAGACACACTTTCCCATCTCTCAGTGTACTGTGTTTCAGTCATTTAGAATCAGAATCAGAATCAGAAAGGGATTTATTGGCCATGAAAGTTTGCACAGTCAAGGAATTTGCTTTGGCAGGAAGGTGCATACAATAAACATATAGTATCCTTAAATTTAAATATGTGGACTGTCTATACTAAATATCTATACTATATAACTATACTATCTATACTAAAGTGGAATTATATTTAAAATAAAATATACAATAAAATATAAGTTGCCTAATTTACAATATAAAAATACAAAAAATACAAATATGACAAAAAATACAAATGTAGAAGATGCAGTAATGTAGTGCAGAATATTAGAGTCATTAAGTAAAGTCAATAAGTCAGTGTGAACCCTTGGCCTTGTTGAAGAGGCCAACAGCAGAAGGGAAGAAACTGTTTTTGTGTCTAGAGGTGTTGGTCCTGATGGACCGCAGCCTTCTGCCGGAGGGGAGTGACTGAAACAGGGAGTGTCCAGGGTGGGAGGAGTCGGCCACAATCTTCCTCGCTCGCCTGAGGGTCCTCGAGGTGTTTAGGTCCTCGAGGGTAGGCAGATTGCAGCCAATCACCTTCTCCGCAGTGCGGATGATACGCTGCAGTCTGCTCTTGTCCTTGGCAGTGGCAGCAGCGTACCAGATGGTGATGGAGGAGGTGAGGATGGACTCAATGATGGCTGTGTAGAAGTGCACCATCATCGTCTTTGGCAGGTTGAATTTCTTCAGCTGCCGCAGGAAGTACATCCTCTGTTGTGCTTTCTTTGTGAGGGAGCTGATGTTCAGTTCCCACTTGAGGTCCTGGGAGAGGATAGTGCCCAGGAAGCGGAAGGACTCCACAGTGTTGACTGGGGAGTCACCCAGGGTGATGGGGGTGAGTGGGGCTGTATTCTTCCTGAAGTCCACAACCATCTCCACTGTCTTAAGAGCATTGAGCTCTAGGTTGTTCTGGCTGCACCAGGTCACCAGGTTGGCCGCTTCCCACCTATAATCAGACTCGTCTCCACCAGAGATGAGCCCAATAAGGGTGGTGTCGTCCGCAAACTTCAGGAGTTTGACGGATGGATGACTGGAGGTGCAACTGTTCGTGTACAGGGAGAAGAGCAGAGGAGAAAGGACGCAGCCCTGAGGAGATCCGGTGCTGATGGACCGGGAGTCAGAGACTTGTGTTCCCAGCTTAACGCACTGCTTCCTGTCAGACAGGAAGTCTGTGATCCACCAGCAGGTGGAATCAGGCACGTTCAGCTGGGAGAGCTTGACCTGAAGCAGGGCGGGGATGATGGTGTTGAAGGCAGAGCTGAAGTCCACAAACAGGATCCTGGCGTAGGATGCTGGGGAGTCCAGGTGCTGTAGGGTGAAGTGGAGGGCCATGTTAACTGCATCGTCCACAGACCTGTTGGCTCTGTAGGCAAACTGCATGGGGTCCAGAAGGGGGTCTGTGATTGATTTGAGGTGTGCCAGCACTAGGCGCTCAAAAGACTTCATTACCACAGAGGTCAGGGCGACAGGTCTGTAGTCATTATGTCCAGTTGGCCTGGGCTTTTTGGGCACAGGGATGATGGTGGAGGCCTTGAGACAGGCTGGCACATGGCATGTCTCCAGGGAGGTGTTAAAGATGTAGGTGAACACCGGAGACAGCTGGTCAGCACAGTTCTTAAGGGTGGCAGGGGAGACAGCGTCCGGCCCAGCTGCTTTGCGTGGGTTCTGCCTCTTGAAAAGTCTGTTTACTTCACCTTCCTGAATGGAGAGTGACGTCACAGAGTTGGTGGGAAGGGGGGGGGAGGGAAGGGATAGTTCAGGGGATTCCAATTGTCTTTCAAAGCGACAGTAGAACTCGTTCAGGTCGTTGGCCAGGCGTGAGTCGTTAGTGGAGTGGGGGGCTCTGGGCTTGTAGTTGGTGATCTGCCTGAGCCCTCTCCAGACAGAAGCAGAGTCGTTAGCAGAGAACTGACGCTTTAGCAATACACATGGACTGCTATCTTTGTGGCTGGCGATAGAGTGAAATACTGCAAATGCTGGTATCTTATCAATAGAGAAGCTTAGCAACTCTGGGTACCTCATGCTTAGTGATAGTGGGAAGTTGAGATGTTTGTTGTTTACGCAGTTGTGTGAGTTGTGTCAAGTCTTAGTCAGCAGATTATTTACCTGTTAAATTGAGTGGCTTGACTATTTCTTTTAAAAATAAATTATGATTGTATCATTCCTTAGCTTGCTTCCACTTTTCTTGCCAAAATCATGCATAAAGATTTAAAACACTGAGATATTTTGATCTTCATTGGCTGTTTTTGATAAATGAGCGATGCTAGTTCAGGCATGGCAATCGGGCAGCGCGTGCCATCCGCTCATTGCCACACCTGTGTTAGCAGCACAAGCCCATTGGGCCATGTCCGATAAGAAGGCATTAAAAGGCCGCCCGGATACGCACACACTCACCCACGGTTGTTGTATGATCAGTGTTGCTGCCACCATCCCCTTCTCCCCCATGCTGTCTGTATGTTTCTATCCATCAGGGGGATTATATCTTTATTGCTCCCTGCCTCATGTCATATTTGTATGTAGCGCTTCCGTTAGATCATCCACTCAAAGTCAAACCATGTCATGGTATCATCAATTAATGCTCAAATCTAATACGAGATTGTCTTGACTGAACTCAATCTCTTTTTCTCTCCATCTCTCTGGTACCCTATAGTCGCAACCCAGACATGCCCCACCAGCCCCGGCGGCACAGGTCTCCTCCATGAAACCAGCTCAGTTTGAGGTACGGTAAACTCCTTCGCACAGCTCCCCCTCCTCTCTCAGTCCTTGTATTTACCATCCTTTGTGTTGTTCTCCAGCTCTCTTAATCACATCTTAATCTGTCCCGTTTCCATCCTACCCTTCTTTTATTTGTGCATTCCTTTATTTTCTTCCAACTTGATCCTGTCCACGTTTTTTTACTCAACAAAGTCCCGAGGTCCATTCTTGCATCCAGTCTAGATGACCTCTGACCCTCTTCTTTAGACAGTGTTTTGAATTGCTGATTTACTATTACCATAACAACTTGTAGAAGTGTAAATGGAGGGTTGGGATCCTTAAGTTACATCTCTGCTTCCTCCCTCTCAAGGCAATGACAGTTTACACCCAACTTTAAAGGACGTGGGTTTTTTTTCAAAAATCATTGTAGGTCTGGAACAATAGTTGGAAGAGCTGGCCATAGTTTGTGTAGTTTCCGTCCTTTGATGTTTGATGTGTTCAAGTTCAGAATTCAAATGATTGCATAATACATTTTTTTATGTTTTATTGATCTACCAAATTGTCATCATGATGAGGAAAACATGTAACATGTTCACTTCCTTTTACTTCTTGAAAAATTGTGTTAATGGTTGATTACTCACAGAACCTTTGAAGAGTGATGAATATATTGTAACTATATGCACAATGTCTTCACACAGTATATGTACCTGTATCAAGCAGGTCATTCTTGTTCGCAACTATTTCAGTGGATCTCTTTCCTGTGCCCACAACCCAAGCAATGACATTTGGCAGAGATGCCAACCTCAGGGAGGCATATTGATGTTTCGAATGTCACCTATTTTGGTGCCTTGACTATTGTTAGGTTTTGGTTGGACGTGAGAGAGTATGCTAAAAGAGGCTCTGAGTACTATGAAGCGGTATGCGAGGTGTATACCGTCAGCAATGTTGTGTTAAGGACATCTCCAATGTAAGAGTACAGGACGATGGTTTGAGGTATAACAGTCGTAAAGAGATTTCTGTTCATTGTGTTCTTTTCCAGAAGGAGTCAGCATGGAAGCGGTTTAATTGACTGTGTTCTTGTATGTCAGTTTTGTGTTACTCTTGTAGTGCTGTCTTATGGTCCTATTCAAATACTTAACCTAGTTTCTCCACTTACTTTCACTAAGACCAAGTCAGAGATGGAAGCATATATAGAACAACAGATTTGTTTTCCGGACCAGGGTTACAACCGGTCTTTAGGGGCCCACTCTCACTTAGGGCTATGGTCTCAGATACCGATACAAGGATAATTTAAGTGGGGTTAAAGAGAAATGTATTTATCCAGGCAACACCCCCGGGTGCTATGATTGATGGCCTCTGGGTATCTCTCCTTCTGCCCTTAATCGCTGAGACCCAGAGTAAGTTCTGTTTGTAAGAGGTGTGTTTGCTTACCTTGTCCTGTGTACCGTTTGTTTTACCAGCCACATCAAACCATTCATAAGTACTGAGTAATATCAAAAATCTCATATTTTTTTATTAGTTGTCTGTGGATTTGAGACAGAACACTTCGGCTATGTTATTTAGTGGTGTTTAAATATAAATGGTAAATAACGTAGTCATAACTTGTTATATTACAGAAGACAACTGTTACATCTGCAGCATCTACCATGGCTACAAAGCCAGGAGCAACCACGACAACGGGCAGTACCACAGGAAGTGATGTCAAAGTGGTTACCTCTGCAGGGGTGACACAGAAAGGGACTGCCATAGTCAAACCGGAGGTAGAGACAGAAAGACAAGATTGGGTCTAACGAGAGACTGTGCTACTGGTGCTTGTGGTGGTGGCGGCTTATGGTGGCATGTCTAACAGATGTCTTGGACTTCACTTTCTTGTCTCCACTTTGCTCCTGGTGTATAATTAGGTTTATGGTCTGTTTATTCTTCTCATCGTGCCCATCTTCCATGCTTCCCTCAGTCACCTCCACTTTCAGTCTGCCATCTTGACCTATGACACACTTGCATTTGTTTGCCACGCTATTCCATCAGAAAAATGACCTTCTGCTGTGACGTTTGGGAATGTGGTGGACACTCCATTTGCAAAGGGGATAGTTCATTTATTCTGTGTCTATTCTGTGAACCACACCCTCTTAACATTTTCCACTCCTTCATCTTGGTTTGTAGACTTCATTTGTCTCTCCTAACACCGGGGTAGCAGGTGCTACAATTATTGATATGACCGGAGGCAGTCCTAAAGAAATCCTCAAGGTAACCCTATTAACATATAGCCAGCTGAATGTGCTCAATATAGATTTCCATGTTTCTTCCTCTGACCCCTTTGTGACATCTGAAGGACTGTTAAGTCTGGATGTAAGTTGTCTTTAAACACATATCTACAGAAATGCACCAACAATTTGGTATTTTCTAACCAGGAAGGGGAAACTTAAGATAGATTTGTGTTTAATGGCAAATACATCGTATGCTGAGTTTTGACAATCCTTCCACCTCAAACTAAATGACTAACTTCTAACCTCCATAAAATGCGTATGAACGTACCGTATGTTTGCACATATCGGAATTGAGATGTTCTCTGCAGTTTTTTTTCATACGAGTTTGGAGTGCTGACATTTTGGTTCTTGGTTGTAGACTACACCTGTCTCTCAGGCCAAAGCTCCCACCACCTCAGCTGGAACAGCCAGCTCAGCAGGAGCAGCCGCAACCGTGAAAGCTGAAACAACCAAGCCAAAGCCTACTGACTCTCCAAAACAGACGGTCAAGGTAGACTTGAGACAGCAGTATCGATATGATATGAGGGGTGTTTCCGACTTGGGGGTCTCCTCTTATCTGGCCTGGATCTTTTGACCTCACTCCACTTGAATTTCTTGGGTGACTTTGTCTTTGAAGTCTTTTGGTCCAAAATGCCTATGGTATGAAGACTCTTTCAAAAAGAGCTTTTTGTTTTGGATTTTCATTCTCTTCATTCTCGTTTTCCTTCGTCCTCTTCCAGACTTTCACGTGGCGTTACGCTTTTGCTCTTCCTTTGTGAGGTGACTTTGGGCTCCTCCTGCTTCTGGTACTTAAAAGGGACTTGTTGACTCCCGATTCCTGCTGCCAGAGAACTTCACGGACATCATCATACTTGTCAAACTCGTGCCCACACTCATTTCGTTTTTTTCTACCACCTCTGCCTTTAAAAATAACCTGCTCCTGTCAGGTTTCTGGTTTGCTTCTCTGCCAGTCTAGGGTGGTGAGCCACTGTACATGTCCATCCCATATCTCTCCTTGTTAACAGTGCCCCTCTTTTAAAACTAAGTGGTGGATCAGTCTGCTAAACAGTCACTTCCTAGTAACAAACACAGGTGTACGCTTTAGACTTTCCACATATCTTTCATCTGAACCTGGAGTGCAGGACAATAAATACAATCAATATAATCTTGAGCAAACAAAACGACCGCTCCGGGTCCTGTCATGCATCGGGTCTAATGCCGTCAACCCTCCCGCGTTTATAGAGTGTACCAGACCCGGCGAAAAACGTTGACTCGGCTCAAATTGATCCAGCTAAAGTGTCAAAGCCCGCTGCAGCTGCCAGTGTGGATGGAAGTGCCTCTGTGAAGGGGAAAACAGATGTGAAAACAACTGAGGTAGATAGGGGTGGTTTGACAATTTGGTGTTTAAGTTATCTCCCGACAGAGGAGGGGGTTTTGTAAAGCAACTTGGAGGCGGATTGTTGTGGGCATGTACATGAGGGTTTCTGTATGGGGGTTTCACAAGTGTTTCTGTATTGTTTGTTCTTGTTTCTACTCTAAAGGAAAGCACCCTGCTCCCTAAAATGAACACCACCCTGTGCTTTTGTGCCTATGGAACTTCTCTGTGATATCTATTTCAGCCACTGAAATATGGGACCAACACTATGCAGTACATGTTGTGATATTTTGTGTCGAGTGTACAGTGTATTACGACTACATACTGTACACAAACATGTATAGTACTACGTTATTCACTGTCCTGGTCTGGTTCCTAGGTACAGGTAGAAGTTGGCCCCCCAGGAACCAAGGCATCCAAAGAGGTAACCAAGTCCCTACATTTCTTTTGTCTAAAGCTTTGTTGTGCTGATGTTACAAAAGTAATGGCTGGATGTAGTGCTGCTTGAGTTTTGAGATATACTGCATGTGTGTAGGCACCTGAAGTGGACCCTTTTGATGCCATGGCTGCCATTTTGCCATCATTAAACTCCAAATCTACAAGCCTAGTGCAAAAGTATTCAAGAAGTTAAAGATGACCATCTTAAATACAGAACCCACATATCTAACCAGATTGTCTTAATCAACAAAGAGGAAGTCTGAAAGCGTAGAAATTAGGACCATCACCTGCTTACTCAGTGGCTGCAGTAGACCAAATGTGATGTCTTTGGATTCCAAAGTTTGGAAGACAAGGGAATGTGTAAACACATTTTGAACCTCTGCATGCACAAACTCTGTAAAACCTGTGAATATACATTTTACAACACCAGGGCTCTCAAGTGTCACGCATTCGCCGTTTGACTCATTTCAACCCATTCTCACGCAACACCTTGTATTTCTCACAATAACAAGTAAGGGATAACTTGTCCTGCTATATATACCCCAAACAATGTGGGGAATCCCTGCAACACTAAAATGTGATGCATTAAACAAGAAACAATTGCATATCAGACATGACCTTTTAAAAGCTGTTCTAAACTGTATTTAAAGGAAAAATTGCTTGTAATGATCATTTCAGTCTTCGACCATTCCATTTCCTCTCCTACTGTTGAAATACCCCTCAGAGGCTTGGGTACTCCCAGGTGTGATGATGCCGTCTGTTAGGAACAATGGTTTCCACAGGGGAGGAAGGCACTCCCCTCACACTTCTGTTCTGTTAGCATGTGGATGAAAAGGCAAAGTCTGGAAATCCATAATGGGCCATGAATTAGGTACCCCCAAATTCAGCCCTACAACTAATACTGTCATTCTTGTTGCTAAACACAACGCAAAGGTGTCCTTTAAAAACACAAGATGGCAGATAGTCAAGCTACAAATATGATTGTTGGATAAGTCCGTCTCTGCAGTAAGGTCGGCTGAAGCCTTTCGCCTTGTTTTGACTTCATGCATCCCTGATATTGATCTAACGTTTGCGTATTTTTACAGGGCCCAGCTGGCAAACCAGATGTTGTGAAAAAGGATATCCCGGTAAGTTGCTCAGTCCTGGTAAATTGTGTCCTTGTCCTGTGTTTGCGTCCTCTTCTCTCATTTCACACACCCATCTCACTTTTCGCCACCTTTCACTATCACATACACACTCTCTCTCCCAGACCCACACACTCTCTCTCCCAGACCCACACACTCTCTCTCCCAGACCCACACATGCCATTGCGGTGACCCGTGGCTCGCAATTGACAATGTTAGGTAGCTCTACAGTGCGGAATGTTACACTGAAGTCTGGGTGTTGGCTCAGCAAACAATACTAGGCACACCTCCTGAAAATCTTACCAGCCGGCTCTTGTTCTGACAAACCCAGTACTTGGACACACACCACACCTATCCAGCCACACATGTTACAGTACATACTTAAAAACACCACACCTGATTTACTCAGCACTCATTTTGCTTTCTCTCACACGCAACTGCCCTCGAATGTTGTTGAAACAGCACATGCCTGTTCTTAGTTTGACCAACCCCATTGCTGTCAAGCAACGGACGCCAAACTTTTATTTCAAGTTAGTCGATTATATTAATGAAGCTCCTGAAACGTTGAAACACAACAAACCTCTCTCCGTTGCTTCATCTGGTCTATGGAATGCAATGGGTGTGTCTGTACTTTTCCTCCTAGGTTGGCACATGTAGACTGGTTTGGATTATTTGGTTCTGTTTTGTCTCTTTGAGTGAGTCTCAGTCGCCACCTAGAGGAAAGCTTTACAACAGAACTATTTCCTCGTAGTTGTGTCGCAGTTGAGTATCCTCCCATTGTTATTCAGATTGTGTAATACATTTGGGTATATTTGACAGTGCATATACATCACTGGCTAGCACACATCACAGTTAACTTGAAAATGTCCATAGATACTGTAGGGGGTTTAATATTGTCCAAATAACCAACACTATTCCCCAATGTTTGAAGGAAACGGAAGTGTATTAACATGAACCAAATAATGCAGATACAAATAGAATTTGTTATTTGACTCTATGGGTTAAATCAAAGCAAGAATGGTAAAAGTAAGGTTAAATTAAATATACATTTAATAACATTGCAAACGAATGAAATCAATAACAAGGCAAACATGTTACAAAATAAAAGTTAACTACTAACTACTCCATGATGATTATTGTAAATCAGAGGCAGAAAGCAAGAGGTGAGCAAGGAGAATGATTACAAGGACAAGCCAGAGCTGAGGAGAATGTCTCAGGAGATCAAGAATCCACAGAACAATGCTTCACATTTACCTATATACACAAGGACAACCAGTCAGACCACTTCTTGAACCTTACTTATCAACATAAGAATAGCAAGGCTACAGTAAGTTACACAATGGGGTGTGAGAGCCATCAATTAGAGAGTCCGCCCAGAAAGCTCCAGAATTTGGCATATGAGAGGTGGGGACAGGGTGACAGCCAGCCTTACAATACAAAACTGAGGGTTGTTGTGTCTTTATGTCTCTCAGAAACCCATGGGGACAGACAAGGCTTTGGATTCCCTTTCTGCCGGGTTCATGACCTCAACTCCCCCGAGTCAGAAGAAGGAAGAAGTGAGTCTCAGAGTGGGCTGAACAGCTTAGAACCATCCGGATGGAACCGTAACACATTTTCTTTCGAATCCTGTAATGCATGGGATGATGGATATCATTTGAATTCTGTGTTTATTATTGTGTTTTTTACCTCCACAGAAAATGGAGAGTGTGGGTGCCATTAATGCCTCAACTGCTGGCTTCTCCAACTTTGCACCACAGCCCCCTGCCAAGGTACAGTGAGGCTGGTTAACTTGTTGTGTTGTGCTGTGTGTGATTGCTTATGTCAGTACATGTATGCATTGCTGTCGTTGTGAAAAACATATTATCATCTGCAATACCTGACTGAACAGTGGCAAATATGCTTTTAATTTGTTTTAGCAACATAAGTGTTCTACATATTCACACATTACATCTGGCAAATGACTGTCAGGGACAGGAACACATTAATAAAAGAATCACCTTTTCCACTTTTGTATATTTCTTGTGCTGTGAAATGTTCTGTAGGCTTCTATAGATTTTCAATACTTTTGTGCTCTTGCATGTTAAACTAGGCACTGGCATTATCAAAGTATAACTAACCATTGTGCACAACTAAATTTGAATCAAACTATTTTATTTTCAAATGTTTAGAAACCTGAAGAGTCAAAGCCTGCCCCTGCTACAAAGTCTGCTGTTCCCCCTGCTGACAAGAAAGCCAAACTTGAAAAGGTAACATAAAAGATACTGGTTACTCTGAAAGTTCCTAATCAAGCAGAACATAAGCATTGTTGAAATGGTAGACCACACCAAGCTGTCATTATGTCATACAGAAATGCTATTGTCTTATTGGAGTCATATGAAATTGTTATCCATTAATTAGCATCGTAGTTATCTATTACATAGCCTGTCTGTTTTAGGCACCCTTAAAGAGCTGCCTGTCAGTCTTATAATCCCACTTAATTCCACCATTTCTTCTTCTCCACCCATCTTTCACTTTCCATTATTTCCTGCCCATCTCTATGTGCAGCTCTGCTTGGCATTTTACCAATAGAACTGTAAAAAGCCAGTGTCAGTAGTAATTAACTGTTTATTGTCTCTTTCGCTCCCTCCCTCCCTCCCCCTTCCCTCCCCCCACCCTCTCTCCAGGATGACTTCATGTCCCTGGATGCCCTCAGTGCTCTGGGCGACACCCTGGCTGCTCCAGAACCAGCACCTGAACCTGCCAAGCTCAGACCCGAGGATATGGTCTCGGTACGGACTTAAGCAATAGAGCAGTGACTGTGTTTTTTCAGTGTGGTGGCTTGTAAACCCTTTGGATTAGTTAAACTTCTGATGCTATTTTAACTTTCCGTATTCATCTGACTTTGTTTTTGTCTGCAGGAGGGCAAGTTGAAGAAAGAGAAGGGTGTGCGCGTGGGCGAGCGCGACGACACGCTTCCGCCTGAGTACAGGTTCAAAGACGACAAACACAAAGACCTTCCTGCACCCAAGCCTGAGGTGAGCCTTGTGATGACATGGACCAGTTTTAGTGGGAGAACCAGAGTCCTTTTTGTGGCTCTCACAGTAGATGATGAGCATAGTCCTGCTAGAGAAGGTCCCTTTGAGGACACTTCTTGTGGACACCATGTCCACTTCTGAACAGATTGATATAAACATTCAAAGACTATTTTGACAATGTGTTAAAAAGCAATCCTTGGGGGTTAGTAGATAGTAGTTTACGGGTGAAGTGCTAAGAAGTCACCTAAGTTATTGTATGGCTATTTAGGCAGTTTATTAAGTCCTTTGATCTAACAGTATCTTGAATCAAATCAAATCAAAATGTATTTGTACAGCCCTTTTTACACGCAAGCATGTCACAGAGGGCTTCACATACGCCCATAAAAACTGCCCCTCAACCAACCCTTTTTTGAAGATGGCATAGGAATATTATTTGTGAATTCAGTCTGATAGAATGATGATTGTGAGCAGCAGTGAAACTAGTCAAAGCTCGTAAATAAGTAATTGATTACAATGATCCCTCCCTCCCCGCCCTCCCCGCCCTCCCCTCTCCCTCTTTCAGCCCTCCATGGACTCTGGTGAGGCTCTGGATATCTTATCTGGAGACTTCATGACATCGTCTGTTGCGCCAGCTGCACCCCAAGCTCTGCCCAAACAGGTGACACAGACCCGTTAGTGGCTAACAGCCAATCCATCCACCCATTGGCTAGCAAACAATCAATTTGCGTCAATCAACTCACGCTTATGTAAAGTCCTCCAGTACATTCTCGTTGTTGGTAATGCATTCAGTTGACTGAACTGTGATGTTGTTTTCTCTCTCTCTCCAAGCCTAAGGCAGATGTTGTTGCACCAACTAAAGCTTCCACAGTCCAGGCCCCTGTTGTTCCTCCTGTATATTCTCCAGAGGTAAACCTTGTGTGTATGTTCGTAATGTTAGTGTTGTCTTGTCATGTAGCCTGGCTGTTCTGTTTGGTGACTTTAGTTGTGTTTGTGTGCCTCCCTCCCGTGTCTCTCATTTGTAGATCGCCATTTGTCCTCCATGTGTGCCAGAACCTCTTGACAGGATCCCTAACCCTATTCCAACTGTGTGCCCTCCAATGCCTAAACTTGAGAAGGTATCATTGAGAGAAATTACTTAAACATATGATTTGATACTAGAATTAATATGTATTGGAAATACAGATTTAAAGATACAATTTTAGATGCACATTATTTTGCTCGAATACAGGGAAATATAAAGCTTTGTGATGGATAGATGGGTAGATAGATGGATAGGAGACTTTAGTTTACAGGGATTGTGCACCATTTAAGTAATGTGTCAAGGGCCACCCATAACTCAATATATGCAAGGTTTGCCTAAATGTTGTGCTCATCTAGTTGGATAGTGTGTAAAAGTGTCAGTGTTGTGTGTCACTTGTTTGCTAGTCGTGTCTCTTAATCCACATGTTTACTGTTTTAGTCATTGTCCTTGAAACAAAGTGAAAGGGTACAAGTCAGGGTAAGTGCTGCTTTAAGTGTCGATGAAGGGACACAAGTCAAGCACAGATCATTCACCCTCTTCACCTTTTCTTTCTCTCCATCTACTGTACCCTACCACACCTCTTTTCTGCATCTGCATATCTCTCCTCTCTCTCTCTCTCTCTCTCTCTCTCTCTCTTTCTCATTACCTTTGTTTGTCACTCTCCTTTTCCTTTTCTCTCTCCATCTCTTATCCTCGTCCCCCACATTCCCCTTCCCTTTTTCCGCTCCCTCTCCCCCCACCCTCTCTCCAGGATGACTTCATGTCCCTGGATGCCCTCAGTGCTCTGGGCGACACCCTGGCTGCTCCAGAACCAGCACCTGAACCTGCCAAGCTCAGACCCGAGGATATGGTCTCGGTATGGGGCCCACACACTCACCGTGGCATATGGATAGGGCACTTCTATTCACAACATAGTGTTCATAGTGACACACCGCATGGCCATTCTGCCGACATGTGCCGGTGTTTTTGCATTTGAAGCCCCCCACCCAAGTAGAAACTACATAATATTACATTTCCCACCGCATCGAAAACTGATGAATGCATGGCATGATCCTATGCATCCACTTGATGTCTACTTGTATGTGTGTGCATGTGTGTGTGTTTTCTCGTGCACGTGTGTGTAGGAAGATAAACTGGCCTCTGAGAAGGGTGTGCTTGTGGGCGAGCGCGACGACACGCTTCCACCTGAGTACAGGTTCAAAGACGACAAACACAAAGACCTTCCTGCACCCAAGCCTGAGGTGAGCCTTGTGATGACATGGACCAGTTTTAGTGGTAGAACCAGAGGTCCTTTTTGTGGCTCTCACAGTAGATGGTGCATTCATCAGATGACTTCCGCGCTCATCTCAAATGGCACCAGCTGGGACATGTAAAGAAGTAATTGAGGTCCCATACTGCTCGCTGAAACGCGTTATATATTGCCAAATGATTCAGTAAAGGTGCCTGAGTTCCAAAATTATATAAGTGTACTGATATGTGACAATTTCAGGGGTTCAACTGAAATGCTGAGTAGACAGCAGCCACTAGCAGACACTTTCATCCAAAGTTAACAGTAAATAGACTTAGAAAGGCTATGAATGGTCGATTTCCAAAGTAAGTAAAGCAATGGTGAAGAAGGCCAAGAGGGGGACATCTAAACAACGCCCAGCAAGTCATCTCAATACTTAATCAGGATTTACTTAGCATACGATCATGATTTAGTACTGTATTTATTCCTATTTAAACAAACTAATTCTAGGCTCATATTACAGCTAAAAACATAATCGGGTTTCATGGGAACGCAAAGAACGATGTCTCTGGGCCCCTAGAGCAGGGGTGTTCAGTTCAGAATGGTCGTTATCAAGCTCTGTGGAAGCCTGATAACAACCATTCATTTGAATCAGGTGTGCTGGAGCAGGGAAACATCTAAAACAGTGTTTCTCACTTTTGGATTGTGAGCTGGTATGGAGTGGGTTGTGGACGTGTGCTTCGGCTCCGTAAAAAAATCAAAAGGTGCTCAAGCCTCACGCATTCGCCGTGAGATACCTAGTTGATGGCCGTTTCGAGTTATACAGAGTTACATGTCATCTATCCGGCCCATCAGAAACACCACAAGCACCCCCCCACCCCGGTCGCAACTTAATGACCAAGGACAAAATGTGGGTCCTGAGGTTAGACCAGATGAGAAACACAGACACACATCAAAACCATACAGGACACTGGATCCTGAGGACGCCCCTGCCCTAGAGTGTCAGCGTTATTGATCATTCTGCAGTGCTCATCCAAGAGCTTCATGGGGACCTTGACTGCTAGAAGACTCTTCAATGCCTTCCCTAGTCTGCACGAGGGGTGCTAGGATTGACAGAATTACTTGTCATGGAAACCTGTGTGTTGCACACCATGGGCGTCTTGGTACTTGCTAGGCATGTCAAGGACCACTGATAACCATGTTTCTAATGTGGACTCGGATTTTATAAGATCCTGTCACTTTTTTGTACAGTATGAGTCATTTGTGGCATGTATATTTTGTATTGTGCCGGTCGGTGGGGATCCGAAAGTAATACTTTACTCTCTCCTCCACTGGATGGGGGTCTAAATAATAAGAGTTCAGTTGATAGCGGTCTTTGTTTAACTCACTTGTTTTCTTTCTTTGTTTCTCTCCTCTCTCTCCCTCTCTCTCTCACTGTGTCTCTGTCTGTGTGTCTCTCTCCCCCCTCCCCCTCTCCAGCCATCCATGGACTCTGGCGAGGCTCTGGACATCTTGTCAGGAGACTTCATGTCCCCCTCTGCTGCTCCTGTGGTCCAGGCTCCCATCCCCGCTGCTGCTCCTCCTGCATACACTGATGACTTCGCCCTGGACGCTCTGTCTGATGACTTTGCCCTGGACGCTCTGGCTGGAGACTTTGTTGCTCCCGCTGTGGCTCCTGCGGTCCAGTCAGCTGCTGACCGCCAGGTACGCTCCTCTCTCGCCCATACTCACACGTATACATAGAATGGCACGTGCCGTGTTGGCCTTCATAGTTGTCACCAACAGTGTGTGTGTGTGTGGACAGGCGGGTTCATATGTGCACGTGTGTTCTCAGCTCTCCACAGGAACAGCAGACGCCTTGGACTCTTTGTCAGACACCTTGATAGACGCCACCCCTGTCCCTGAGCCAGCTCCCATCGCAGCCAAAGACATCATCAAGGTGCACAACCTCAGATAGAGTCTGAAACTGGCCTGATTCCAAACGGAAAACACGTGTCCTTTCCCTCTTCTCGTAGCAAGCTAGTCGGTTTTCAAACTGCCTAGGCTCAGGGTTTCCAGTCAGTGTGGGCTGAAGTCACTGCAACATTAAGATTGACCGTAGTTGTGACATCTGCCCTCCCAGGAGAAGGAGGTTACAGAAGAGAGGCTCATCAAGATGGGGGAGAGAGACGACAGCCTTCCTCCTGAGTACCGGCCAACAGAGGAGGACCTGAAGGTAACCAATGGGAAATGCCACATCTTAACACGCTTATGTTTGGACCCAAGCACAGGCCCCAAGCCTTGTGGTGTAGTCTATTGTGAAATGCGCATAATGTTAACTTACCCATATCCCCCTCTTCTTACACATATCCATGTGACCCCCCCCCCACGCATATATCACTAGAAGTTACACTGTTACCAAAACATGCAAAAGGACATGACCCTATTCCAAATGTAAATGTGCAACAATGAAAAAAAGAAAATTAGGCAGGGGGCCAAATGTCCATCATACACTATACTGTACACACTGTACGACCCTATGTACTAGTATCTGTTCTCTCCGTTTCTGTATTGACTTGCACATTTCTTGCTCTCTGTGCTGCTGTTGTTTACTTGTTGGTCCGTAGACGACACAATGTTGCATTGTAGTTCTTTCTGACAGTTTTCTTGTCTTCCCATCCAAGGCGCAGGCCAAAGTCAAGGCCAAAGCAGATGTCAGACCTAAACAGGTGAGATACGCATTAAAAAATGAAATCTTGGTGTTGAATAAACATCTTGTCCAACGATTCTTCAAGGGCATTTGCATCAAACGTTCCACTGGGTATTGTTTTGCCACGACAGACCCCTTCTCACATGTCTTTCATTTACTTGCTTTAGAAGTGAGTGATCAAGATGTAATAACCATTGTTTCTGCACAACAGAAGTCCATGGATGAAGCTGATGCCCTTGACCTGTTGTCTGGTGACTTCTCTGCCTCTGTCACCCCTGCTGCCTCTGTTGGGGTCTCAACAGTGCTGGTGCCACCCTCTCTGCACCCAGAGGAATTGCAGGTTGGTGCCAACTGTGGTCTAATACTATATCTAGACTATTCTTCTTATTAGATTCTGTGGTAGGGTTTTTGTTGTTTTGCTGTGTGTATGTGTTGAATTGTCATGTTGTGTGTTTCTAGGCTGTGTCCGGCCCTGTGTTGGACTCTCTGGCTGACACTTTGCTCCCAGATGTTCCAGAGTTCAAACCAAAAGGAGAAAGGTCAAAGGTGAACCTCCCAAGCATAAACACAGCCCTCTCAAGCACAACATTTGCAAATGTCTCATAGGGGCAGCCATTTTTTGTCATACAGTGCCCCCTAGAGATGTTCACAGCTAACCTCTCAAGGTTAAAACTTGATTCCAATGTTGTCATTCCATGGGCGATGTGTTGGCTTCAAAACCCAAAAGTCTATTACATTTTCAATTAAATGTTTGCAAACACAAAGACTGGACTTTAAGCTTAAACTTTCACTGTAAGCACAAAGAACATGCGCCTTAATAATGTAAACTCATTTCACATGAGTTTCCTCTGCCTGCGTCTTGTGTATTGCGAGTTGTTATAGGATGAATACTGAAAGGTTTTGGGGGATAATTCTGAGCACCCAGGACCCTTTAACAGGATCTCCTTTAACAAAGATGTTGACTTTGTTACAGGGCAAGAGCAAGTCAAGGTCAAAATCCAAAGTAAGCCCGATGGCCTAAAAAAATGCATGATGCAAACCAGTTTCTCAACAGCATGTTTACGAAACAAAAATAAACATAAACTGGCATGCAAGCGTTTTCATTTTTATTTGTAACTTATTGCAGATAAGAGCCAAATGCATGTCTTCGGTCCGTGGTGTGGTGGTTTGTCTGTTGTCTATATTGGTTGTTTGACCTTTGGTCTTTGTTTCTCAGAAAAATCAGGCAGAGGACCGTTCAGCCTTCGACACCCTGTCTGGAGAGATGAGCTCAGACGTAGTGCCTACATCCATGAAGAAGGGTGGCAAGAGCTAGACATTTGGGTAAGAAAACGTTTATTTAGACGGGTTGAGGGTGGTACCGGTGTAACACAACCAGCAATACAAACAATAAGCTCTGCTACAAACTGAATACAGTAAACAAATACAGAGTTGCACAACAAACCCTACCAAACATTCTATCTGTAGGCTATTCTGCACAAATCTGTTATTTGTATGTACTAGTGCACAGTGCCCGTGATAAAAATTGGTGTCACACACACACACACACAGTCGCATGAATTGATTAACAAAACAAAATGTTCCTATTTACTTCTATGAACTCCAGTGTGTTAAGCGCTTAGTTTAATTTCAATGGCAATGCCTTTGTTAATTGGATTAGTTTATTAACTAAACACAATTCACTGAAGTTATCATACAGCCTCCTACCTCTAGTGCAAGCGCTTAGTGATGCATATAGCCTACTGCAAGCTCAACATGGCTGAAAAAGATCCATCGCGAAACTGGCACTACCTTTTTTTGGTGGGGATGTCGAAATGCTTATCCAAACAACGGCAAACGCTGTAACACTCATTTGGATTATAAAAAAATATGAACTTTGCTGAGTGCCTGGTTCTCGAGATAATCGGGAGAAACTCGCAGCCGCCCTAAAATCCCATTCTAAAAAATACACAGACAGACAGACAGACAGAGATTCCTGGTATTATTGGTGGGTATGTTTTTTTCTCACAGATCAGTGCAAGTGCACTGGTGAAACTGGTCAGACTTCATTGACTTTGTACCTGTACTCTGCACAGGTACAAGTGTGAATATAATGTAATTGTATTTACTGTTAACATCTCTGTGATATGTTGCAGATTCCTGGTGCAATACATCTCCCCTGCAACACAGAGGTGCCATTTGTGGGAGTAACTCTAAATAAGGATTCTATTTTTTCTAAATGATGGAGAATGTATACTGGATGAACGACTACATAACCACACACACACACTGTGCAATGCCTTGACTGCTTGGTGTCACACGATAGGGGAGGGTTGGAGCTTGACTGAGGAGTGTTGGTTTCTTGTCCTTGAGAAGTAGAAAGAATAGCATGTAACTAAGAAAGAAAGAATAAAGAAAAATAAATATATTTTAGGAAAAAAACGCTATAAAAAAAATCATAATTTGGAAAATTACTTGGAGAAATATCCCCCAGGAGATGTGCCATTGTCCTAGCTAACAGTTGAAATTTCCACAACATTGCATGCTGTTGCTACTACACAGTATTAAAGTTGATGCTGCTGCAACGTTGGGGTAATAGTGATTGTGAGCAGGTGCGGGAGCAGTAGATTATCTGGATGTGGGTGCAATCTTGTATACAGAAAGAAAGTAGTTTTTTTCTATAATGTGGCAAGCCACCATACAGACACTAGAGCACAGCATAGTCTGCTTAGTTTGATGATCTTAGTTTACAATACTAAACATGTAAAAGGACTTACAGGATGTGGTCTGCCTAATGCAGCTGAGAGATACTTGTGACAATTTATTTTACTTTCTGTTAAGCAATATCTATAAAACAAGGGTCTTTTCATGTGCACATGGCCTTGTAGATGCAAATAGTGGTTTCTGAAAGTACACTTACAAGTGTACTGGAATGGTTGCTACCTCTGTAAACTGCCTTAATTTGTAAACTGTAAAGGAATGTTCTACTGTAAAATGTACACAGTCACAATACCTATCACTACTAGTTCAAACTTCAAAAGGTGAAGTGGATATTTGCCACTTTTGTTGCCAACATAATTTGTTCGGGTTCAGGTATAGCTAAAAAAATCTCAAAATAATTATAAATGTTTGGGTTAGAGGTTTATTGCAAGTTTGAAAGGTATAATTGTGTTGTTCATGCATTCAGTCATCAGGGATCTAAGTGAACAAAGTAGACAGCAGAGAGCCCTAAACATTTGACCACAAAATGATGAAAAGCTAAAATAATTCTGTAAGTTAACACTACACATTCAAAATGGGGTCATTTGGTAAAAGTGGTGTAGCCTAATGTAAAATGTACAAATATTATAGTTGAAGGGAAATATTTGACAGTCGTTTATCACATGTCTCAATGACTTACTTCTCCTAGTGTGAGGCTTGGTGGTTTTTCAGTGTTCAAAGCTCTAGAAATGTGCTTCCTCTTCTGACAGTTGTGTGATTTCGAATGGGTGTTTCAGATGTCTTAGCAAACAGTTATTGTCAAGGTTTTATCTTTGCCTGCAGTGGCCTTGGACACTTGCACACTTGGGTGTAATAATTGATGGGAATGAGGAACATACAAGTAAATGGATTTCAAGTGTTGTAAAAATGCAAATAAAAAGCTATGTAGTTGTACACTTTCAGACTTGTTATTTTCCAAACGGTATTTCAAAAGTACATTACCGCAAGTGGTAACAAACATACATGAGACGTGGACACACACATACACACACATTTGACTTGCCCCTGTTTATACATTACGTAGCTTCATTATTTAGCTCACAGAATAAGCAATAATTAAAAAAAATTATAAATATATTTTTTGTGGGATTGAGCAATTAAGGCACAAAATTGTAAATCAATTTAATATTTTTATTGATTCAAGAGCTTGTTTTGGGGTTATTTAAAGGCAAGCTTTAAATGTGTTATACTAGAGGCATCCATTTCAGTGCATTTAGTGGATTATTTTCCAAAAGCCCAGGTTTTTGATAGAGGAAGAGAGGAAAGAACATGAAATCATTGTGAACTGAAGATATTAAAAAAGCAAAATTCATAAAAGTTATATGTTAAATTTGACTCCACATCGTCCCATCTCATCCCGTGACTTTCTTGACAGTCTAAAAAAAAGAATTAGCCATGTTATCCTTGAGACTAACAAAAAGTCTGTAGCTTACGAAATTAACAACAATTTAACAATTTGACAATGATGCAATTGAACAGGAGAGTTTACAACACAAAATAGTATAGGAGTACGAAAGAGTATATAAAATTATTGGTAAGGAGTACTCTCTGAAGTATGATCCAAGTAGAACCTCACCAAGCCTTTTTTAAACTCTAGAAGATGCTGTTTGAAACCCGAATGTGTTTTTCTAACCTCAAAGTTTTTTAATTGATTGTTTTGTCTCTGTAAAGTAGTATATGTTTTCAAATAATTCATTTATTGTTTAAAAATGTTCTAAAGGAAATATACTTAATGGCATTAAACGTGTCTTGTAGCCATAGCATGCTTTCCTTGTGCCGTTTGTTTCCTGTGAACAAATAAGAAAGAAAGATCAACTGTTTTACATTTTTATAATAAAAAAAATATTAACAATTGTCTCAACCCAATTGCTTGTGATACAACAGAAAATCAAGTGGTGACATAGTTTGCCATTTCTTTGTATTTTTGTATTGCATCAAAACTTGGACAAAAATGTTCATCTTACTGTCTTTTGTAATGATGAGGGCAGCGTCTGGTTCTAATACCTACAGAAAATGTATGGTGTTATATAGTTTATTTTCCATTTATTTTTTATCGTTTATATTCAATTTATTTTGGGATATGAGAATATCTGTGTCCGATGTGTGTGTATGTTAAGGACTCACGATTGCAGTAACATATGGTGACTATGAGAAGGAGGACGAGAAGGCCACAGCCCCCAGCCAGTGGGCCCCACATCAAAGGATCACAGGACAGCCCAGAGTTCTTCTTCCACACTGTTAAACATAACCATTTTTGTAAGAGTCAATGGGCGACTGGATTATTATTGTTCTAAAATAATGAAAACAACAGAAAGTAATATCTCAACCCTTGACCTCATTATAGCTGAGGAAAAATGTAATAATATTTGGTGTGTGTGTGCTACTTATATACATTTTATCAAGGTAAGAACAATTATATCCGTCAGACCTTTATCAGGGTAACAAGCACACGACTTGGTTGTTGTGGATTGAATGGATTTGGATGTCTTTGCTGGTGCTTTCGTTGTTGTTGTCGTTTTTGGTGCTTCTGAAAGAAAGTTAAGAAAACATGTTTTATGGAAAAATGTTGACCACTGAACATGGCTCTCAACTACTGTTTTTTCGATATTATATTAAGCTAATGGACTCACCTGGTCCAGCAAGAAGAGTAACTTCACCAAACTGAAGTTCATTTTTGTTAATTGACATACAGCCGTAAGAGCCACTGTCGCGTTCTTTATTAAAACTCTTAAGCGTGAGTTTATTTTTTATTGTTTGTTTTTTGAAAATTTCTTCGTTTATTAGTACTTTCATTGTCCCGTCTGGAGCCATTGTGGCAATAAACTCCATGGCTACGTTGTCCGTCACTCGAAACCAAAAAATCATACCAGAGATTGGTGGCTCACAGGTAATGTCAACGCTACTTCCATCTTCTGTTACAGTTACAGTTCCAAATGTTGAAGGGATTCCTGCAATGTTTTTGATACATAAAAACAAATCTGATCTGTTAGGCTTTGTTGAGAGAAAACCAAAGACAGTTTTAAGTGTTGGCTATTGATAGGTGTTTTCTAGATCAAGTCTTAATGGGCCTAAATATTGTGGAGGTATTGGCTAACAGCATGGGTTGTTTATAGCGGAACTGCAACCTCAATTGCATATTAATAATCTACAAATTAAACATGCCCACATATTTCCAATAGACATAAGATGTTCCAATAATATGTTTTTAACAGTGTATCGTCGACATAGTCAAATAAGAAGGAAATAAAATATAACAAATAAACTGCCAAAATCAATGTGTGTAGGTATGCCTCGACTGCCATTGGGCATTAGAATATAGGGAAAATATGAGTTGGGCATAGATTTACATTTTTAGCCTACTGATCTGAGAAAAACAATTATATTTAATATAACTTACTTTGACAAAAGAGCAGTAAAACAACTGCCTGCCTGATCCAACTTTGAGCCATTTTATCTCCTCTGTTTAACAATTTAAGTTTGTCCTCCTGGGTATAGACTACAATGAGACTCACCAAGACCCGCCCGCCACTCCTGCGGAAGTATTTTACATCACTGTCAAATAAGATCATTGCAGGAGTTTTGCAGAACAATCGTGCACCAAGGTGGTCTGCTGCAAGGTTTCTTAGGAGCCTTCTTGGGTTTTTTGTGCATACGCACCCAAGGGCGTAGATTTGGTTTGAACATTGGTGGGGACACAGTTTTACCATTCTATTTGCTATCGATGCTCCTGCCTATTGCTAAAAGCAAGAATGAATGCCCGATATCTACTAATTCCGTAGTTGTGTTCCAGAGCTAGCAAAGTCTCGTTAACGTTAGAAATAGGCTACTATAGCCTACATTTTCAACAATAGTATAGGCTACAAGAGTGTTATATAATGAGATTTTATCGTTTATTATTCACTCAGATTCAGATTCAGATTCAGTCTTTATTGTCATTGTGCAAACAGTACAACGAAATTAGGGTGGTGCTCACCACCCACAGTGCAAATTAGCATACATGCATACACAGACAACAATAGGCAACAATAATTTAATAACTATGCTAAATAAAAATCTGAGTGACTGTTTAAGAAAAATAATTAAAAATAGAGGATTTCTTATGTCCAGTAGGGGACGGGGGGAGGGGGGGTTCAGGCATTTAATAGGCGAATAGCCCAGGGGTAAAAGGTGTTCCGTAGCCTGTTTGTTCGGCTCCCAAGGGACCTGTATCTCCTACCGGAAGGGAGGAGTTGGAAATGGCTGTGGCCGGGGTGGGATGGGTCAGCCATGATGCTCCTTGCCCTATTTAGTCCACGGGAGGTTGCAATGTCCTCCAAGGAGGGCAGGGGGCAGCCAATGATTTTTCCTGCTGTCTTTATAACCCCCTGTAGGGTTTTCCTGTCTTTGGCTGCGCAGTTTGCGTACCACACTGTTATGCCATACCCAAGAACGCTTTCAATGACAGAGTGGTAGAAGGTCTGCAGCAGCTTAGTCTCCACCTGGCATTTTCTCAACAGTCTTAAAAAGTAAAGCCTCTGCTGAGCCTTACCAACCACCGCAGCCGTGTTGGTGTGCCAGGTTAGGTCCTTACTGACCTGCACCCCCAGAAACTTAAAGGAGGAGACCCTCTCCACGCCGACCCCGTCTATTTGCAGAGGGGCGAGGTCACCTCTCGTCCTGCTCCAGTCGAACACCATCTCCTTGGTTTTGCTGGTGTTCAGCAGGAGGTTATTTGCTGAACACCAAGCTGTGAGCCTCTGGACTTCCTCCCTGTACGCTGACTCGTCACTGTTGGAGATCAGACCCATCACTGTAGTGTCATCCGCAAATTTGATGATGACATTTGAGTGATGGGCCGGGACGCAGTCATGTGTGTAGAGAGAGTACAGGAAGGGGCTCAGCACACAGCCCTGAGGGGAGCCCGTGCTGAGGGTCAGGGTGGAAGATATTTGTGTTCCCATCCTCACTGTCTGTGGACGGTCCGTCAGGAAGCTGTAAATCCAGTCACAGGTGGGGGCAGGGAAATCCAGGTCAGTCAGCTTCCTGATGAGAATGTTCGGCAAGATGGTGTTAAACGCCGAACTAAAATCAACAAAAAGCATCCTGACATAATTCCCCTGTTTCTCCAGGTGACTCGCTGCAGTGTGGTGGACAGTGGCGATAGCATCAGCTGTTGACCTGTTTGCTTTATAAGCAAACTGATGCTGGTCAAACCTTTTAGGGATGCAGGACTGAAGATGGTGGTTAAAGATGTTAACGTATATCTTACAGGAGTAGCCTGCCAAAAAGCCAATCATTGAATCTCTTCTCAGTCTCTCTTCGACGATCACTTGACCGATGTTAGCTGACAGCTGGTACACATTGTGATCAGCACTCAAAAGAATGAAAAAAATATGTTTAGACTCGCAATTATTGGTGGGGACAATTACATGTTTCCTAAACATTGGTGGGGACATGTCCGTCCCACCCTAAATTTACGCCTAATGCGCCCATGCAGCTTATTTCCAAGGCAAAACAATTGCGATGACGATACATTTGCCATAATCAACTAAAATAAAAACAGACGTTTGACATGGTTGGGTTATGAAAACGACAGGCCTGGGGGGTATTCCAGGTAGCCGGTTTTGTGAAAACTCTGAGTTGTTTAACCCTGAAAACAGGCAAACTCCGAGGTTTCCGTTCCAGAAAGAGAGGTAACGAAACCTTTTGGTAAGTTGCCATGGTAACTTACGCTGTGAAACTAACCTGGGGCCTGTACTACGAAGCAAGATTTGGCGTTAGCGAGGTAACTTCAGGTTCAACCCCGGGTTTTCTGTACTACGAAGGTGGATCACTTGTTATCGGGGTAGATCGCCATGGTAACATATGCTGAACGGCTAACCTGGTCGGGAGCAGGTTATAGTTGGAGATCAGAGATCAACCGGTATAAAAGCCCCGCCCACTAACTCATTCTTGAGAGGATAATGGCGTTACCGTTCATAGAAGATGTGGAGCTTTGTGCGCGGATATAGAGAGGTGCGCTCAGAACAGCCAGAACATCAGAATCAGAAAGGGTTTTAATCGCCATGAAAGTTTGCACAGACAAGCAATTTGCTTTGGCAGGAAGGTGCGTCGTTAAACATATAGGAATCCTAAAAAAATAATATGAGATCTAACACATACATAGACTAGCAATGCTTAGAATGTGCATATGCATAGCGTTGCGTTATTTCGCTACGGGTACTTTTATGTAGTGTCATGTCGATATGTTATTCCTATTCAATGGGGTGTCTCCCCTTAAAACCCCTTCTGCTGTCCTTGGGTTGCTTTGACCCACTTTCTAATTATTTCCATATCAAAATGGTGGGTTTCTTTCAACCAAAACATTTCAAACCAAAAAGAACAATGTGTATACGTAGCCTACAATGATCATTTCACTACCCACAAAAGACACAACAAAAAAGCCTCAAAAAGGTATAAAAACACTAAAACGTAGAAAAAAGTTTAACAAATACATCCTCATGTGTTCTCCCTTTCCTAGGAACACAGAAATATAATGTCAGTGTAACTAAGTTTAGTGTCATTCAGTCATGTACTATATCTTCTCATATTCTATATCTCCAACCTTGTTTTTTTAATTAAAAGCCTCTTATACTCTATATCAAGCTCCAGGGTTCTTTTATACAGGGCCCTCACATTGTCTGCTCCAACCTGAAACAAATAAAGAACATTGTCCCTTTGTAAGGCACACTTGGAGAAAGTTGAAGGTGTCCATTTGACTACTGTGTTTCAAGGTTCATTGCTTATACCTTGTGTCTTTGTCTTGGCCTTGAAGTGGAGGCCCTATGCTCAGGGGGAGGAACAAGTTCCTCTTCCTGCTGAGTTTAACACCATAGCAATTGAATCAATTGATTTATATTTGAAATGAGAACTTCAAGGACTTATGTCTCATGTTATGTTCAGACCACCACCATTAGTAAGTCATTACAGACACTTCAATCACAGCCACACGTTCACACACTCTCACCATCTATGTTGCAAGTGGTAAAACAAAATCAAAAGTGTACCCCCAAAATGCTCTCTGAGCAGGCAGGCACAGTTTCCTGATCATCTAGGACCTCCACTCCTCCCAGAAAGTAAATGGCATATTTGATCAATATTCAACAACCACATATGGCATACGTACTGGCGCATGACTATTAGTTTCATGGTTACCTCTGTATGGCACAGTGGGACGACAGTGGATGGTGGCAGCAACACCACTATATTTCCTGTCACTGCAGAGGACAGTAATACATTCCACTTAGTATTGCTAGTTTATTTACCCTTAGTATAGATGGTCCACATATTTACATTTAAGGTTCCTATGTGTTTATTGTATGCACCTTCCTGCCAAAGCAAATTCCTTGTCTGTGCAAACTTTCATGAATAAATCCCTTTCTGATTCTACATTTCACTTCTACAATATTTATATTTATATAATTGTTGAATGCACATGGTCACATAGATCACTTGAAACATACATATGCCTGGGTTTCCGAGCTGCTGCCACCAGTGTCTGAAGAAATGCCCCCTTCCACTCCTTCCATCATGGGGCGACCCTGATAGCTTGAGAGGGCCAGCTCCTCAGCAAGAGTGAAGTCCTGTGGAGGAGTTCATTGTTCTATGGGCCCTTTGTAGTATTGCTTACTGCTACTTACTTATGTTTTTATTTTTTTATTTGCTCCCACGATCGTTTGCCACTTCCAGGGTTGCAACTAAAATAATACAGCAACAAAAGTTTAACGTTATGGAATGCACACGTGTAATTATGGTCACATCTTGTGCCTGGGACAGTGATATCAATAAATCATGTAGGCTAGTTTACGCATTTACAGCGTCTGCTATTTTCTACCAGTTTAGCAGCAGCAAATTCGTTGATTTTTGCCTGTATTATATGTCTGTATTCCTGATATGTTCGTGTAACAATATTTCACGCAGGAGGAGTAGACAAAGTTTGTAAGTTTATTGTCCGGAATGTCCGCTCCTCTTCCGTGACATATGCGGCTCTTGTTTTGTCCGTGTTTGCGATTGGATATACGGTGCAAACACCGCCCCTTTATGTGAACGCGCACATCTCTAGATTAGAAAGATCTGGTTTGAGTTAAAGAGTTGATAACCGCCGTCGTGATACCGTTTATCGTGATTGCGATTGTCTCGCTTTGTGTAGCGGGGTAACTGAGAGTAATCCAGAACATGTTGATCTTGCTTCGTAGTACAGGCCCCTGGTCGCTAGCAGGTTAGTTCCATGCCAAACTCTGAGTTTTACCTATCCCCTCCCACTTTCTGAGTTTATTAGCGTTGGAAGACATGGGATATCGTTTCCTGGTTCAGCCGGGGCCTGTACTACGAAGCAAGATTTGGCGTTAGCGAGGTAACTTCAGGTTCAACCCCGGGTTTTCTGTACTACGAAGGTGGATCACTTGTTATCGGGGTAGATCGCCATGGTAACATATGCTGAACGGCTAACCTGGTTGGGAGCAGGTTATAGTTGGAGATCAGAGATCAACCGGTATAAAAGCCCCGCCCACTAACTCATTTTCGAGGATAATGGCGTTACCGTTCATAGAAGATGTGGAGCTTGGTGCGCGGATATTGAGAGGTGCGCTCAGAACAGCCAAAACATCAGAATCATAGAGGGTTTTAATCGCCATGAAAGTTTGCACAGACAAGCAATTTGCTTTGGCAGGAAGGTGCATAGGCTACATTAAACATATAGGAATCCCCAAAAAATAATATGAGATCTAACTATACTAAAAGTAGGCTACATAGACTAGCAATGCTTAGAATTTGCATATGCAATGCACAGCGTTGCGTTATTTCGCTACGGGTAGGCCTACTTTTATGTAGTGTCATGTTGATATGTTATTCCTATTCAAAGGGGTACGTACGTGTCTCCCCTTAACCTCTTCTGCTGTCCTTGGGTTGCTTTGACCCATTTTCTAATTATTTCCATATCAAAATGTTGGGTTTCTTTCAACCAAAACATTTCAAACCAAAAAGAACAATGTCTAGGCTATACGTACGATGAAAATGTCACTACTTTCATTGAATTTGGATGTTTCATTCACTTTTATAGCAGAAAGAAATGTTGATGACCCCCACAAAAGACTCAAAAGACACAACAAAAAAGCCACAAAAAGGTATAAAAAGACCAAAACGTAGAAAAAAGGTTTAACAAATACATCCTCATGTGTTCTCCCTTTCCTAGGAACACAGCAATATAATGTCAGTGTAACTAAGTTTAGTGTCATTCATTCAGTCATGTACTATCTCTTCTCATATTCCAGTTTTTCTATCTCCAGCCTTGTTTTTTTAAATTAAAAGCCTCTTATACTCTATATCGAGCTCAAGGGTTCTTTTATACAGGGCCCTCACATTGTCTGCTCCAACCTGAAACAAATAAAGAACATTGTCCCTTTGTAAGGGACACTTGGAGAAAGTTGAAGGTGTCCATTTGACTACTGTGTTATAAGGTTCATTGCTTATACCTTGTGTCTTTGTCTTGGCCTTGAAGTGGATGCCCTGTGCTCAGGGGGAGGAAGAAGTTCCTCTTCCTGCTGAGTTTAACACCATAGCAATTTAATCAATTGATTTATATTTGAAATGAGAACTTTAATAACTTGTGTCTCATGTTCAGACCACCACCATTAGTAAGTCATTACAGACACTTCAATCACAGCCACGCGTTCACCACTCACCATCTATGTTGCAAGTGGTAAAATCAAATCAAAAGTGTACCCCCAAAATGCTCTCTGAGCAGGCATGCACAGTTTCCTGATCATATAGGACCTCCACTTGAGAAAGTAAATGGCATATTTGATCAATATTCAGCAACCACATATGGCATACGTACTGGCGCATGACTATTAGTTTCATGGTTACCTCTGTATGGCACAGTGGGACGACAGTGGGTGGTGGCAGCAACAACACTATATTTCCTGTCACTGCAGAGGACAGTAATACATTCCACTTAGTATTGCTAGTTTATGTACCCTTAGTATAGATAGTCCACATATTTAAATGTAAGGTTCCTATGTTTTTATTGTATGCACCTTCCTGCCAAAGCAAATTCCTTGTCTGTGCAAACTTTCATGGCGAATAAATCCCTTTCTGATTCTACATTTCACATCTACAATATTCATAAATAATTGTTGGATGAACATGGTCACATAGATCACTTGAAACATATATGCCTGGGTTACCGAGCTGCTGCCACCAGGGTCTGAAGAAGTGCCCACTTCCACTCCTTCCATCATGGGGCGACCCTGGTAGCTGGAGAGGGCCAGCTCCTCAGCAAGAGTGAAGTCCTGTGGAGGAGTTCATTGTTCTATGGGCCCTTTGTAGCTATACCAATATCCTACAAAAGGTACTGGCAATTAAGCCAGTAAGTATTGCCTACTGCTACTTACTTATGTTTTTATTTTTTTATTTGCTCCCACGATCGTTTGCCACTTCCAGGGTTGCAACTAAAATAATACAGCAACAAAAGTTTAACGTTAAGGAATGCACACGTGTAATTATGGTCACATCTTGTGCCTGGGACAGTGATATCAATAGGCTATCATGTAGGCTAGTTTACGCATTTACAGCGTCTGCTATTTTCTACCAGTTTAGCAGCAGCAAATTCGTTGATTGTTGCCTGTATCATATTCTGTATTCCTGATATGTTCGTGTAACAATATTTCACGCAGGAGGAGTAGACAAAGTTTGTAAGTTTATTGTCCGGAATGTCCGCTCCTCTTCCGTGACATATGCGGCTCTTGTTTTGTCCGTGTTTGCGATTGGATATACGGTGCAAACACCGCCCCTTTATGTGAACGCGCACATCTCTAGATTAGAAAGATCTGGGTTGAGTTAGAGAGTTGATAACCGCCGTCGTGATACCGTTAATCGTGATTGCGATTGTCTCGCTTTGTGTAGCCGGGTAACTGAGAGTAATCCAGAGCATGTTGATCTTGATTCGTAGTACAGGCCCCCGAGCGATCTCGAACAAAATTAAATTCGCTTAGTTATACGCCAGGAGACGATTTTAAGACTGCGATTTGATGTGCTTTAATTCCCTGATGAATGCCTAAATTAACGTTACCGTTTCCCGTCACAATCTGTAATTTATTTGAGCAAGATTCTCAGCCCTTGGGTCTTCATCGCTAGTGTTATACGCCGTGGACGTGCACACAGAATTGACCAAAAGCTTTTTGGCACTGAAATAAAGACAAATCATTGAAATTGTAGGATTTGGTCTTCTTCGTTGCCTACAAATACAATGTAACAATGAGTAGCCTAGGCCTAGCCTTGGTTTGAAGGAAGATGGGAAACTGAACAGTGTATTAACATTAACCAAATAATGCCAATAGCCTACCAATTGCAGTTATTTGACTCTTTGGGTTAAATCAAAGCAAGAATGGTCAAATTAAGGTGAAATAATATAATCATATAATCATGTAATCATATTGCAAATGAATGAAATCAATGAAGGTTAACTAGGCCTACTGGCCTACATGGTTAACTGGCCTACATGACTATTGTAAACCAGAGATACAAAGCCAGAGCTGAGGAGAAGGTCTCAGGAGATCAATCATCCACAGAAAAATACTTCACAATTCCTTTTAATACCCAAGAACAACTACAATCACATCACAATCTTGACCCTTTCTTATCAACATGACAATGCTACAGTAAGTTACACAATGAGATGTGAGAGCCATCAAGTTGAGACTCCATCCAGTAACTCCATAGTTTACCATATGAGAGGTGGGGGCAGGTTGATACCTTAAAAGGTCAGACTTTATTCTTCTGCCCTAAGTACACCATATCTTGGTCAAAATAGAAATTCAGCAAATTCAACAATTAATATAGGTTATTGTTCCTACAAATAACATCACCTGTGACCATGCATCCTCCCGTAACAGTTCCAGTAAATCTTTTTCGAGATGAGTCTTTATTCGTCTACCCTAAGTAGGCCTACACCATCTTTTGGTCAGTTTTTGGCACTTTCTTCATGAGGTAGTCCTACAGTTTGTACAACTCATTTATTTGTAACTATATACAAATACATGAGATTACATTAGCTACATTTCACAGTTCCACATGCAAAATACACCTGCCATTAAATGAACATCTCACTGTAGCATCCATTCTCTGTTCAACAGGATTAGAATGTGCACATCGTTTTTATACGATGTAAATAATAGTAGGCTACATGGGGAGTCTACCAGCTACCACATAATTCTCTGCATCCATTTCTGCGGCAGCAGTCAATGTCTTTTCGTCATCATCATCTTTTGATGGAAAGCATTATGTTGGGGGAAATAGGCACCAATTGATATTTAATTAGTATCATGTCGAATATGATTAAAACCAAGGTGACATCGAGGCTACAATCACAAGCGTATAGCCTAAGCAAACTATGCATTACCTGTTCGTAGTATGTTTTTATATTTAATAAAACATTGAACATGCTATTTTATTAAGGCCACCGCTTTTTCTCCTGTAGCATAATATTAACGGACAGTGGGGTTAAATGTTCAATGTATGGACTGGCTATTACATTCAAATGTATGCTCGGCAGCAATTGTCTCCCACGCCACTTGCATACACTGCTACAGCCGTGTTGCTTTTTTCCGGAAAATGTTCTCGACCATTAGCACAAAATAAAACTTGAATCTGAAGTTTGGTGAAGTAGGACAACGTTTTTTGTCGCCGGGTGCCATGGTGGATCCTAGTATCGGAGCTCCATTGATGTTGGCTTTCAATAGTTCTCATGCCCGCGCTTAACTCTGAGTTGACGTAGGTACTCCGAGTTGAGTTAACTAATTCATATCAGCCTATCTGGAACCAAATTCTCAGAGTTTCCCATGTTAGAGTAACTCAACTCAGAGTTCAGGGTTAATCTCAGAGTTTGTTAAACCCGCTACCTGGAATACCCCCCTGGTCAGCTCATATTGGCCGTACACGCCCTAAATACGGCCGTATACGCCGTATAGTCAGTTCAAATGAGAGAACAGTTAGCCGTGGTGTGAGAGACTGATGGCAAAGCGCGTGTGGATCAGCTGCGCGCTACCAACCACACAATGTTCGGTTTTATGGTTTCCAAAAAAATACAACACAGCCTTTAAGTTTATTGCAACTAGACATTATAATATATTTATAAATTATAAAAATACATACAAATATTATTATTAATAATAGTAGCCTAATAATAAATATCTAAAAGACACTGCAAGTTACAAAAAACAAGGACATTAGGCCTACCTTACAGGAGAAAGTGAGAGTAAAACTATTGGCTCCTATCAAAGACATATTTTAAAGATAGGCTAGGCTTGCAATAGGCTACAGAGCATTTGACCTAAAAGCTACCAGAATCAGCGTATAGGCTAGGCTACGTATTCATATCAATTAGCCTAGTCGCTAGACTCTATTGACTAACGACCTTCTAGTATTGCTCAAAGGGGAGAGGCATCCTGTTTAGCACACTGAACATAGCTAAATTGAAGGCTAAGTTATTCACTTTGTGGCACGACTCGCATACACAGACCCATAATGTTGCCCATGTTGACGCAAGTTTAGTTTCCCCCGTGCGTAATAGCACTCCCTCAGATTTTCGCGTTGTGGTATGGTATTGCAGTTAACTTGTCTCATGGTTCTGCAATTGATTCACAAATCTGTCAACGGTTTGCACACCGCTTGACCAATGCACTGAATTAAATGTCCCATGCCACTAGATATTTCGCTATGGACCGTTGCGTAACTCATTGGTTTAATTTTCAAATAGCCTATCAATCTGTTTAATTTCCACCTATCACCATACAACTGCTGTGAATTGCATTCACAGGCGGTGTTTTTGTAGGTTGTTACATCAGATTCATCTGATTGCATTACGTGTCTCCCTGGTCGCCCTGATTTTTTTTGACAGATTTTTTTGGGCTTTAGCGTTAAAGGCTTCACATTGCATAAGGTAATATTAATCAGAATGTAGCTGTAACCTACTGTAGGCCTACATACAAGACAAACCGAATAGGACTCTTAAAATCCACCATTCATAGTAGGCTATGTTCACTTAGGTATCTGCGGAAATGGAGACATAATCTCTTAAAGTCAACGAAAGTAAGCCTACTTTGTTTTTAAAAACGTAATAGGCTTATTCACTGTGACCATTATTCGTAAAATGTGGCGCAATGGTGCGCATTTCCTGTTAAATTATGAGTGGGTTTTAGAGGCAGTCAATATTATGTAAGGTAGCATGTCTTAAGACTGGTTTAGTGGGCGTATTAACTTTTCCACTGTCGTTGCAGAGAAAACACATGAATTACTGATATAAATGTCGCTACACTGACTTTTTGACTTTGCTCATGTTGCAATAACATAATTGCGACATCTTGTGCCTGCGCTACCTCCGTCTTTGAAAATCAACAACTGCAATTATGATTAATCACCCCCGCAGTGCCGTTTCAAAACTTTTTGGGGCCCGAAGCCGGAATTTACTTGGGGGACCCGTCACATCATGAATGGCAGTCTAGGCAGTGATAAATTGTGTAATACATGAAAATCATGATAATCATACTATAATACCAGGAATCTGTGTGTGTGCCTGGCTCAATTATCTCTGGAGCTGGGCATTGTCTGAAGTTGAATTTGGCAGGTGTGTGTGGCTCAGGACCCAAGGACATGCAGTGAAGTTGTTTGCACAAGACAAAAAGTATATTTGAGAAAATATAAGGGACGCAGCTTTTTAACAGACAAGGCAACCCACCAGGCAGAGGGTTGATAAACAGCTAGGTTTGATATGATATCCGTAACATTCTCATAGTTTGAATTAAATGTCAATAAAAGGAAAATTAAGAAGATGTATTAGTCTGAATTGAGCATATAATGTAAGCAAGAACATGCTAGCTAACAGGCTGAAAGAAAGCGAATATTAAAGTATTCATTCACTCAGGTTTCTATACCGAAAGAACGTTGTCTCTGCCATCTATAGTCTTTCATACTGAGTGAATAATTCACCAGGTTATTCAACAAATTGTTAGGCATTTTGATAATACATTGTGAAATGTACAACAAAAAAGGACATTCAGTCTTTTTAACTAGGGAAATAGGGAAATGTACAAGAGAACAGACGTGCTGTCAAATTAGAAGAACTAGCAGCCATAACCAGTCATAGATTAGTTGCCAATGCTTTATGGCTGCATCACGGTCACTGGCATCACAGGCACGGGCACTGCACTATCATATTATAATTGCAGGAATCTGTGTGTGATTATCTGTGTGTCACCATATCAACTAACCAATATCTTAATCACCGACTACATCACGGTTGCGGACACTGTACTAGTGATAAATAAATCCCAAATGTTCTCTTTTAACACTGGGAGGGACCACCAAGAATCGAACACCACGCAAACAGGTTAATCTTTAAGAAATCAATGATTGGCCATTTATGGTACTTCACCCCCAAATTTTTTTAAAGACCAACAGTAATAAATCAGGCACGTAAAAGTGGAAATATTCTGCCCCCAGACTACATATCCTTTACAGTCACCAGGGGGATTCTGTTGATGTTCTCTATCAGGTGGGTGTCCAGGAAGCCCTAGTCAGACAGAGAGGGGCTCTGTGTCAGCCCACTCTGAGTTCCATTCTCCTTTTTCAGTGTTGAGTCACATACACACACATTCAAATAATCTCCCTCTCTCTCTCTCTCTCTCTCTCTCTCTCTCACTCATACACACACACACACACACACATACACACACACCTTTATGGTGCTTTCTCTCTGAGTCAACTGAGTCAATGTCCCCCACCTGCATGGGCTTCCCTGTCTTAGTCACTCATGGGATCTCCTGCTGAAACAGACCAATGTGTGTATGCATGTGTGTGTGTGAGTGGTGTAGGGGGTGACCAAGTGATGCCAGTGACAAAGAGAGTCCCCATAAGAATAACAGAATATGACTAACATTCCATTCAAAGAAAGAAAGAAAGAAAGAAGGGTTCTACCATATGAATTACAACAGACAATCTATTTGGATACTATACGTTAGCTTCACATCACCTCTATATTCCAGGCCCTAGGTGCATTGTGGGAGATGTGGAAAGCAACCTGAAACAGCAGTGTGAAATCATGGACAGTAAGTACACACCAAATCACACATGCACACATAATTACATACACATAAATATATCCAAACACATTGTACAGTTGAGGTTGAAGTGTTTCAAAAATCTTGATGCTGTAAATATAAAGAGGATCATCATTACCATGAAAAAGTCCTGATGGTATAAAATGAATGCTGCTACAATATAGAGCTGGACTTTAGTCCACACGTACGGTTGTTACAAGACTTGTCATTTCCACATGCGCTTTGCCTTGTCACAATATTTGTCATTTGATAAGGTCACTAGATTACTATTTTATAGCTTAGTCAAAATACTGCATGTTCTGAACATAATCATGTTACTATGTTGATTTGGGTAATCAGAGTTGACCTTCAAGCTTTTAAGAAACGTACTGTTGTACAAATTGAAGTAACAAATAAGTAAGGCTGTAAATGTATATACTCTTTTGTCAAATCTGTCACTGGATGTAATAAAAAATTATGTAAGTAGATTAATTACCCTATGCTCGATGAAACATTTATTGTGTGTGGTATTCAGAAATACCCTATTAATAACAAAATATTAATGACATTATTGTACTGTCTAAACTTAACTTAAGTAATTTTTTATGTTGCATGTTACATTTAGTACTCAAATACGATGATGGTAAAAAAAAATCATACAATTGTGATCATGTGTCAACATGATAATTTGTCTTAAAAACACGGAAACAGTGAGATTGTGTGCCTATGGATTGGTATCCAGCATCTACTGGCAAAGGCCTATGAGGCACAAACAGGTTTTGAACACCTTATGGTTTTTGACACCATGAGTATGGTGTTATCGCTTTAGAGAATAATAATCTAACGTACCTCTTGTCTCAGACTTCCTCACTGCTGTAATATTGGAAACTATGGTCAAGATACAAATGAATGATAGGAAACAATGAATACATAAAAAGTAGGAAAAGGTTAATAGTTTGCTGTAAAGTTTTTTAAAGTTAAAAACTGAAACTGAGATAACAACAATGAAGACAACAACAACAGCAAAATAAAATCTCTTTAGCTGTTTCAAGCAGCAGTTAGTTGTTATCTGTCATGTTTAGGTCAGTGATTGAATGATTTTATGAGTGGCAGACAATGGAATTTTTAAACAATTGATACATAATTTGTTCATGAAAAAATGTATCCAGAAATGATGGGTCAGTGTGGGGTAGGAGATTTGTAATAAAGTCATATAGACTAATACTGTAGAAAAAAAACTTGCAATAGGACAATTGAAATTTTCAAGTGAATTTTTTTATGCCAAATCCAAAATCTCTCAACCGCTTGATGACTCTGCATTAGACTGAGGAAACAACCTATAGGTTAGATGTAAAAAAATATGTATTTCCCCTTTTCCATATCTTATTTGTTATTTTATCTGTATAGATTTGTTGAATTTACACTGTTATTGGAAATCACACACTTCTGCAGTTCTTCTTTTCGGCTTGTTCATTCTCAAGGTGTTTTTACAGTTATGTATTTGACAGGAAAGACACAACATATCAACACTGTTCTAAACAACAGTATATTAATTAAAAGAACCAAAGTTTGGATACAGTTTGTACCACCCAAGTATACGTATGGTTTCACCTTCTCCTTCCCTCTCCTTCTCTTTCTGTCTGTCTCTGCCTCTTGCCTGTGGCAAGATCTGTGGTTTTTGCTGTGGTCGTTTTGTTTCAGTTCGAGCTGAGCGACTCAAAGGTAAAAGAATAGAGAAGGAGAGCGATAGTATCTCAACATGCACGTCTTCTCTTTCTCTACCTCTCTTTCTTCTCTTTCTCATTCTCTCAACGTTGCACAGGAAAGCGTCTTGTTCACTTGCTTAGACCTAAAGAACCGCTGAAAACAGATGTTTTCTGCTTCTCTGGTTAGAAAACTACAGGTGTCATAACACTAACCTGATGTGCCCGATCGCAAGCTGTCAACATCTGGATTGTATCAATAAACATACACATCACATAGGATTAGGATTTATTTATTTTGAAATAAAAATGTGGAACCAAGATATAGGACTTATGTTAGAGTGATAGGAAGGACCAAGCAGGCTGAATAATTCCAATGTACCTGTGCTTGTACTGGTTGCAAATGGCAAATAAACTGAAAACTTGAACTCCATCATTCCATCATGTCTGTGTATGGTGTATGTAATGCAATATTATACAAGTGATCAAAAGGAAGGTAAGAAATTGTCCCACCTATTACTCTCCCACTCTGCTTCCGCCAAACTACATATCGAAAGAGGGAAACACTCCACCCACTCCACAAACACACGTCTGTAGGGGTGTATTTAGGAAACAGCTCGTTCATAAAGAGTGCCTATAGAAAGTTTATAATCCCTTTCAATCACATAATTGAATCGATTACCTCTAGCAAAGTATATAATCCTTAGATTGACACACACATTTTCCAAATGAAACCGAGAACAGGCTTTAACGATCACCTCAAAAGAGAGACTTTCTTTGGTTCAATCAGAAGGGAACAAATACACAGTTTGAGACAAAATTGCTGTACAGTTTATGCTTCATTTGAAGATCTGCTACAGTCGAAAAATCAGCATCAGGGTGCATGTTTGAACCCTCCATGACACCTATCCAGACTTTAATGCACACACACAAAGAACACACACGCACGCAAACATACTTATTCACTTATACCCTGAGTCTTGGTGGATCGTGAATTCTGTCTCATAAGCTTTAGAAAAGATTGCAAACAGCCTTAGTCTCTCAAAAAAGACTCTTACATTTAGTAGACACTCTTATCCAGAGCGACTTACAGTAAGTACAGGGTCATTCCCCCGAGGCAAGTAGAGTGAAGTGCCTTGCCCAAGGACACAACATAATTTAGCATGGTGGGAATCAAACCAGCAACCTTCTGATTATTAGCCCAATGCCCTAACCGCTCAGCCATCTATATGCTATACTGGGTGCAAGGTTTGAACTTTTTTTTTGAACTTCTGTATCTTGTTCAAATAAAAGACTGATGAAAGGTGTATAGCAACATTCTGTGGTAGAAAGTGGAAGGTTCATCTATTTGTTTGTGATAATACAGTCTTCCTAAGCTAATCACAATAATTACCGTAGCATTAGCTTATCCTATGAGTTTGACTAGGTTTGCAGATTTGTTTTCAAATATGGTTGGGACATCTTTTTTTTGATAACTGAGAATGCATAATTTTTTTCCCCTTAATAAAGTGTGTGTGTATGTGTGTGTGTGTGTGGGGGGGGGGCAGATTTGCCATGTTCAAAAAGTGGGGGAGATGTTGTAGTCACGTGCTCAACTGCTTGAATTGCTACCTTCTATGACTTCACATAGGCAACATTTATGAACAGATGTTTGATACACTAAAGTTATACCACTGCTAAATGACTGCTAAATGACTCAAAGTTATTTTGTGAAAATATAACATTTCCACAATTTCGCCTCCCCACAATTTCACCTGCCATAAGTGAAACTTGGTATGGGAGTGTAAGGCTCTCGGTTCTTCAAGGCTAAGTGGATGTTAATGCTCTTACCCCTGACACCCCTCCCCCACATGGTGCCTTACACTATTGTACTGGATGCTAACCTGTAATACCACATTATTATAAACCAATTCCTACATACTTGCAAAGTTTTTATAAACTTTGCTCTGTTGTTACATGGTAGTTAATCTACACTTTCCCAGATGTTCCTTGACCCTTGTGCTTTTTGTTGACCTATTCCTTTAACTCTGTCTAATTCTCACTTATTTCAGCTGAATGTTAATGTTAATTAACATGCATGTTACATGTATTCAGTTCCAGAGCCTGGTGAAGACCAGTATTATGATGTTGATTCAAAGGTGGGAGGTTTTGAGAGAAATTTGTTTATTAGAGATAACATTATAACAGAGTACATTTACATGAAATTATGGCAAGGACCACATTAAGCTAGAATGCATGCAGAGAGGGTTCATAATTATATACAATTAGATATATTTATCAATTATGACATTTTACACACAGCAGTGCTATACAAAACAAGTTATGTTGAGATACATGCATTATGCAAATGATAAGCATTGATTCTAAACATTAAACATATCAAGAAGAACTTGGAGTTGGGCCGAATCAGCAGTTGAGATGTTGAAAGTGATGAAAAGCTAGGAGTTTGCGTCAAATTCTCCTCATATTGAAGAACAAATTAAGTCCTAAGGCGGGTTCTCTGCAAAAGCTAGCAGGATCCAATTCACGTGCATCCAATTAAGTGTTTGGATGAGCTGACGTCAATAAATGTTAAATACATTTGTATCAAAATATAACCTTTTTTTTTGGACATAACCTGGACAGATAACTTGGCAATAATTTTGGATTGCGTTCTTCAATGTTTCAGTCAAACTGGGTTTCCTGGGATTGACCTTTCTTGTGTTGAAGTTTAACATTACAAATGTCCATACAGACACACACCTGTGCCGCTCGGTAGAGTAGCCCCTCCTCTTTAATTCAACTACCTCTTCCTATAAAGCAACAGTAGAGTTAGAGTAAATAAGTATTTCTGACAAACTGACGATATCATTTTTGGGATGATAAAAAATTGTCTGAAATACCAACCACTAAACAAATTCAATTGTGAACTGTGTCCAAAATAACTAGTTATCTCCTAAATTGATGTACAATAAGTTAGAAACTGTACATGATAGTAATGATAGTGAATACACATATTCAAATAAGCAATGAATTGATGAAAACATCTATAATTCGGCAACTAGTGTGTTGTGACTTGACGTTACTTACTTGGCAAACTGATGCCTGCACTTTCTTGGTAGTCCTACGTGTGTAAATGAAAAGAAAAAAACTCTTTTTAAACATCAAAAAACACATTAATACAGTTTCCAAATGAAGCATTTTTATGGCCATATACTGTGAGCACCAATAAGGTGAATGCAGACGGTCAGTATTTTCCATATTGTTGAAATCAAAGTGTATACAAATTCCAGCACATATTTCACCCCCCTCTTATTTACTAGTATTTACTGAATTGACACCACAGCTGTCCTTCATGAGGCAGGTGAATGGATGTGTGTAGTTAGTGCAAGCATAAGAGAACTGTCAATAACGAGTCTATTCTATGCTTTTCTTATTGTCACTGTTTGTGGGGCAACAACATGATAAACACAGTGGTTGCAATGCAAACTAAACTGTCTGTCATAAAGTAACATACAAATATTACGTTACATTACATTTATTCATTTAGCAGACGCTTTTATCCAAAGCGACTTCCAAGAGAGAGCTTTACAAAACTAACTAACATCAGGTCCAGCCAATCATGCCTAAGTACCGTTGTAAAAAAATCCAGTCCTAAATCAACCATGTTATTCATTATCAAAACATCAGCATCAACATCAGCTCAACTATTTAAAACTACCCATGAGACCAAGATAGATGACCGAAGTACCCTCTTTATTGTGAGTGAGTCAAACGTACAAAAACTGACAACAGTCCAACATTCACAAGCCTTCTCTAGGATGCAGGCTTAGGCGTTTACACCTTCAGAACCTCAGTAAGCATGAAGATCATTTAGGCCAGGTTCCATTATGCTAAAAAGTACCTGAAGAGCTTAGACAGTTGTATTATAGACAGACATTAAACAAAGTGATAAGGACAGATGAAATAATAAAATAATGATGGCTCAGGAAACTGGATACTGGCTCCTGTATACTATGGATACTGGCTCACTGATTATTTAACTGGCAGCAACAGTATGAATTCTGAAGTCTAAATGAAAATTGAATCTGCTCAGAAACAACAAAATTCCTCCAGCTTATTGGATGGTGCGTCATCATGCAACAACAAACATTCCACCAAAACAACCAAGGAGACTCCAATGGTCAAATTATTCAAATTGTTGGCTAGCTAAATGGTTGACCCTATCCGAATCAAATCGACTGGATGATCAACATTGTCTGCTGACGGATGCGGCCGAGAGCCTGATGATGTCTGTTGGTTGCAGACTTCAGGCAGTGATTGTATGTAAATAATATCAGCTTTTAAATAAGAATATTTTATTGTAGATTATGTTAAACTGTCCAATAATATTTGGTGAAGTATCATAGGGAGCCTGTCTTTGGAAAGTGGTATAATTAACAAAATGGGTTTTCCAATTTGTAGGAATATCCTCTCAAAATGACGGTGAGAGTCTGCACTTTAATCTAAATGTTACGATATCCTGACTTACTCAAAGTAAACCACTTGCTAATTGTCAAATGAATATATTGCCAATATTAATTTACTGCCAAATCTAACAGCTTACAGCTCATGTAGGAGAGCGTACATTAAGAAACCTTCTTCATGCAAGACTTCATCTCCATAACCCAAGTTTGAAGCCAAGCCAATTTATGTTGTGGATGTGGTGGAGGTAATTCAAACAGCCTAATCTCATTATGAGGAACAATAAACTACCATGGAATGTAGTCTGCCACAGTCTTTGAACAGAATTTCCAGAAAACAAGACAGACACTTACGACTGAAGTAGTAGAGAGTGGAGATCAGGGCGACCACCAGGCCTAGAAGTATTCCGACCAGGGGCCAGAGGACCATGGTGCCACAGCCTAAAACACAACACCAGCATTTACTCATGCAGCATCAGTTACCTGACCTGTTTTATTAAACACAACACCATAATCAACAAACAGAAGACATGTTAACTGACACATGGCGAAGAGGGAATTATCAAACACAGGTTACCTTTAAGGTGATTACTTCTGCTGATGGTACAGCGGCAAATTGGAATGATTTTACTTGGTCGCTTCGTTACAGGGGGAAGAGTTGGAGGAGATACTGAATGACAAAAAACAGAAAAAAACACACAAAAAAACGAATCAATCAATCTAATAGATCCAACAACATATTCCACAGTAAAAGGGTCTCATGTAAAAGTTGAAACTGTCCAAAACCAGATAAGGTTTACCTCAATACTGTGCTGTTGAAGTGAGATATTGGTCCCTCTAATGTTCATTTTAGAACAAATTCATGATTACTTTGAATGTATTGGTGTAGCCTTGTGTCAAAATTGCCGAAAATTGTGTAAACTGCTCTCATCAAACGTACTTTCAGTCTTTAACAATCACATGTTTTTGTTTGTATTTTTGTGTTTACTTTTTTCCCTTTGTCCTGACCTATTTTGCTTCAGCAAATTCAGGACCTGAATGTGAGAGACTAGGTTATCATACCAAACAGAATAAGGTGCAGCGGCTCTGCACAGACTTCTCTTTGCAACTCTGATCACTTCCTCGTTCAAACACCTGACACCTGGCATTTCTAGATTGTGCGATCATGTAGCAGCTCATCATGTTTATAGTGCCAGGCACTGGCAAGGCATGACCTATGTCGTCTGAAGTCCACTTGGTTGGCTCAAAATGTGAAAGTACGAATTTGCCATATGTAGGCTTTATAGATACTGTTGATTTGTGTAACTCCACGGGTTCTCCTTTTTTTGGAACTGTCTGACCATGGGTGACTTCTTGGTTCCTGTTTTGTTGACAGTTATCTAACTTCAAGGTTGTCCTTGAAATTATGAACAAGGGATATACAGTGGACCCGCAAGCATTTCTCCACAGCCAGCATCTAGCAACTCAGTATGGCAACCCATAGAGTCATGGTGCTAAGAAAGCAGTTTTTTGTGAACTGGGAGATTACTTAATTTTACAAAGCAAGAACAACCCCTAGACATGAGTAGACATGGTGGAGTTGTAGCATTGTGCAACATCTTTAATCCACAACTCAATGCTGTCTAAGTTCCAAGGCATTGTATTTGTGTGTTGAAGTGGGGAGGTAGAGACCTGCATCATAAGTTCTAACTCTAAATACACGTCCTGTGTAAAGTCTTAAAGCACTCTGATACTGTGTAAGCAAATTCCTCGTGTTGATAATTCAATACTTTTTTTCAGTATATTTCTCTTGATATTTCTAAAACCCATTTAATCAGAATTTGATTTAAAGCTGAGTGTGGAGCTGATTATTTGGGTTACTCTCACCTCCAGGCCTAAGCAGAAACCCAGATCTCGATGGTTCCTGATGCGTGTTCTGTTTTCGGAATAAACAGGAGTAAAATCCTGCATCCATCTCCGTCACAAAATGTATGTGTAGGGAGAAAGTCACCTTGGCCGCCCCAGAATCTTGCGCGCTGATCTTGTAACGGTTTTTATCCTCTGGGGTCATGTCAGACCGGTGATTGAATCGCTTTACCTTGTTGGCGTGGACAAGAAACTGGACGATGACAGAGCCGTTTTCGCTGTGTACACTGCGGAACCAGAACACATCAATGCAACCGTTCCAGCAATGGCAGATTAGGGTTTCATTGTCAAAGATCTTGGGGTAGAGAACTTGGAGGGTCATTTCAGGAGGCTGGCTGGACACTGGTTGACAGGAAGAGAAAAAGAAAGATTGAGGGTGTGACAATGTGATATGGTCATTTACAGTACCTAAAGCAGAATGGAGCTCATTCACATTTACATTTATTTGTGTATGTTGTAAGCCAATAGGTGAGAGGTCGAAGAGCAAAATTTGCACAAACCAAAGTGTGAATTTTTATGTTCTGGACAGTGGTTAGCGAGACTGGACCTAACTTCGTCTGCTTGAATATCTTGAATATGTTAAATATCATAAGTATAACACAAAAGGCAACCTAAAACCTTGTCCTTTTTAACACAAAGTTACCGTCAAGAATACATTGACATTGGTGTGGAAAGAAAGCAGACTTGTTTGAGCCTCAGATGGCACCATGTAGGATGAAGTAAGCAAGCTTTGACACTTTGCGTATTTATATATGTCTCAACTCATGCAACTGGTTGTTTTGCAACAATGGAAATTTGATAATGATGTTGCTTTCAAACAATTCAGTGGCAGCAAGGAAAGACAGGAGTTATCTAGAAAGGTTAACGTGTGGCAGGTATTGCGATAGTTTTGTAGATCCACTGTGTTTGACTGGTTTCCTAATCTTATTCATCAAAAAGACAATGATGAAATATGCCATGCTAAGCTAGATCTCATTATATAATAGCTCATGGACCTTATTTCCGAAAATCTCAGTTTACTGTCTGAAATTCTGTTTGTTTATAGGGGCCGACATTTAGTGCAGGTCTTGGTGCCCATTGGTCCATCAGCGATAAAGGTCAAACTTGGCAACAAAAAAAATAAAAGTTAAACTTTCTAACTTGAAGATTTGGTTGTGTGTCAATATTATCTTTATTGTTAGCGCTGGTTAAATAGCTACAGCGATCAAAACCAAACCTGAAATCGTTTTTACAATCCGTATTTATGAATTGATCCATTTGTAAATTATAGAAATAATGCAAAATGTCATCCTATAGCTACAAAACTGAACAGAATCATATAGTATTCATAAATTAAAATAATTTTATTTTGCACTAAAATATTGGCGTAGAGTAGGCCTACTGCCTCCATTGTGCAATGCCTCTTGGCTATTTATTTGATGTCCCATTCATAAAATTCCCATACATCTCTACAAAATAACAAAACCATTGCTCTATTTCTGATATTTGAGCTAAATATGTTGAAAATAAGGACATGCAGCCTAACCAACATTGATTGACAACTCCAAACACCCAACGTAAATCTAAGGACAGGTTCCCCCTATGACAAAGCGTGTCATATATAAGTATAAAAAAGACTGAGATAATTAGACATGGTGGCCTACCTGTGGTCCACAAACACATCGCTGCCCATGCTAGCGCTAGTGGGGTCATCCTAGAGGTCAGGAGTGTACGCCTCGAACGTCAGTTGAAGGTCGGCAAAAACAAGCTTTCTTTTCCCTCTCTGTAACTGTCAGAGATGAAGGGAGGAACTGAGCTGTCAGGGCCAAGTGTCGCCAAGGTAACACCCCTACGTGACTACACAGATCCACAAAGAGGGGGCCTATCACCGACTGAGTTTTACAGATAGTACACACTACTTATACTGTAGAGGACAACACACACACACACAGCTAACACAGAGATTACAGAGATACACATACACATACACAAACACACATTCATGCACATTCACAAGGCCCCACCCAGTGATATGCCTTGAAACAGACTTGGATATGCGTACACACACATCGATCCTTTTTTTACACCAACTTTATTGGGTTCTCGATGATTTCGTCGATTACAGCTACAGGTGATCTTGAGTGTGCCTTGGTCTGAGGTCATGCTCGGATCAGGTTCTCTGCAAGAATCCCTCCATTCATCACTCATTTAAATCTGATCAGTACCCTGGTCCCTGCTACTGCTATGTATATCCCCTTGGTGTGATGTGATCAACCTGTTTCACCGTAGGGATGGTTGTAGTCAGGTGTTGAGCAGTACCTGGTATTCGTAAAACGTATCGCATGGTATCAAGGGCCATCGCGTTAAATTTTAAGCACCTGGAACTGAAAATTCTAACTGATTATGTCATTTACTCAGTAAATGCTTCGTTCTAGCCACTCTACAGTAAAGGCCTGACTGATGAAGTGCAGCACATTGGTCACCTCCCTGACCGGACGACCAGCTCTACAAATGTCTTGATGGTTCCAAATGTCTTCGTTTTTTTCCTGTAATTACGGAGCTCAATGCGCTCACCATCTCTATTCTGTTTAACACAACTCTATCTTAGAATTATACATTGAGTTGATTCAATTTCATGGTTTGGTTTTTGACTTAGTATGGGACCTCATGTAGGCAGGTGTGGGACTTTCTAAATGATGTCCAGTTCAAAATGTTAACAACCAAATGGAAAAAGTGGTGTGAATACTTTTTCAAAAGCCAATATGGACAAAACTCCTGGACCAAGAAGTGCAATAAGAAAATATCCCTTTGTTCCAAAAATTGTATTGTAACAACTGAACAAAGTATATGCAGTATACACTGCTTAGCAAAAAACAACATCTTCTATTGACAATATTTCTAAAGACTGACAGACCAAGAGACACGGAATGGCTTTGTCATTGCATTGAGCAGTCACGTATAAAAGCTGTTGAGACTTCTGAAACAACAACCAAAATGAAGAACTGTTTTATTATGCGGTTTGAGAGTTATAGGGCTGAATCCCTTTGCTGAGCCCTAACCTCTGGCCCAGGTGTGTGACCCAGAGGAGCCCAGCTGTGACAGCGCAGCATGCCGTGCTGAATACCGGGGGAGAGAGCCTTAAAACCAGCTAAATAAGACACACAGCCCGCCAGGGTCCTTTTTTCTTTTTCTGAAAGAAAAAGCGGGAAACTGACCACTATCAGTGTGTCGTAAATGTTACTACTTTGAATAAAATGGGAATAAATGTACCTTTGTCCATTTGTAAGTCCACCTGGTGTCACATAATACCATGCACAGATTAAATTGACTAATGAAAAACCAGCGCATTGAGAAGCTTTTGATACTGCAACCTTGGATGTGACTATGGAATCAAAAGAAAGCATTGTCTCCACATATTTGTTGTCAACACAAAGTTAACACTATAAGGAAAAGAGATCACTGTCAAATAGATGTATGTATGTAAATGATCCAAAGTGGCAGATATGATAACACTATTAAACTGTTGGAGCAATGAGTTACAAAGTTCTCAAATAGGGTCAAAGCGTACCTTACAGAAAACATTGCTTGGAAGATCACATTGAAGAATGAAAGAAAAAGTATATTATGTTGGGGACAATACACTTTCTTGCTTCTTAGAATCCATACGGGTAAGTAACAGTAATCATGAACGGATAACCCTTTGATTCACAATTAAAAAAAATATTGTCCCACAGAAGACATTTTTATGAAATAAAATACCGCTATATAGTTTGGCAGTGTGTCGTGTGGGTGAGGCTGAGGAATTTAGGAGGCATGGGGGGTGGGTGCGGGGGCACATTAAGGTCTAGGTGGGGGTCGTAAAGGGGAGGATGTGGGCACCGCTTGGCTCTACGAGGGTCTGGGATTCGAAAGAGACAAAGGAACGTGACCACAGGATTCTTTGAAAACAGGAGATCTCAGGGGGGCTTCATAGTATCTCTCTCTCACTCTACACGCCTCTGTGAAAGTCAAAGCCTTTGTTGGTGTCTACGACTCAAGTTCCAAAGCCATGTGTAGAAATGTTTTTCGTCGCGTGTAGTGCAGACATAAAGACACAAAGGTCTTTAGAAGTTCTGTTAAACAAAAATGTCACATGCTATTGTACTTTAAACAACGCAAGGTAAAACATACACATTTTGAAACTACATTTAAGACCACTACCTACAGTGAATAGGCATTGTGTCTAATTGAAAATCAGATGTTAAATATTTTCGTAAGAGTACTTTCCCAACCAAATGCTGATGTCTAAATTGTACAATGTGGATATCAAAGAATACTGTCAATATTTGCTGTGAAAACATTCATGTAGACATGTGGTAGTATTCCCACAAAAACGTGCAAGGTTAATTTTTATTCGCTTAAGATTGTTAAATAAAATATTTGGGCCAGTCTTAAGCTTATCAGAAAAACCTGCTACTTTACAATGACATTCTCATTGTAAAGTAGCATTTTTTTTTATGTCTACAGTTTGTAAAAGTTACAATTTCAAGGTTCCTACAATTCATCTTATTTGTAAATGTTGTGTCTTGTCTGCTTTTGTATCTTGTCTGATAGTTTTAGATATTGCGTGTGTGGGAGTTTGGATGACAAATGAGCCACAGTATTACATATTGTAGAGCACAAAATAATTTCCGAAACAGAAAAGTTTACTATGGCTCAACAGCACAATCTAGTGGTTTCCATGGATATTGTCATCGGCAACGGGATATCATATTATCAGTTCACTATTCTAGGTAAACCACCTATTTCACTCCTCGGTCCTTTGAACTATTGAATAGTAAGTGTGCAAGGGTTGAATAGCAAGATTGCAAACCATATATCGACATTTTGAACAAATACAGAAGTGACGGGGGTCAGATGGTTGGAGAATCTGGCTAATAATCAGAAGGTTGCCGGTTTGATTCCCAGCCAAGCAAAATTAAGTTGTGTCCTTGGGCAAGGCACTTCACCCTACTTGCCTGGGGGGATGTCCCTGTACTTACTCTAAGTTGCTCTGGATAAGACTGTCTTCTAAATGTAAATGGGACATAAATGTACACACCTATTATGACTGCTGTTGTGTACCTGATCAAAACAGGTCAAATAAAATGTATGGAAAATAAGGTACTACATTGTGGGAAAACAGGCCAAAAGAACATTGAATCCATGCGTGATTGAATACCGCTTACTGAATCTCTCTCTCAAAAGAAGATTTGTATTGTAATGGTGTATTTGTATTTTGTGAGGTCTGTCAAAATGGTATCCATCCATCTTGAATACACAGTTATACTGTAAAGGTACAATACAGAGGCTGTTTTTGGGACAAAATGCTCACATTGACTTAATATTAACTCAAAACTTGTTAAAAATATTAACAAACAGGACCTTACTGATTTAACGGTTCTCAGCCATCATAGACAGAGGTGAACCATGCGTGTGCTTCATAACATCAATTTATTTTACAATTTTGACAAAGCATGTGGCTGGCCTTCTAGTATACACTGAACAGGCTTTGTGTTGAGAGTCTACAGTATGTCAGTATCTATGTATACTGCAGCTAGTCTGGTCGCTCACTAACAACGTCCTAATGTCATAACAATGTTACACAAGTCTTAATGTGAAGGGAACAGTAAAGCTGCTTTGCTTTACAAGCCTAGGATAGACTCGTCCCATAGCTTTTCCTCCTCCGTCCTGGTGTCCACTTTCTCCTTCATTTTCCTTTTGTCTTTCCTATGCTTGGGTTTGTTCTGCTCCCTCTCTTCCGAACTCTCCTTCATCTCTGACTGCATGTGGACCAAGGTCTGTTCTGCAGATCCGACATTCTCTTCCACAATCTCGTGCCTTTTGACGTTCCCTCCCCCATCTCCCTCTCCGCTATCCTCACGTCTTCTTTTTACCGACTGTCCCTCTCCATGTCTGCAACTCTTGCTCTGTCTTTTTCTACTCGTCATTCCCCTCTCCTCCTCCGCTTCATGCCCTCTCCCTTTCCGTCCTTCGGAGTCTTCTCTGATCTGCATCCCCCGCTTTCTCCTCCTCCTCTCCTCCTCCTCGTCTCTCGCCCTCCGTCTTCTCTCCTTCCTGCTCTTCCCCCTCCCCCTCTCCCCGTGCTCGCTACTGTCGCTGTCGCTGGTGCTGCTGTCGCTACTGCTACTGGTATACGAAGAGGGGGAGGAGCTTGTGTAAGAAGAGGAGGAGCTTGAATGCTCCCTGGCCCTCTTCCGGGCTGATGGATGGCCATGCAATCTCGACGAAGTCAAGCCTGGGACCAGGGGCTGAGGGGGGATGTGAGGGAAGGTGGGGCCCCAACCGTGGGTGTTCCTGTCAGTGGGCGCAACCTGATAATGCGGACGCCAGCCTGTGGGGGGATAAAAAGCAGCGGGGTGTGGGGGACATAGAGGATGTGAAGAGAGAGGAGGGTATGGAGTTTTGGCACTGGGTTCTGGGCCTTCGCTCTGGGTGCTGTTCCCTCTTCCTCCCCGGTCTTCCTCCTCCTCCTGCTCCTCTCCTTGGGTTTGTCCCTTTCCCCTGGTGGAGCCCACATTGGTCTTGGGAGCGAGCCCACGAGCCTTTTGGACCTGGACATAGTCAGCTAACTCATCGGTAAACGAGCTGTACGCCTTCTTTTGAGACTTGCACAGGTCGAGAACCTTCTTCTCTCTGTTGGAGCAGGCACAGAAACATCTACATCTTATAAAGATTTGTTTTGCATGGGGCAGATTTCATTACGTAATCCTTCTATATATATTTTTTTAGAACTCGAATCAACTTTATTTCTCAGTGTTCTGATGGCCCTACCTGATCTGATGCTTATTTCCTTGCATGTGAGCCTGGTACATTTCCACAGAGTTGAGCTCGATGCTGCATATCAAACACGTCAAGCTGTTTTCTGGAAGATGCAGTACAGAAAGAGAGAGAGATGTGGAGAGAGAGAAAAAAGTAAAAGGAGACATACACACAAATATAAATGCACAGGGCAAAAAACACACAAAAAACTTATATCCCATCTACGACAATCACTTTAACCTACTGACCTGGCTAAGGCCTAGAAAATATATCATAACAATAATATTGTGTTAATTTAGCAGACACTATATCCAAAGCAATGCGCCGAGGGGGATTCGAATCTATAACCTCTTGAAACGCAGTAAAATGCTCTAACTACTTAGCTATACTCATCCCTAGCAGACACTATGCCCCCCATGGCAGTGTATGGTGACAAAGGCAGGGGTCGCTACCACAATCAAATCAATCATCCCAAGTCTCTTAGCCTGACTACATCCACACTCAGGCCCCAGGTGTGGTATGGGGTTACCCTGCACGCGGTCATTTCCCAGGTCTTGGAGCAACTGCTGGCGAGAGTGGTTCCTCTGGTGCTTGCGCCCATTGTAGTGCTGCAATGCCATGTGGGGGTTGTTGAAGGAGGCGGCGCATAGGCGACAGTGTTTGTTGGGGTCACTGAGGTCCACATCCACAGGGGCGTAGGGGTCCGGGTCTGAGTCCTCGTTCCCCTCCTCAGACATTTGGGGGCCCGCCGTGCTAGGAGCTTGAGTGGGAAGGGGTGGGCTGGTCTGGGCTACATTCTGATTTGAGGCGCCTATCAACATGCATGGAAGACAAACTAATAAATGGTTGGAATCTGATAGATACATTTGATAGATAGCATCTTTTATCAGAATTGTTCTCTTTTTTTTGTTAGATGTAAGACAGAAAACTTGCCAATACCCCTTAAATTGATTTAAAAAAACTGACAACAGTAGCAGTGGTGGCAGCTTCTGTAAAAATGGATTCATATAAAAGAAAGTTCAGGCTACATTCCGTCTCTGCCAGGGGATACCGGTAGCGGTATATGACGCCACTACAGGCCGTATGACAGAACACTTGGTTGTTGCTAAGGTGACTGTCATGGTACTTTGGCGCACTATGCACCAAAAGTAGCCTACAATATATTGCACACCTTTCTTTGTTATGAAGCATTTTGAATATACATACCAACTGTACAGTTTCCTCAAGTACGACAGATTTCTGCTTTTATGCTCTGCCTGTGAAATTATCTAATGATTAAAATAATTGTATTGGCTCTGTGATCTTATAATAGATAAATGTGTGTTTTTACTGACTTTGTTAATAGTACATGTTTTATTATTGTAATCGGGATTTGTTACCTAGATTTAGGAGAACCAATTAAAAACATTGAATGCATTGAAACATCCTTGCCTATTGGATTGGCGGTGGGGTTAAGGCCCTGTTTGCGCAGGTTCTTGGCATGGACCTTCCCTCTGTAGTGTGAGCGTGCCACCACAGGCGAGCTGAAGACCATGTTGCACAGCTCACAGAAGCGCTTCTTGTCCATTGTAATGCACCTCTGCTTGATACAAAAGTTTGACCTCATGACCTCAACGAAGAATTGAATACAAATAATGTGTTTGTGGTGGGGATGTCGATGTAAAACGAGAGAGAGGCTTACCTGAGAACCGCTGGAGTCTTTATTCCGCTTCTCATCTTTCTTTGCTTGCAGGTAAAGTCTCAGCTTCTGAGCGTGCTTCTTTCCCTGTCGTAATGAAGGGAGGTCAACCAAATATCATGCTTTCCCTTGACTTGCGTGTTAATATAATAATGTATAGAGATGTATATGAACATAGACAATTATGATGAATGTTCTCATATTTTAAGTTACAAACTTTGACCAATGATTCCCCAGTTGAATAATACAAACCCATGTTGATTTGAAAAAGATGCATCACCACATCAGAGAAGGATAGATTGCACATTTTCCTTATACAGTGGACCTTCAATACTGACATAGACACAGGTTCACTTTTAGCATGAAATTCAGTTTCAAACATGGAGGCAACAGCAAACCTCATAGTGCGAGACCCTCTGAGACTCAAACAGCAGGACGGCATCACACACATGGCAGTGATCGTCAGTCAGCAGTCTCTTCAGTGTCTGGTCTTCCCCAAGGTCTCCTAAAGTGACAGATAACCAAAAACAAAATGAAGGTACAGTAGGGGATTCCTTTATGGGCACAATTAATCAATGCAAATAATACATCCCCAGTGTAGGTTATTTTTACTCTGCAGACTTGATTCGGATTTTCTTTTTCTGGGTTTTGAAAGTACAGTTTGATGAGACCATTCTGATGTGATATTATACGTTAATGTGTGGTAACACAAACAAAAAAGTTTCCTGTTTCAGCTTTTCTTCATGTTTGGTCACAGTCCACATGTCAATTTAATTTAAATAATTTGAGATTTATTTGAAGATTTACTATGTTTAAATGTCCATCAAATCTCTGTATTTGCCCTGGAATATGTTATTTGGAAATGGAGGTGCTCTATGTTTAATATAACATGTCAATGTATTTACAATAACCCAATATATGGTTCAGTCTATATATATAACATATTAATATGACAGGCACGTAATCATTGCTGTGGACAAGGACTTCATCTGTACCTGGGAATTTTTCATCCAGGCATTATCCCACAATCCTATACCAATATATTTGTTAGTTGCACACAATGGGCTACCCAAAATGGACAGTCAGAAGTGAAGTCCAGGTCAAAATGCACATCTACAATGAAGGTTGAATTGTTATCGAGGATTTGAAGATGTGCATTAACCTTTGGGTCAGACAGAATAAATATATGTATGATTGTCATTAATTTCCATTTCCAAATAGATACATCCAATTACGTTTTAGAAGGGTACTAGAGCCTAGCCCACATTACTACTACTAAGGTCTTACTATGGGATGGATAGAAAACGGTTATATATCAAGCAATAAAAAAATATTTTGCCAAAGCTGGTTTGAAAGGGGCCGTGAGTATGCTATTTTTGCTAGCTACAGTAACGTTTACTGGTTGCTGGTCGGATGGCTAGTGCTAGCTCTAGTCTAGCACTGCAGATAGCAAACCATGTAGCTATAGCCACTACTGTGCTCGAATACAACTACACTTAAGCACCCGGGTAGATTTGTAGCTGATTTTTAAAGCTTCAAACATGCGTTAAACACACGCATTATCTGTTAGTTAATGCTAGCTAGATTTTTTGTTTGCTAACCAGCTTGCCTGTTCGAAGTAGTAGTACTCGCAGGTAGCACACACGAGCTAAGCTTTGAACTAGGGAGTCGGACGTTAGCTAACGTTGATAGCTCAACCAGGCACGTTCATTTTTACACTCTAACCAAACTCACCTTTGAGCTGGGAACTATTGGTATTATAAGTGTTTATTACTGTGTCAGCATCTGAAACAGAAGATATTTTAGGAATACTATTAATGTAATTTTCAGTATCTGCCTTTGCCATCGGCAGAGGACAGATACTTCGCTCCTCCATCTTTGTTAGAGTAGCCTACGAACATGCGTATTTCCTGTGCGCAAGATAAATATTTGCTGCTTCATTATAGTTATGTTTAACTGTTTTGTTGGACCGCACCTTTGCTGCCAGAATGAAAACCACTTCAAACCTAGGCAGCGGGGTTCAGGACACGTTGCACAAATATGTGAAACCAGCTGGTGAAAAACTTCCATTAAACTGCAATTTAATGATTTGCTGCAAATTATAGGCACCAAAATCAATTAAAAAATAACACAGCGGGGGGAAAAGTATAACAAAATAGATGCTTTATTACAGGAAATGACATCTGTGATTCAGAGTCACTATAAGAAGCAGGAATTGTTACCACAATATTTTAATTTTCATTTAACGAAATATGCCACCATAACAAATCAAGAAAAAAACAGGACAGTGGGCTTACAGAAAGGACAAAACCACTGGTAAAGCCATCAGCCATTCGTTTCACGGTAAGCTTAATTAGAGCCAGGTATAGGGTTACCATGATGTTATTTTCTCTTCTGGAATTCTCTGGCCAGGGCATCCACCTATAATGAGGGTTATAAAAACAGTTTTAGCATGATCACTAAGATTACAGAACCAATTTTACAGTGTTGAACACATCTCATTTAGTTTGAATTGAACACACTTGAGATTCGTTTAACATCATAGATGCAGGTGGCCTACAAAATGTGTAAGTATTCTATATTCCTTTTAAAGAGTTTAAAGTAAAATTAAAATACTTTCGTAGGAAATTCAGTGACATGTGCCATCCAAGTTTAATTATGATTAAGGCTTTTCCACACCATTCACTCACAAGAATATTCTTCAGGATGTTTCTTTGCTGAGGTCTCAGGTAAGTGCACTCTCCTGCCTCACATAGTTTTATCTCCTCAGAAATCTGACAGGAAAGACAATGTGGAGAAGATACAAGGTTTAAGAAGTGGTTTAAGAGGTTTATGGCACAGATTTTGAACCAGTTTAGCAACATAAATTATATAACAGAAGAATCTCTGGCAGCGTACTTTTATTTGCTCAATAGGCTAATTAGGTTGTGTATTCTATAGGTTAATTCCTACGAGAAAAATGCAATTTAAAGACAGGTGTCTTTGTTAATTACAAAAGTTATCTGGTACGCACACACACATACAGCCATTTAATACTTCATGCCATTGTCCCTTTACGGTTACCCACCTCTGAAGTGCTGAATGAGTTCAGCTCCCTCTTGCCCCCTGGGTACCAGCCATGAGACCAGTGCTGGGAAGAGGACAGCTGGGCTCTCAGACACAGCAACAAGCCCAACAGTAACACCAGTCTAGCCACACACACCATCACTAAAGCTGGAGAAGGAAGGAAAAAGAGAGAACAATTTACAAATGCACCATCAAAGCACAGACAATGGGGGACGGAGGGGAAAAATTGGCAATGGTTATGAGAAACATTAAAAAGATATCTTACAAGTTTCAGTGTTAGTGTGTTCACAATTTAAAGGGTAAAAAAAACAACTTTTCCTAACAAAGAAAATAGTTTTAGTATTTCAAATTAGTCTCGCTGTTGTAAAATTTTCACCAAAGTCCTAATCTAACCACTAATCTGGGGCATGGTAGAATAATAGCCTAATCAAATAATAAAACAAACACAATATACAGGTTATGAACTCATGTTGTAGTTTTTTTGCTATAAATAATAATACAAAAAGTAACAATGTTCCAAAAGCCACTTTTGGCATCCTTACTTTTTAGGTCCTACGTTATTTTATACCTTCGTGCTACACAGTCTGTCGCTATAGTTGTCCGTAGATCTTCTTATGAGCCGACCTTGCTTCTGTTTCTTCACCTGTTGGAACCTTGTGGCAAACGAGAGATCCCAGTGAAAATGTGGAGTGCAGAGAGAATGGAGCTCTCTTCAGCCTCCTCAATTTATGCCCCGAACTTAAATGTTCCCTCCAACCCACACACTCGCCCTGCCCATCATTGACCCCTGTGGTCCTTTCACTCCCAGTGGTCAGATCAGTAGTCTTGGGGGACGATGGGTTTGCGTAAAGCCCGCTCAATTCCAATTATCATGTTCAAACAGTCTTGAACCCTTGGGATAGACTTGTCACCCCACCCCCTGCCCTTCTCTACCAATCACCCTTGCAGTAAATCAATAAATAAAACCGTGCATGTCCTGATGTACTTTCATCTTGTGATGTTTAATTACACAGCAACAGTCCGGAAGGGGGATGTTTACACATGCCAGCTTCAATGGTAATGTTAAAGCCTATAAGAAGATTCAGATTGAGTAACATTTTAGACTGTGCTTTAGAATAGGGCCAGATCTCTTTAGATTCAACCATGAGGGCATCCCTATTTAGAGTATCAGGTATGCGGTTTTCAATGCTGAACAGAAGTTCTTTGGTTCAAGACCCTTTCCCCCAAATTGTAATGGTCTGTGTAATGTGGAAACACTGTGGATGTGCAGCATCCAACTGCAGGCAAGGCAAATTCGAAAATTGTGGAGAAGACACAGTCCAAGAAGTGAGTAGTATGATTCAATGATTGACCCATCCATCAACTACAAAGGGTCACACTGTCAAATTTCCCTCAACTAAAGTAACCCTGCCGGGATGCATCGTAGCCTAAGTAAATGGAGCATTTATTGAAATATTTGCAATATCATTGCAAATAATATATATATTTGTTGCAATTTAATTTATAGCAATGTTGTTTTGTGGCTTTAGGGTTAGGGTTTAAGGTTTATTATTTCTGCACCTACCAATACCTCCTATAGGCTATACAGATGTAGGCCTATCACACATTCACTCCGTACTACACTGACTCACAAATGGTCACATTACGCCTTGTGATTTTTGTTTCTACTTCTTAGGTAGACTATTCCATGGCACCTCACGTGCAGACTCCCTTTTTGCAACTAGGGTCTACCTCAGAGCCACGTGTGACATATAGACCCCCACTATGCCAACATTACTCTCAATACGTGACAGACTTCACTCTTGCAAATGGGATATGACTTTTCAATGAATTTCAGGTTTAAAATGCAGGTCGAGGCCCTATTCAGATAGTGTTTGACGTTGTGTCAGATTTTTGTTGACATAGTTGATCTCCCAGGACTGACACTGTGACCCTCCAGCTGGCGTGACGGGATTGGAGGAAGCGAACATTTACCATGATGGAGAGGGCATGAGTCACCAGACACGCCCGGATAGCTCTTCCTGGAGCGCCGGGCGATTGTGCGGTGAAATAAGGAACGTTGTAGAGAAGCTTCCCTCTTGGCCAAATTTTATTTGATAACCACGACTCATGAAATTAGCCCGCATATGCAGGAAACCACACACAATCTTCTGATTAAAAGATAGATTTAGCTTTTGTTACTATTACTGTTCAATACACCAAATCTTTCAAATGCAGGAATATAATTTGAGTTTTATTTTATATTTGGGTATCTTTCAGTTTTAGATGAAAGATTTAACTGCATTGACAAACAAGATATTTCAGCAATATTAGATTTAAGTTAGATATGGTACATTTCAATCAAATCAACCACTGGAACGTGGTTTGAAGGTTTTTAAGTTACAAATAATATTACAATAAACAGGCCTACATTAATACTGTAGGTCGCAAAGGAGGACATGCATGTTGCTTTGAATCTCTATTTCTACGAATAAATTCTAGCTTTTTAATTCTAATTAAGTTTAAAAACATCATGAATATTTGAATGAGGGTAGGGTTCAAACACTGATTGACACAAGTCCATACAAACAGCCAATAAGAGTGCATGACCTGTCTGAGCTCAACTATAATGAGACAAACAACCATTAGTCATAATTTAGAATAACCTTAATTAGTGTTGCGTGTGGTACATTGTGGTGCCTTAAGATGGTGTGCAACCTGATGTGCAGATTGCAATATTGGTATTTGTATTATGTCGAAAAATGCAACACGTGTAAATGCTACCTTAACTATATACACAAACACACAATTATAAAATCTCAAGCACTTTATTAAGTTTGAACTGTATCTTGCTTAGAAAGGCCATTTGGCATTATATAATTATATATCATTTTAACATATATATATAATTATATATATACATATATTCAAATTTTGAATAACAAAACAAGAAAATAAACAGATGTTAAGTCAAATAGGAATTTCTTAAGACAATACCAAATTTAAAATGACCAAAAAGAGGGAAACACATCTAGTACATTTCAAAATGGTCCCAGTACAGTTTCAATATACATTTTCTTAAAATAAAATAAAGACAATGAGATAATAAAATAAAAAGCAAGGCAGCAGACAGGAATGAAATATAAATAACCTTACATTATGTACAAATGAGAGTTGGGTAATGAAAGATCTCCAGGGGAAAGTGAGAAGGAGAAAATGTGGGATAGAAAGGGAAGTTAAGAGGAACAGGTTAGAGGTGAACCGTCTTTTCAACTGGAAACATATGCTTAACGTCATATAAGCTTGAATTTTCTGAAACCCCACAAAACAGCTTTTTCTCCCAAAACATTCCAAATGCTCTTAGGGGCTGTAGCTTGGGTTAAATTGAATGGCAACCAGTGGGAGCATGGAACAAGGGCTCAGACACACCAGGCTTCCGTTTGTAATGATAGGTCAATGAAGCAATGGTGAAATGGGTTAAGGGTTAATTTTTCATTATATAAAAGAGCGCTGTATGGTCCAAAAGAGGGTAAAATACAGGAGTCACATGACTACATAAATCAAGGGCTTTCTAATGAAATGGAATGAGATGGAGTGGAGGAAAAATGAACACAACCATCTATGGAATGGACTTTGATTTGAAAGTAAACCCTGCATTGGCATGAATGGGAATGGAACCTCTTGGACTAATAGGCTACCAATAATTGACAATCTTCCTTCCTTCCCAAAAAAACAAACCGTGAGGCACTTTTTTTTTCTGCCACCATGAAGCCTGGAATTAACAGGGGTTAGATGTTGGCACAATGTCATTCATTAGGGGTCAAAGGTACAGACAACTAAGGTAACAATCTGCCAAACAGACACAATCATTGACAAACCCACATTATTGAAGAAAGGATTGACACAAACATACAAACAACTGTCTTGAGACTCCCCATTGCTCCACAGACACAAGACTGCTTACCAAATGTTCTTAGATGTTCTCCATTTAAAGAAAACAACAAATCCAAACAAAATGTCATCAACTGTAGGCTATGGGCACTTGTGATGCTTTAGAAGGATGTGCCCAACATGAAATGATAACAAAATGAGAACAGCTCAACCTCTGATGTGTGGTCGTTAAGGTATGGTGACCATTAGACCAAGCTTGAGACTAAATTAAATGGAATGCCGCTTCATTTCTCTAAGGCCAAGACACTCGTTTGGCGTTACATATTCATTCGCTTACCCATTTTGAGGGCTTCTTTTTGGTGCAAATTGACGCAAGGCGCAAATCGATCTCATCAAATCTAGTTTTTTGTGCTGGATATTTGGTACTTCTACTTTTAACAACACTGTGGAAAATCCAGAACAAACCATAGCCATCCACTACAACATAGATGGAGTATATAATCCTTATGGCATTGACTAGCCTCAGGTAAAGCTTTACCTGGGTTTCATGGCTCTTACATAGCTGTTTATACTAAAAAACAATAGGGAGAACTGGGAACTTAAAACAATACCTTTCACCTAATTGGACTCCCTCAGATGCGACTTCTCTTACTTAATATCATCAAATATGTAGATGTCTCAGAGACACCACCCCCAACTATCGTCACAGTTACAATCATTTTACAATCAGACCGGTTGGAAACAGTAGACTGGTCCAACAGACTGGATAGGGGTCAGTTCAATTTCATCTCAGTCAACAGATAAAATAGACAGATATTAAATTTCTTAACAGGAAATCGTCAGGAGAATACACAATTTCCAGTCATATCCTGCCTTGACCGAGATAGAATGGAGGTTACCTAAACTGTGTAGCCGACATTTTAACTTTCATAACAATCACATCTTAAGATGTTACGAAGACTCATAGGAATGCTTTCAGGTTAACCCAAGATTTCCTTACGCTGCAAGAAGACCTTTCTGAAAGAAACAATCACTGCAAAACATTTCATGGCACGCTTCATTAACAAAAGGTAACAATGTATTCAATGTCTGAGCAATATCAAAAGTGACAGCATTGAAATACAACATTCTTCAGTAAAGGTGACCTTGCTGATGTCGATAATGTAATTCAGATGATCAAAACACAAGGTGAAGCTAGAAGGGAAAGGGTTCTGCAGATGGGTTATTTGATACTATACTTCAACCAACAGAATCAAAAAGGAAATACAGTCCAATGAAATACTAGTCAAAAAAAGGAATGAGTTTTCATTTAAAATATGAAAAATACATCATAATTGGTCCTTAACAACAATGGAGTAACTGATAAGAAAATGTTGAAACCAAAATGTATCTAGAGTGCTAATGATTACTGTAAGAGAATCCATGAATGATTCTCTTTTGCACGACAGGACCATAATGTTTTAGCAAAACCAACGTTTCAAGAGAATTTTGTGAAAGATATTAGAATGCATTAGACCAATTCTTTAGTATTTATATTATTTTCCTACATGATTTACTGATATTCCTCTTTGATGTGAAATTTACTTACAGATAACCGCTCTCTAAAATTGAAAGTATTTTGTTGCCGGGTTATGCAAATAACCAGAAATTATAGTGTCCTTAAAGACAAAGCAAATCCATCCATAATCTAAGACTCACTCACAATTTAGCTGAGAGAATCCTATTGCAGTTTAAATCAGAATCAGAATTTGGTTTTATTCTGATTCTGATTAAACTGCAACAGGATCATAATGGATGGGCTTTGGCACAAAGGCGGAAATAGCAATAGTAACAACGTAGCTTATGGCATTTAGCAGACATTATTACACTAAGCAATGTACAGAAAGTTATCTGCAGAAATCAGCATGTCTTAAAAGAATAGAACATTTCACATTTCCCTTGTTTTTTTGTTTGTTTCGTTTTTTTTAAAAACACGCTTGTGCCCTGAGAGGAGTTGGTGATAGGGCGGTATGCTTGTGCACTTGTGTCATCTGGTCAGGAGTGCAGTGTGAAAGGAACAAGATCCAGACAACACTTTAGAATGATCCACCTTGGTTGAACCTTGACTTCTTGTGACTCTAAAGGGGATTTGGGGCAATTCACTGAGCTGTTGTGGCTGCCCCTACATTTAGGCTCCCAGATAAAGCATGTGGTGCGTGTATGTGTCTGTGTGTGATAAGACGGAAGAGAACAAGAGTTGTGATAGGCTCTGTAAATGCTTTACTTTGAGGCTCACAAACTAGCTTTGACCTGCTACAGCTTGACTCTGGTGAACCCAACAGCCTTTCATTTGTCTGTCACAACTGCAAAATAATAATAATAAAAAAAATACAAATTGCAACACCACAAAGAAATCCCCAACACCATTTTCCCGACACTTGATTTCCAACATAGGCCATTATAGCGTCAGGTTGATGTTCATATATATTTATATTTATATATATACCAATAAAATACACTATAAATGTCATCCTAAAAATGCAGTCGAACTTAGCTGCTTAAAAAAAGGAAAAAAATAAGAAAGGGTAAGTATATATACATTTTGAGGTTCAGGGCAACAAATAGGGCTGTATTAACAAGATCAATATTACAAAATATTTAAGAAGGCATCTCTGATATTCATATTTGATGACTGCACTGCCGTTGTTGCAACTAACACTTCCGTTTCCCTTTTCCTCAGTGCAGTCCGTCCACTCATCTAGGCTGTGAACAGTTTGTTTGCTTCTCTCTGTTGGGTGTGTGTTTGTGACGGCATATGGGTGTCCGTTCTCCTGTTGGTCCCTACTTGAAGTTGGCGTAGTCAGAAAAGGCATCGATATACTCCTGGACCACTTTGTAGCAAAATTCATACTGCTCCTAAAGGGGTTCAAAAGAGGAAGATGAAGATGAGAACCTGCTACTTAAACTGCAGTGCGTAAAAGTGACTTTTTAAACTACCGTTTATTGAAAAGAACAGCATCAAAAATGTACACTTTAACTACTGACGCGAGTCATTAGAAACCACAGTGCCTAAAGGTAGGTACCTCAAGTTAAGGTTTATTAGAAGTCGGCAATAGCTTTTTTTATCATGGATTATGTGAGTCCTTCTCTATCCAATGACGTCATTTGTGGACAATATTTTAGTTAATCATTGTTCAATTTATCATTGTTCAGCCTACCCTTAAGCGTCCCCTTAAATAAAATGTTATTCATTTTTTCCATTATATTGATAAAATTTAGTTACGTTAAAAAGTACATACATGTAAATATACATAGCACACATTGTGGTCCACTAAGTGGGGGGAAAGAGATTTATAGTCAGTGACCGGAGATGGTTTATGTTTCCCCTACCATTGTTACCTTTTTGCACTCTTTTCAATGCATTCCTTAACTACATAGTACGTTACATTCTTTCAGCAGTCAGTTATAGGCCTAATATAAGCTATTCAAAGTTCGAGGCTCAAAGATATATGCTCTAAGATATATGTTGTGCTTTGTTGGTATGCTGAAATGTCAATTTTAATAAATATTTACGGGGCACTCAAGTTTTGTCAAAAGTTTGGCGTGAGATTACCAGGCTACCTGTCATACAAGGTGTTGAGAGCGTGTGAACTGGTTGAAATGCGTGAGTCTTACGGTGAATGCGTGGAGACTTGAAAGCCCTGATATTTTAGTTTTGTAGTTTTGTAACAGATTTTTTTCTTTGAAAAGCAATACAAAAATAAAAAGCACATTATTTAATTTATCCAATGGCAAAACATATTGCACCCCTAAAGCCTAAACATTAAAAAAAGCCTTAAAAGCAACATAATCCAGAGAAACAACTAAAGCTAAGACAGCCTCTGTTGAGATGAAATGTTTATATTTATTTACCAAATTTATGTGCACTTGTTTCATTTAAGCTAACTGTAGAAATGCACCGATACAAACAACCGCCTATTGCAAGTCTGCGACGACACCACGTATTTGTAACATGCCCACGACGCGACACTAGTAGTTTTGGGCGGTCTACCAACCCCTGTGAAGAAAATACTGGGGGAAACACTGAAAATGTGTATTTATCATCAGCTGTCTCTGCTTTAACCTGCCTTCCAGACTTCTGTTTCCATCGACATTTATAGATCCAGAAAAAAAATGTTTTGGGGGCTTTTGTCTGAAATGTTACATTTTATACTTAGCAGTTTTAAAAATTAAAATGAATAGTTGAAACTGCCATTCTGAAAATGTGTCAATTGAACAACCAGCCTTTTTAAGATTCAACATTCATAATCCTGAGGAAAACACTCGAGATGGAGGATCGAAAAAAATCTGCCTTGTTGTGTGTGTCGTAGGTGAAGCTGGTGAGCATTCTCTCACCAGTGTCTGCACCATGTGCGGCCTCTGCAGCCTCAGGCTCTTCACTGTCTGGAACACATCCAGGATGCCCTCTGCCTTCACCCGCTCTAGGACCGTGCTGAGGGCACAGAAGGTCCCTGTCCGCCCTGCCCCGGCACTGAAAAGAGACAGACACACACACACACACACAAAGACACGCAGGAGGAAATATACATACACAGATTAGTGCTCAGGAATCAATCATGTTATAGGTACAACTACACATATGCAGACCAATACTTGCCTTGAGCATATTGGCCAAGATGTCACCCAGATATACATAAATGTTGCTTCATAATCACAGCATCACAGGCATCAATTTAGTACCTACAGAAAGCTACAAACTGATTGTGATTGATATGTCACACACGATCTAGCTCCACGGATGGGTTTAATGGAGCCAGTAACAGGTAACAAACCCTTTGATTAATTCTTGCTCCAAAACTTCTAATTATATTAAAGTTAACCTTTTCTCACTGTCAACCAAAGACGTCAAGGTTGATTGTAATGCAGTGAGACATTTTATAATTCTGTGAAGTTCTTCTGGTTATATATTCCTTCCTCTTGGGCTTACTTCCTAAAATCACTGTCAATCAAACTTAAACTGAAGGAAAGCACGGTAGTTGGCAGCGCTGCTTCTCATATTTAAATGTATTTGCAATGTTACCTTGCAGCTTTAAAGGATAACGCCCACATGAAATCCCCATTATTGTTGCTTTTGAATTCATGCTATTCAACTATAACATCCCATATTCTGCTGAAACTAGAAATTAGTTTACATAAATTAGCTTCCTGTAGCTGAGCTTGACTGATCTAAATAGCGAGGACGAATCCATTATTATAGAATTCTGTTTACCTGCAGTGCACTGTGATGGGGTGATTGCCTGACTGTTGTTGCTGTTTCTGCACGGCAGCGATGATGTTGATCATGCCTTTGCCGTCGGTGGGGATGCCCACCTCAGGCCAGCCATGGAAATGGAACAGCCGTACCGCTCTGGGCTTGTTCTCCTGCAGTCGGACACACAGACACAGACACAGACACAGACACAGACACAGACACAGACACAGACACAGACACAGACACAGACACAGACACAGACACAGACACAGACAATGGTGGTTCAGGGGTAGGGAGGAATGATAAGAGAATGATAACACACTTAGAAATCACGTGGTAACTTCAATTACAGCACAACTATGATACTACAAGCTGAAAGGGTTAAAAAATACAATCTTAAGGCACTATTACTAGAATTTAATGCTGGGAATTGATGAAAGCAATTGGTTTTAGGTCATTCTATTTTAATGGAACAGATTCAGTTGACACAACAGGTTTATGTTGTGACAATGCTTAAAAAACGTTCTTAAAGTATTTTAAAAGTAATCACATCCTAGCTGATTGGAGCCGTAATAGCGACAATGCATAACTAACTTATGTAGTCACCGCATATGCATGTAGATCCGTTAAATAAATGTGGTTCATATAATAATAAGGATACAATGAATAATTTAGTATAGGTATATTCATTTAATTCCCAATGTCATTTTCTACAGTATAATTCATACATGTAACTATGTCTGCCAGTGGCTCCAACAAGGTTGCCATCCTTACTCTGTTGTTGGTGACCAGCAGGTCTCTGACGGTGTAGCTCTCACTCTCCTCCTCTCTCTTCAGCTCGATGGAGATGTCGCCGTACACCACCACACCATCGCTGGGCCAGTACTGGGCGCACTTCTCCTACGGAGAGATGGAGAGGGAGAGGAAGAAGGAGGGAGCGAGGTGAGAGAAAGAGACATGGTAAGATGCTTGGGTCTGAGATGAGGTACTACTCTCCATGTCTAGCTATAGCCCTATCTTATCCCTCTTACAACCATCAGTAATTTATCCCTCTCTGTGTTTTCACTCCAGTCCATCCTATCGTCTCTCATCCCTCTCTCATTTCACCATGCATGGTATAACAAATGCTTTGTGTGCTGCAGATTAATACTGAATACAATTGTCTTTTAATTGTTCACAGAGTTGTCCAACACTAGTTTAAATATGGTGTTTGTATTTATATATATATATATATATATATATATATATAAGGTAATTATATTTTTATGGGAATCATATTGTTCCAATTTTGTGACAGCTGTACTGAAATGTTTTATAGTGATTTACATTCAAATTGTATTTAATATGTGCTGGTCCAACGTTGCAACTTAGTCCCGGTCCTGGAAAGTCTACTTAATTAGGACCTTTGTTAGAAACTGTTACTGCTAGTGTAAATATACATCTCCTGCTCCCACCCCCTCTATCTTCCCCCTTTCCTTTCCTATACTCTCCATCTGTCATTGCAGGGCCTCTCAACTATGGAACAGCTTCTCCCATCCCTTTCCTCCTTCTCTCCCCCTCCACCCTCCGTACCTGGCCTCTCTCCTCCAGCTCGGTCAGCATGACTATGGAGCAGCTCCTCCACTCCCAGATCATCCTCCAGAAGTCTTCAATGGTGTGCTGCAGCGGACCCTGGCAGGCCATGTACGAGTCCTTCTGACGGTAGCCCTGGGGTCCAAAACAAACACACACAAAACAGTCCAGTCAATGTATGTTTTGTTTTTGTGCACTGACACAGTGTCAAAGAAAGGTGTCTATGTAGAGGCAGAGGAGAAGCTGAATAAATAAAGTACATCACGTTGGATCAAAGCATCTGCTAAATAAAGAAAATCTATGTATATAGAAAAAAAGATAACCAAAAAGAGGGGAAGATAGAAAATAAGAGGGAGACAGAAGAGGGAAGAAAAGTAGACATGAAATAATATGTAGCGGCAGCACAAAAAAAAGTTGATTAAATGAAAGGTATGTCATACTCACATCGATAAAGGAAGCGTTGACGTAATCTGTGTTCTCCTCACCCCTCTTGACCGGGATAATAACTCTGTTGAACTCATCTACAGTCAAGAGTGAAGATGCATTTAGAGGACACAAATCGTCAAAACCTTTCCTGCGAGGAAAATAGTACTACAAAAAAAATAGATAGTACATGAACACAGTGCATGAATAATAATACATTTGGAAATAAAACGTTTGCAATGGCATAACAAATGTGGTCCTGTAATATATACATTGTAAAACAGAACCATGACATTCATACATACATTCGTACCTTTAGTGACCAATTGGATATACGCTTTTATTAAGAGAATTCCACACCTGGCACACACACACACACATGTCTAACTGTCCCACTCACATGGGATGATCTGGAGAACTCTGTTCTTCTTCATGTTAGCAGGCAGGTTTCCCGTCCTCATCTTGTCATTCTGGATCTTGATAGAGGTCAGTTTCTGCACAGGGGAAACGACGGAGGAGGGATTCGTCAGTAGATTTTGAAACATGCAACAATACAGGATACTTTTTCAAATATTTGAATGGATTTGTCATTTCTTCTTTGAAAAAAAACAAAATAGAAAACATGCACGCGGCCATACAAACCCACACGCACTCACATACACACACACCTTAAACTCTGTCTCCATCCCCCCACAGCCGGCCCCTGGTGAGGGGGCGTAGAGCTTAGCCAGATGGGACTCCAGGGAGGTGACCTCCAGCTCTGTATCCCCATACAGGTAGTGCTCCAGCATGGCCTGGAAGATGAACACGTACTGCATCTGTTGACAGGGAGGGAGGGAGATGGGAGGGACAGATGGAGGGGGAGAGAGAGATTCCAAAGAGACATGGAGAGAGAGATAAGGAAGAGGGAGAAAGAGCGATGGGAGGGAGGGAAAGAGAGGGATTTTAGGGAGAGGGAATGAAAGAGGAACAGAGGGAGGGGAAGAGGGAGAACGAGAGATGGGAGGGAGGGAAGAGGCCAGATGGGAGGAAGAGAGGGAGGACAAGAGGACGTGAGGGAGCAACTTGGCACACATTTTGAGTATGAAAATTAACACGTAGGCAGTACATGTTTATAAACGTATGTACAGACTATAGTTATTGAACTCGTTCGGGTCGTTCATCAGTCACACTCACGTCAGTCTGCACCATCTGGCAGCGCTGAGCCCGGATGCGGGTGACAAAGCCGAACACGTCCACCTTCCTCTCTGTGTTCATCATGTCCAGCATGGCGTCGATCACTATAAACGTGCCCGTCCTCCCCACGCCCGCACTGACACGGGGAATAAGAAGAGCGAGGAAAGACACACACACCTCTGTATTAAAACCCTGTGTTAGTCCCCGCAGGTAACACGTAAACCTAACCCAATATAATTCCCTGTAGGTAGCACACCCTACACATTTAACCTGAAACCCTAACCCGATATAACTTCCTGCATGTGTGTGTATGTAGGTATCGATCTTTGTCTCTGTCCCTCTTCCTCACACACACACACACACGTTCACACTCACCTGCAATGCACCACTATGGGCCCAGCGTACTGCGGGTTGCAGGTCTTGACCTTTTTGAGGAATTTGAGCATGCCTATGGGTGTGAAAGGCACACCAAAGTCCGGCCAGCTGGTGAAGTGGAACTGGGTCACCAGACGCTGGGGCTTCTTACCCGACACGTCGCCCACCTTGAGGGAGGGAGACAGGAATGACTATGGATTAGACATATAGAATCAACTCGAAAGTTAACCGTGTTAGGAAACTCGAAAGGGGCAAGGAGAGAGAGAAGGAGGGGGAGAACGAAAGGGGGAGCGCGAGAGGGAAACGAGGGAGTGGGTCAGAGAAGCAGAGAGAGAAAAGGGACGGAGAGAGAGAGGGAGGAACGGTGGGGTCACCTGCTGGATGCAGAAAGGCAGAAAGGGAAGTAAAGAGTGACAGGGAGGGAGGGAACGAAACAGAGAGTGTGAGAGGAAACAAGGGAGTGGGTCAGATAGAGAAAGAGTAAGAGAGAGGGAAGGAGAGAGTGAGAGAAGGAGGGAGGACCCGTGGATCACCTGCTGGATGCAGAACTTGCGGATGGTGTAGTCCACCAGCACCATCATGTCCTCCACTGACACTCGGATGTTACCGTAGGTCCAGCAGCCCTGGTCCGGCCAGTACTGGGCACACTTACACTGGGGGACGGAGGGGGGGAGGGAGGAATGGGATAGAGGGGAAGAGTGGGGAAGGGAGAGGAAGAGAGAGGGGAGAGTTACGGAATAGAATTTCATTTTGAAAGGATAGTCGGATAAAAAAAACAAAGTAGCCACGATGAGATTCCATGTCGTTTTGCCTTAACCACTTTGTTTTATTTTTCTTTGCTTCAGAACCTTTAAGTGGCACCAGCATGGATAACCTTTCACCCACACACAGTCAAATCTAGCGCCACATCGACGCCTTCCATCTTTGCCCTTCTCTGTTCTCTACCTCTTTCCTCTCCTTCAGATTGGTCACCATGACGATGGTTGCCGTGTTCTGCTCCCAAATCATTCTCCAGAAGTCGTTTACTGTCTCCTCCTTTGGTCCTGAGGGAGAGAGAGAGAGAGAGAAAACTTGATGTATAGCTGTCAACCAGCAAGAATTCAAATGACTGGATAACTAGAAAAAAGTGAACGCTCTGATCTAACTGTACAGTACTTACCTTGCGCAGCAATGAATTTATTCTTCTCCTGGTAACCCTGGAGACAGAAAAAGGAGGGGAATGTGCATGAGTCTATTATCTACCACTTTGGATTGAAATGCTGTAATCTGGGCCGTGTTCTCATAACACACTCACATTGATAAAAGAAGCATTGATGAAGTCGGAGTCTGGGACTCCTTCCAGAGACAGGAGATGCACTCTGGAGTGGTCATCTGGAAGAGAGAGAGAGAGAGAGAGAGAGAGAGAGAGAGAGAGAGAGAGAGAGTAAGAAATAGAGAAACAGCGGAAACAAAAGGAAAGACGGACATATGCCGAGTCTCAAAACAAAACCATCATTAAGTATTCAAACTATCCTTACCCCTTGAAAGATGATACAAAGCTATCATTGACATCATAGAAACAAGAACACTACCCTAATGCACTTTTACTGGCATGGGAGTGGACCATTTGAAGAGTTCCACTACAAAATGCAATTTGAACTCAACCTAAAATACAGTGCCAGTCTCCACTTGAACAATTACACAGCCTTTATGTCTGTGATACATTGCGTCTCTTTCTCCCCACCCCTTTCTTCACCCCCCCCCCTTTTCTCCCTGCCACCATCTTTCTTTCTTCCCCTCCCTCTTTCTCTCCTCCTTCTCCCCACCTCTCTTTCTCTCTCTCCTCCCCCCCCTCTCTCCCCCTCGTCACTCACACGGCAGGATGTTGACGTAGCGGTTCTTCTCCTTGTTCTCCTCCTTGGAGGCCGCGTCGCACGAAGCCTGAATGGGACACACCGGCAGCGCCTAGACAGACCGATGGAGGGAGACGTGTTAGGGGGGAGACTCAGGGACAAGCCTGGTTGCACCAGCTCAGAGCTATGGACGGCGTTTGGTATTGCGGCGTGTTCCATCATGCATTTCTTAAGTACTGGTGATATACAAGGTGGGAAATGCATTGATGTAATATCGGTGCAAATGCATAGGTCACTTGGTTGTGAGTGTATGTGTTTACAAACGACTGTGCTAGCATCTGCGTGTGTGAGTGAGCGCATGTTTAATAAGACCTCACACTTTTTTGTAAGTGTGTGCTTGTGTGAATGAGTGCAAGAGATGAAAGCGAGGGAGTGTGAGAATGAGAAAGAAAGAAAAATCGGATAAATGTATGTCTGTGTGGAAGAGAGGGTGAGAGTGAAAGCAACAAAAACAGGGGGACAAGGTGTACTTGGGCTTACATTGAACTCCTCCCTGAAGAGCTTGTTGTCGTCGGCCATGCGTCGATTCATCTCCTCCTCCAGCTTGTCGACAGGAAGGGGCGGATACTTCCTGTTTGTACTGGGAGAGCGGGCCAATAGCGGCACACTCTGTAGCTCTGAGCCAGCAAGCAGGAAGCGAGGGAGGAGAGGAAAGAAACAGGAGGGAAGATGGGTGGAGATACCGAGTAGAAAAAAAGGAGAAAAAAAGTAAGACTTATAACTATTGTTGTGAAGCAAAAAAAACTTAAGCAACAATATTAAATTCACCTACCGAAACCCAGTAAAATAGATTTTTTTAATAAAAACTAATGTATTAGGGATTGTAAAAACCACATTCCAAAACACACCCACGCTCTACATTTACTGTCATACCACACCGTGAACACCTGATGTCACTGTAGCATTACACTCCCACTGAGGCACAGAGTTCTAGACGCAGAAGGATCTTAGGTCATTACAATGAACAATACACTAACACCCTTGGCCCGGGAGTTTGTGGATGACAAGGTTATTGGCCAAGAATTGTGAGGTCCATCTAACCGTACCCTGGGCCACTTAAATGTAACCAGGTGTGTACACAAATGTACACATCAGATGTGGACTGAATACAACATTAATGATAGACTTCCACGTATGCTTACCACGCACAAATATAACGGCATGCGCAATACAGCAATAGACATGATTTTACCCGTTTCATCGGATCTGCCGTTGGTCAGCCTGAAGGAATTGGAATGGCTGCCCGCTTGCTTGTACTTCTTAAACCTGTCAATCACCCCATAGCATACACACACACTAGGATGAATACATAGTTCAGGAATCTCACTCCAGAATCACAATCAGTCATTTCCATGGTAACTGCAGCACCCTGGGCCATCCCCACAGGTCTCCAGCTTGAAGGAACCAATCGATTGAGTGTGTGTGTGTTAAGATATGTGACCACATGTAAACAGTTTATTGGGATGTGCTCTAGTGCAGCCTCTCGCAACCCTGGTCTTCAAGGACCCCCTGCCCTGCACTTTTTTGGTTTCCCTCTTCCAACACACATGATTCAAATGAATGGGTTGTTGTCAGGCTTCTGTTGAGCTTCACAACAATCCATTCGTTGGAATCAGGTGTGTGGAAGCAGGGACACATCTAAAACATGCAGGGCATCTTTAGGACCAGGCTGCACAAGTGCACACTGGCGTAAGATGCCATGTTGTAAACTTTCAACACGGGAATTATATGTGTGAGCTGCTGAGCAGCACTAGAGACTGAACAACCCCCTGCTAGGCAACACCTGACAGTTAAGCAAGGAAGACCTAATCCCAGATTAAGAGTGGTATCACTCCAATTAGCAATTCATTCGCAAATAACAATTCATTCGCAAAAATAGAGACAACCAAAACTACTGCTATTTCACCTGTATGATATTACACAATGGCTACATTGAGTTAGAATATTTTTCGAACTTTTTTAAATATATTTTTTACGTTGACAACAATCACATTTTATATCTTTCTGACTACTTATTTAACCAAAAGCAAAACTTAAATGAACACTTGAATCGGACAGTCTGCTTGATATGAACAGAATTGTGTGTCCTGAGTCTGTTGCAAAATATCCTACAATATGGATTCAGCTAGATCGAATCACAGATGCGGATGGGATGTGTCTCATTCTGTTCTGACTAACAGACCCACATGACTCGTGTTTGCCAGTTAGCTCTTGTACGGTGTGGCAGAAGGGATTTGTGTGTGTCTGCATGTGTGATAAGTCTGACCTTAGCATGTAAAGGATGATGATGATGAATACTATGACAAGCAGGGAGGAGAGGGCCACCATCACAGCGATGATGGGCATTTCATCAGAAGGGGGCTCTTGTTCTGAGAAAAACAGTGTGTATGAGAGATAGAGAGGGAGAAATAGGGAGAGAGAGAGACAGAGAAGGAAAGAGACAAATACTTTTTTTAAAGAACAGTAAAAGCACATGTGCCTGGTCTCAAAGTAAATCCGTGACAGTGGTGACAAGTTGTTTTTTTCCATCGTCATGAACGGTCTAATGTCATGGTGTCCCTGTTAATATGTTATGTGTTCACAGAGATAAAGAACTGCATCACTGGGGTGAACACTATGTCCTGTGTAATCACTAAAAAGATACATCACTATTTAACTTATGGGCCAAATCCAAAACATTTTGGTACCATTTTACAAAAATACTTACTTTTTCTGCATCTGATGCAAGATATGCTGAAGAGTCATAAGTTATTTTTCCTGACATGCACAATTACAATGGATATCAAGTCTACGCACATGCTTTAAAAGCATATTGTTTTTCGACCTCACCCTACTCAGTACTCACAATACATATGATATGCACTGTAAAGTGAGCCCTGTTTGAATATTCTAGAACTAAATCCATCCTTCTGTTCCTAGAGGCTGTATCTGATCTGACGTGATTAGATGAGTCAAGTGTCTCTTCTACACAGTTGTTCCGAATCTATCGACATTAGATCAGGGATTTACAAGGGAGGAAGAGAAAAGATGAATTCTAACAGCTTTATAATATTTATATTAATAGGGTCCAAGAACAAAACAAACGTCAGTCAAGTTTCTTTTCTTCTGATATAAAGCGGCATAATTTGAAGTTCAACACAAGCCTGTGGTGACATGTCGTGTTGAATTAAAGATAGATTAAGATGCAGCTAGCCAAGCAGCAATAAACCCTGGAGTGAAACGCTAATAAAAAAAATACATAAGTACTAAGTACATAAACAAATACAAATGAGAACTGAACTACTCAATATACTCCACTCAATTGCTGTCGACCAGTGTAGTTTCATCACATCTACCACCCCCGATTGGAATGCAAGCAATTCATTTAGAAAATCTTCAGCTGCATCGCAACACCCCTTCATAGAGTAATTCACTCTCTATCCAATGTTCTATGTGGAACAGTGTATACATTCTATCGCATCGCCCACAATGGTGGACAGAGAGGCTGACATGGCAGAAGACTGGTCGCCGGCTAATGCCTAGCAACAGAGGAGCCATAGAGGGGAGGAGGAAGACGACGCAGTCCTCGCTAACTAACACATTGGGGACAGTCTTATATAACTGACATATAGCAGCTGCTCTGATTGCTGACGACATCTGTTGCATCTCCCCGGCGGAGATATAAGGAAAGACATGCACGGTGGTGTGCTTCAGAAGGTTCATGATATGTTGGTTGAAAATTGAGAGACTTGCGGTTTCAGGGACGCTTGCGTTTGAGGATATATCGGGTAATTAATAGCCAGTTTGAAGCTTAAGTCTATGATGTTGTCTGTATCAAAGGAAGTCCCTCCAGGGTACAGAATTATGACATTTCCCTGAGTCTACCTTTAGGTGTTTTGTATCCAGTCCGTCCTACCTCCATCTGACAGTCATTACTGCACTAGTTTACACACAACTGAGGGCTGTCTCACCTGTCTCGTTGCCACCTGTGAACGAAAAGACAAGAAAAGCGTTCAAACCAAGTCTCGACAGAAATGGCAACATGTCAGAGACAACCCATACATTGCCTTTCCCAGCTTGCTAATCCTATTACTCAGTGGTACACAGGCACAAAAAGCAAGCACAGCGCACCGTGTTTACATATTCAAATCTCTCTGCTTCCTGAGTAAAGCTCGGAAGAACGGCACCACGCTTTGTAGCGATGTGGACAATGGACATTCATATTCTTCTTCTTTTTCATTCATTTAAACGGCCCAGTAGAGTGACCAACCAACCAACCACACACACACACACACCTGGAATGTTGTTGCTGTTGGCCGATGTGTGCTCCATGGTGGTCTCAGTGGAGGTCTCCATCTCCAGGGGAAAATCTGTACCCATGTCTGTGTACAGCGGCGTGCCTTCCGGACCAGAAGGTGTGGTTGCGTTGTACGCTCCGCCTCCCCCATCCTGCACGACGGTTGTTGAGGCTGGGGACTGCACTGTGGTCGGGGGGGCCAGAGGGTCGTTGGTTGGGGCAGGGGGAAGCTGGGGAGCAGGGGCGGGGGTGGCAGCAGGACCCCCTGTTAATACAGCCTCATTGTTTGTTGTGGTGGCGATTGTTGTGGTGGCTGTTGTGGTTGCAACTGTTGATGCTGTGGCAATTGTCGTGGTTGGTGCAACAGGGGGCGTTACCACCGTAACATTGAGGAGGGAGGCCGTAGTAAGGTTTGGGGGTTTGGCAGTATGGATTGGACCTTAAAAAAAGAGGGTAAAGGAGAAACAAAAAACATTTTTATTCCAAATCCCTTGTCTTATAGCATTCACGCAAGGTGTCCTTCTGGCTCTCTTTAGATTCCTAAAATTAGGGTCGCATTTCCATGAAACCCCACCATCAAGCGGCAACCATAACTGACACATCACACAACATGCCCTACATATTATGCTTTTTGGAAGTCAAATTACAGTTCCACAACATCACAAGCATTTTAGTTGATGCTCTCCTCATAGAAACAGTTAAACTCAAGTTCAGTACTAACTCTTTTACAGGTGTACTGTGCTCAAATTTAGCAAGATACTGCTCTACATAAAATGTCAGCTCCCTACTTTTTAGACCACCATATTGTTGTGATACGTGTCCCTGTCTTACCTGTAGGGGAGGGAGGTACCTGGGCAGAGGTCCCCAGGGCTAGACTGAGCAGCAGGATCAGGGGACACATACCCATACTGCCCTGCACGAACAAACAGAGAGTTTTATTAAGAATCAACCAAAATATTTCCCAGTCATAGATGAAGTTATCAAGATTATGTCTGGATTATAATCCAGTTCTTTAATCTCTAATCTTAATCCCACTTGCTCGATTCGTAATCCCATTCAATTTAAACAAGGCCAATTTTATTTATTTATTTTCGCTAAACGTATTACTATGTTTAGACAAATATGGCAATGGGTATTTGAAGAAAGTGTGATAATTTGAAGGTTTATTGAGCAAGGTTTATTCTCACCTTAAAGTGCGAAATTGGCATCAATCACTCATTCGCACAATGTGGTCCTAGAAGAAACAGAAATGTCCAGTTGTTATATGTATGCTTTTTGTTGATTGTAATATTGTCTTTTTATTCAAACTTGTCACTATCAATTCATTCCTAAAGTTTCCCCTAAAAGTCTCAACCTATTTATTAGTTGAAATAAGGTTTTGTTGTAACAAAACACACGCCAAAGCAAAATTCTAGAATAAATACAAAAGTCTGCACACAAAAAAAGCCAACAGAGCTAAATCTCTCGGGCACTGCAAAATCCCAGCAACTCCCCTCACAGCAATGCATATCTCTTGTATCCAGGTGGTGCTCTGTAACAATATGAATAATAGATGATAGACATTATTCTGGGACACTGCAAGGAAACAGAAAAAGGCCTTGTGTATGTATTCCATATTGGGCTATGAGGAAGACTGGAGAGCCAGCTCTGTTGGGAAAAGAGGCATTTTCAGAAACATGAATGAATTTAAATTACAATGTCAACTCCTCTGTCCTTTTCAAATTCCTCATTCAGTTTCCATAGATTTACACTTTCAGGAACATGCCTGTGCTGTTAAGGCTGTAATGGAATAGGGTCCTACTTGACTTTATGAATTGACTGGATTAGAATTGGACCTTTCTTCTAACTAACAGCATTATTGAAATGAGCAAGTTGAGGGCCAAGAGGATAGAGAGCATGGCAGGATGGGTTGACTGACTGTCAGCCTTTGGTGTAACACTGTCCCTTGATGCTGTCTCACTGACTGAGCTGTGATAATTCCAGGCTTAATCTGGTGGTCCTGGCCCTGAGATAATCCAAGCCTTCTGGCTCTCTTTATAAAATCTGCAGCCCAGACGCGAGGGCACTGTAATGTTAGACACAGAATTGCTGGATTTCACAGATTACATGAGGGGATTTGCAAAATTAGGTTCTGAAAACAAATACTGTGCCAGTTTAGTACTTGTGGTAATAAAATAAGATACATACAATAAATATAAATGTTTTTGAACAGGGTCACCAATATATTTATGCCTGATTAGGTTACACCTAAAACCAATTATCTATTGTACTGGTCCTGGACACTTGAAAGTGACAAGTCAACAAAGCAAAATAGTATCCCTATTTTTGCCAGAATATCATCCAATCATTTGCATGAACATGTATTATCTATAGTCACTGACTTTGGGGACAAGCACTTGAGCAGTTTGTCACCTCTGAATGACGGGTTCTAAATTAAATGGTGGTCTCGCATCTGTTTTGCTTTGCACTTGAAGCAGACTAATCATAACTGAAAACTCAAGGCCACACCAAAACGACTAACCAGAGCACAGCCAATGTTTGTGGTATCCAATCAAATTTGGTGCCTAATGTCATTCCTTACTTGCAAATTGTGTTCCACCTCCTTGAAATGACACACAAGAATGATTGCAATCCAGAACTGCCATGGTAACAGAACTATAATGCTCCATCGTGACAAAGTTATTTTCAGGGATGATTCCAGCCTCTATCTCTGCTGCTGATTCAGACTCCAGGAAACTCATAAAACAGAGAGCTCGCCCTTTCCTGCCCTTGTCGTCTAGCCCAGTACAGCTGGTAGCCACCCAAAAACTCCAAACGTACAAAAAAGGGGCAACCCCCTGATCTTTGACCCCTTTCAATGCAACGCCTAAAATCTCATCCAACCACAAGAGGACCAAACCCCATTAAAACAAATAACTCAAACATAATAGCCGGTAGCCATTACATCAATAATGAACAGGGAGTTAGCGACCCCAAAGTTTGGTACAAAAGGTACCAGTCTACAAATTGTACAAATTGTTGCCCAATTTAGCTTTAACTTAGTTTCAATTGTGATTTTGCCAATGTGAAGTCAGTTTTGTGTCATTCAGAGCATTTCTGAACTACCTTTTTTTATTGCATGACTCATTGTCACATTATAGATTAGCTGTCGCTCTGCATGGGGTCTGGCAGCGTGACATCCCAGAGTGCGAGCGCTGACGGGAATGCTTTTCAAACGGAAGTCAGCAGCTCGATCAGTAGGTCAGGGTGCGTCTGTCTTTGGAGACCAAGTTGAACGCGTTTCTACCCTCTGAGCAGGCCATAACCTTTTCTCTGCGTGTGTGATGTTAAGTGTTCCTAGCTCAAGCGTACTACACTAAGCACAAGTGCTGTCCTGTTCTTACATCCTCTTGAGTGATGTGCCCCCTTCTCCCACTCCCCTCCAATGACACCAAAATAGCATAATGCACTCCCAAATCTATCATTTGACAATATGGAAAGGATCACGTAATAAATATTGAATAGACATCAAGCAGTTAATTTACTAGTGATTTATTTGAATACTGCGGGATGGTGATGGGCCACTAGATCTAGGCACTGAGTTCTACAAATCACATCTTCTCATGAAAAAAAGATTTTCCTGGTTGCCAGACGTATGCTCTTTGCAGTGGACGCTGCGAGAGAAGTTCTCCCCCTCTTGCTTAAAAATGGTTTCCTGTTACGAAAGCTTTGTTGACAGCCGTGGCCAATCAAGATATTCTCCTTCTAGAAGGGACAAAGGAATTAGAACATGTTGCAAGTTCCTGTCTCACTGTTAGATCTTAATCTACAGATTGAATTCTGTACTGACAATTACAAATCAAACACATACACGATCTCCATGTTATCCCCTTGGACCTTTAGGTTAGTTACAGTTCTTCAGAATGTTTCCAGAAAACAATGCACATTTGGGGCTCCCCAGGGCTTAACATTGCTTACCTGGGTTCTGAAGATGATCAAAATCATGCATACTGTAGAATAAATGCTCTGTGCCTCACCTGGCATCGTCAGACCAATTCGCTTATGCATATACTCCTCAGTTCCATATTCGATTTCCATGAAGTGTTCTTAATGGGCAGAGACCAAAATGCCTCTGGGATACAATTGGATATTAACAACCAATCAGAGCAACAAAAAGTAATCTTGATTTCTTACAAAGATGCTTCATCGGTGCTCTGTATTGTCATTGTATCAAACCCCTCCCATACTAGATAAACGGTTGTGATGTCACTTTTCATGCCAGAGCAAAATCAGTTTGAATAGGAGGGTGGCCAGACCTATCTGCCAGAGCAAATAAACATGAGCTCGCAATCGTCTGGTACCCAGGCTACTGTATCTGACTGTACCCATCTTTAGACAAATGTCCTGGTTCTGTAATGATACTTTATGTCATACACTTCCAGAAACCCCAACCAAAAACAATTCTAGAAAGATGTCGCCCAAATGTAAGGTTGTTTTATGACTGGGCTAGGCAGCAGGATACAATAGGATGAGTTGGCAAGGTGAACAAGGAGTACAAAAAAAAACAGTAATTACAAATCAAAAGGAGCCATCTTGGGAGACAAATACACCAAAGAGAGTAGTTGGACAACCCATCGGGCAAAACCCTTTATTCTGAAAGATTCATCATAGACGACCATCCAACCATAGATCCATTGAGAAAACTGTTCTTCACCTGAATGCTTATTTAAACTGTTGGGTTGGTATGTACCAAACTTTCCAGACATCTGAAATGTACCTACCATAGACTGATGGTACCAGCCTCTCTGCTCCTTTCCTTCCAGGATGTGCCCAGTTCCAAGAGCCAAAACTATCCCACCACACCCAATTAAATAACCTACACCAATTAAGCGATATTATAACTTACAACAAAGACACTCTGTAGCAGCACAGCAAGAAGGTCCTCTGCAACAACAAAAAAACAAATAGAACTCTATGCTGCAAATCCTTACAAGAACGAATGAATGAATCCAACCAATTTGGACCTTTGAAACGTGCCAAGGATATCCCTTTGGCAGAGACCATTCTAAAACCCTATTTTCATACAAAACAGGCAACCCGTTTAGTCTAGAAGCTGACCCGTTCAGTGTCAGCGCGCTAATCCGGTTCCATTGACTTTGCGAAGGCCCTCATACTCACACATATGTTGTGCGTGTTGAATCCGGCGTGACTAATGAATACATTGTTCCTCTCTGCCTGTGGCCAAGTGTTGGCCTAATTAGTGGGACATTTCAGAGTGGACACAGAACTCATGCTCCCATAGCATTTTAACTGTATCCACTTAAAGCTGGACAGTGTCAAGGAGGACATGTGGATGTGCCATCTGCCAAGTCCATCTCCATGCCAAACTTAAACTATACAGCATGCAGAACTTCCTTACTTCCATTTTGTTACTCTTTTAGCAGTCCCAGTAGCATCATGGTACTGAATCACATTACTAGGCTCACTTTACAAAGATCTGTAACATACTGCCTTCATAGGATGGATTTGCTACACTGCGCTACAAATCCTTGAATGAATCTAGTCCCTTAGTATTACAAACATAATGCCAGCGGAACCATACCGTATTACAGGAAGTCACAGGGAGGTAGATAGTGTGTTCCATCACCAGCCTACTCATCTTGTCTGTGGTGGGTAGGTTTACACTAACAACATTAGTGCGCCTGGAACCTCATTGATTAGAAGAAGCTCAATGGCCTTGATGCTTCTGACAAAAGCAAGACAAGAAAGTACTGGGAGTCTGGTGGAGGGGGATGATTCAGCAACTGTATCGAGAGGGGGAGTCGTGGGGGGAGTCTGCCTTGCTGACTCCAGGGCACACTGCCCCATTGAGAGATAATGGCGGTCTGTCTGTCCTGCCATTCATGGCATATTAATACTCTGACTGTGCCCTTGGGTGGGTCTTGTGTGACAGCCATACTTTGAATTACTCTCTTCATCACAGGCTGTAATAGGCCTTCACCAGGCCCACGAGGGCTCTTCCCCCGAAAACAGACCACAGATTATACCTCCTCAATGCCGCATACATCGACCATAATCCATTGGACTTTCCTTTTCAGGGCCTACTACTCTTCCTAGTGTGGTTTGTGTTAACTTAAGCCTCATTCATAACCGTGGAAGCTTATGAAAATTGAGGGAGGGTTCCAGGATTGGCACCGTGGCTAAACATGCATAGCAGCCCTCCCTGTCTGTCAGCTGCATGTGCGGACAGCTCCTGGTGGTCAAAACATGCCAGGCTTTTATGGCCCAAGAAATGTTTCTGTCTCTGGGAGTGAACTTGAGTGAGTCAAGCAAGATGTGTAGTCTGTGCCCCGCTTTGTTGTGGGGTTTTCTCACAGAGCGTGCAAGGGGCCTTTACGGTCAACCCACATCATACGGAGTTAGAGGATGTGGCAACACTAACAGTGGCCTTGCCCAAAAGCCGCTCTGACCCGGAGTGTGGCGGTGGGGCCGCCATGGGCTTGCTTAAAAACCCACACTCACTTCTCTAGTCATTCAAATCCAGTTTGGATTGCTGGGTCCCTTACCGGCAAACTAGAAAGCACACATATGCCGTCCTGCATATCACTGTAGTCCTACTCAACAATTGCACAAGAGGAATTTCCAAAGTGCCTGTATCTTCAGTCACCATCCTCCTTCTCTCGTTCCATTATCCTGTATACAACAATAGACCCAAACCTAGCCCATGAGAAATAAAAACTTCTTTGTAGGGACTGGTCTGCTGGCATAGGTTACATGGGGCTGTATAATTAATTGTATTCATACAGAAATTGGTATTTGAGCCTTATATCAGCAAAAGGCAACAATTTGGGTTCATGTAATTGACACAGAATCAATAATCAAATTATTACACCTGTTAATGATCGCTTGTTACTACATCTGACTTAAACAAATCAAGCTACCTTTTTTCCAAAACAAGGTACATCTTTGTAATTTCTTTCTAATACCAAGATACCACTCTAAAATACAAAATTATTTTCAATTGTATAGACTAACAAACAAAACGGAATGTGGGCTAGATACATTGAAATGGGACAAACCATCCATCGAAATAATCATTGTATGGTATTTCGACCATATTGCACAGCTCTACTCTACACCATGTGACATCAGTGTATGTAGACTCATCTAAGGTGGGGTTGACAGGCAACTAGAGGTTTGATACAAGGATGTTCCATGGAAAAAACAAACTCTGGCGTTGCTCTTATGGGCATTGTACAACAGAGCCTGGCCACATATCCTCAACATCTGAAGTAATGGATGGAAAAGACACAAGAACAACCAACTCCTATCATTGCTGAAGTTGTGTGTCAGTCAGGTTTAGGCTGTCCTAGAACTATCTTGGTACTCTTTCAACTACATGATACGAGGCTCCAAATGACAATATGAAACACTTGGAGCGTATTTATAGTTCTAATGAGACAATTTAGGTCTGAAGCAAATGAAAGGTCTGCAGCTGGTGGCAGGCTTCAAAATAAGATAGCAGTTAAGAGCGGGGACAATCTAGCCTAAATTCTGCATCAGACCTTCGGTCAAGGAGCATTCTAAAGTCATAGATACTGATCATTTTGCAGTTTCTCCCTGAGAATTCCATGATATCAAGTGACTGGCAAACATCCCTGAACCCTACGGATTGGCTGAATTGTGTTGAAATTGCTCACAAGCTAGCCAGGACATGAGCCTGCATCTTTGGTGGGAAGTGAAAGGGAAAAAGAAGATTCTATCTAGGCTTGTATAATTAGATCAAGTACCTTGATCCGTTCAGTTGACTGACTGTAGCTTATTAGTCAGGTATGACGGGAAAAGACAGAAACAACACAACTGAAAAAAACAAAACATTGATCTCACCCATTAAGATAATTCTTTATAATAAACATGTTCCCAATTTTTTTATATGAAGTAGGGGAATTACTCATTTGTAGATGCAAGCTAAGTGCAGCCAACCTGACTTGCTCGATGGTTTGTTAGACATATCCATCTGGGAAACTGTTTGGAAAAGGGCAGGCACTTCCAGAAAATCCTTGCACCTGATTGGATGAACTATCCCCATCCATCACAGGCCAATTTCGATCACGCCTGTAACTGCCAGCAGTTCCTCATCTGATGCCGATTGGTTGATTCGCAAATGCAGCACAAAAACACCAGGATCATACTTTCTTTTTTGGAAACACACCCTCCTAACCCGGCAAAGCCCAAATCTCCACCACACAAACAGCTTAAAAGCCATGGCAATTTGGGGTACCCATAAGACATTTCAACTGAAGTTTAACACACCCACAGAACCAAACATGGGCACATCCTATCATCTAAGGTTGGAAAATAGGCTAATACCAGAGGGGAGATGGGAAACCTACCACACAGATAAAATATCAAATCCCTTTCCCTTCATAAAAAGCTGGACGCTCGCCAGAAACAATCCCGAGCGCATTACATCCAGTCACTGGTTTAAAAGGATTTACTTGGAATTGAAAGGTAATGGGTCTAGCTTCTTCTTGGTTCTCTATTAGGCTATGTGACATTAAGGTTATTTTCCCCAAATCACTTTGCCTACCATATTCATTGCTACTGCAATAATGTGAGTTAAACAACAGACCTTACTATCCAACCCATTCAAATATACACGAGGAGGCCAAGGTGAGCGAACAGCATAATGTTTCTTGTTGACGCCAAACTCCAGCTGTTGCAATGGATGTCTTGAGGTGTCTTGACAGAGTTTTTGGGGAGGAGCAGTGACAAGTCCAGGCATGACAAGTCAAGGTCAGGGCAGGCCTGCCAAGAAGCTTGGCCAGTCTAGATCTGGTGAGTCATTGTCAGATAGAAGCAGTCTCAGCTGTGCACTCGGGTAGCTCAGACATGACAGGCCGAGCTCAGTGGGGGGGAAACAGGATTCGGGAGCAGCACAGACATAGCTAAGTGAGTTGGAGATCATTGTAACAGTTCACTGAAGCGCTCCAGACATGACAAGTCAAGCTCCAGGCGGAAACAGGCGCAGCACAGCTCGCTTTAGATATGACATGCTAGCCTTCGCCATACATGCATGGTTACTTTTTAAGCCAAATCATGACCTTCCCCACATACCCACAGAAATTTGTCTTTGTGACAATCTTTCCTTTGACTAAAACTTTTTTTATTGATTTAGACAAGAGGATGTTACCCATGTTACAGTCAATACGCTATACTTTTGCATTCTTATGGCCTACACAGCAAATAGGTGTGTACGTATGTGTGTTTGTGTTCCTTCGTTTTGTTGAAGTTTGAATGTATCCCCAAGGGAAAGAGAAAGCGTTTCAGAGTGCACTTTACTCAAAAGCTTTGATGCAGAAACTGTGATGCTCTGAAGAAGAACAACCTAGGCCTAGTATTAGAAAGTGCCACTTTCGGAAACTCTACTGAAAACAGGGGACTATTGTTTTCTATTTAGGTGGTTTACCTTTGCATCATACCACCTCCCGGTAGAATTGAACAATGATTCAATGTTCAGTAAGATGCTTAGTTTTTCTTGCAGTGTTGAAGAGTTTATTTCTTGATACCCTTTCTCTCTCATATATACACACACACACACACACACACACACCCCACATAATATCAAAGCCATTGACTACACTGAAGTTTAAACATAGCATCCAACAACTAAATGAGCAAATGTTTCTTTCTTCTCTTAAAGTCAACACAAACAGATTGATCCATAATTACATAAACCTGTTGAAATCCACATAGGTCCTGATTAGGTAAGATTCAGATCAAAAGTTCGATATTGGCTAGACTGACTATTCCTTTTCAGTCAGAACTAGTAATACCGGGAGAAAGCCAAAAGAGCATGAGAGAATACGTGAGAGGCTGTAATGATTATGTACTGAACGTGCTTGAAGGAGAAGACATCTGTTGTGATTTGATGGGGCATGAGTTGTTTCAGACGACCTAATTCCGGGGCTGGAGTCCCACGCAAACCCGCACTCCCCACCCACCCCACCCTTTCGAAACGTGTAGCAACAAAGCGTTGATCAATATGCAGTTTTCAGTTGAGTTAAAACGCACTGGACCCCTTTAGTTTTTTCGCTTTACATGGTTGCGATGTATGCGTTCACAGAACACACTACCGGGCTGACCTCTGATAAAGATATGCTGTGGCACAGTTCCCTCGCCCCCTTTCTCGCCAGACCCCTTCCCCCAAATATCCCTCCCTGCCTCCAAGCTACTTCTATTTTGTTCGGGTCGCTACAGACATTATGGGAAGTTATTTTATGACAGTTATGTAATCCTCAACATAATTATTTCATCTTCTACAATAATCGCCACGGCTTTGCAAAAACATGCGGGACGAGAAAGTGCTTGGGCGACAATACCAAGAGAAAACACGCAACATTATAACAAGTGACAACTAATCACATAACTAATATATACTCACCGGGACTCCAGTTCCGCTTACAAAAGTAATATAATGTTTTCCCTTTTCCACGTTTTAACCCCGGCCCCAGTCTCCACACCCCAGGAAGCAAGAGCGTGTTTGGGGTAGGGGGCCTGGGTGATAGGAATTATCTGGTACACACACAGCCAAACTGGGAAGGTAAGAGCTTGCAAGCCAGTATGTTAACAGGTGTCTAGAACGTTTCTTCCAAATTCCCTAAATTTCCCAAAAGTTGTCCCAAGAAAGTGGTGTCTCTCCGTCTTCCTTGAGGCAGATGGGGACGTAAATCCCACCGTTTATTCACTGTATCCGGGCGTGTCGTCTGCCTCTTCTAGTCCGCCATGTTGTGTGTCTGCAGCAGGAGGAATGGGAAGCAGCAAATTCCCAGACCTGGCATGTCCCGTCACTGCATTGCATTGCAGCGACATCTAGTGGATACATGTCTATCTTTTTAAATGAACATGGTTGGAGAGGTCTAGAATGCTGAATTGATCAATCAGAAATCAGTTTATAAAACACTAGATCAATTCGTCATCCACATTTATGTTTCACATTCCTTGATTTCATCAATTAAAATAATGTGTCCAACAAAAGCAACAGAGGTACCAGCTTTAAGAATATTTTTATTACTGCTCATAGATGCAAGCAAATTATGGATAACAGTTCCTGAGAATAAATACAATAAATATACCGACACAGTAAATACATCTTGTGATGGAGTCTAAACACGGTTCATATATTTAAATGTTAAGTTGAAACCACAGTACACTAGTACATAATGGAATGTGACTCATTTTTATGACATAATCATTTATAAAACACACACCAAAACCATTGCTGGAAACAATACTTGTCTTACCTCCAGCAAGGGTTTTGGCATGTGTCTTTTGCTGGACAAAAATTGTGCGTTTGATATTTATTAGCATTTCTTTTGTCAGTCTGTAAACTGTAATACACACGCAGTTCCTACTTGGAGAATGATGTCTGTTTAAATGGTTGAAAGATTACTTTGACAGGAGATAAACAAAGGCTAGTGTGTGTATTGGTAAGTGTGAAACAGGGTGAGGGCCATTTTAGACAGCCAGGCTAGCAATGACAGCCCTGGTGAATTCATCGCTGGTGGCGTATCCTCCCAGGTCTCCTGTGCGAACCTGCCACAAACAAAAGAACACCATTACACACCCACTCTCACATCAGCATCTGGCTTACTCACACAGTGGCTCAAACCATCACACATAGGCCACTATTATTCAGCGTGTTAGAACCTTATAATTAGCCAATATAATAGATATTTTGGTTGTTAATCCGTTTTATCACTGCTTTCAAAGTTTTGTCCACACATTTAGTACCACACACACACACCATCCTCTGAGGAACACTCCAACACACAACTCGTCCTCATCATTTATTAGGCATGTGATCACATTGGCATGCATTCAATCGGCTCTTGTAACACTGAGCCCAAGAGAAGTGTCTCAACAAGTGCTGCTTAAGGATCAGATTGTCTCAGACTAACCCCTTTCTAATTAATACACACATCAGCATTTGAGCTGATGAAACACAGGCCTGGACAATGGAACCAAAAGTTGGCATATACATAAAACACAAAAGGACATATGACACAGAATTATTATTATGGATTTGGGAGTTACAGCAGCATATTCCTTAGAAGGAAACACCAAAAGCCATGGATCTCATGAAAATGATTGTCACCATTGAACTACTAATGTTTCCCTCCTGTTTTTTGTACATTTTACAGCCCGCACAGAACCGGAAATCCCACTGAGATTTTCATGCATTCCAAGGATGAGCTATTGCCAATCAAAGACAGCGATAGAGATACTGGCACACTTATAACAGCTGATCAACTTGGATCGATGTTGGGTTTATTGATCAGATATACAATATCTAACAGTTCACAAGCCAGTGAAACATTTCTGTCCAGTCCAATGTACAGTGATTCAATGACAGTGAATCTGATATGAGTGGACACGCCAACACGTTCAGTAGTCCTTATTTTTTCCAAGTCCAAGTGGGTTCCACTTTATCCCTGTAGAAGGGAATACACTTCCTCTTTGTCCATGATTGTGAAATGGTAGAACAAGATTTAATTGACATTGGTAGTAAAAGTAGTTTGTTTTAATTTTTGGTTATCAACTTTCATCTTGTGAAAGTCATCTTGACTGCTTCGAAAGACTTAAGATACTTGACTAGTTCAGTGAAACGAATATATCGGCAGCAAAGAAAAGAAAACAAGCAGGCACTCGACGAAAGAATAGCAAGGAGAGGTATCTTTTACTTTCTAGTAAAATATGTTTTTAGTAGAAGTAGAAGGAAAGGAAAAAGGGCACAGAGACCAGAGAGGTCTCAAGTAAAGACAAAAACTGAGTCAAGACAGGTGAAATTAAGACTCAATTAAGACAGGCCAGAGATGAACACTATACCCCGCAGGGGGGGAAAAAGAAGGATACCATAAGGCCAAGGAGAGCAGCAAGAGAACATGTGCCAATGCAGAGAAGGTGCAAGAATGTAGCAGAGAAGGTGCAAGAATGTAGTAGAAAAGCACAATTGTAAATAGAAATTGAGTGAAAGTCACAAGGAAGTTGTAAGCGCCTACAAGTTCAGAGAAACAAACGGAGATAAGCTGGAACGAAACCGCTTTGGTTCTGGCCCGGTGCAAAGGGGCAAGTTTGAGATCTGCTTAGCTAAGCTGCTGCACTGATGAGGCTTTTTAGGGACGGGGTCGGTGCCTCAGGTTGTCCACAACGGCACGCACAAAGTCCCCAGTCATGCAGTAACCACCAAGGTCTTGTGTCCGTACCTGGGACAGACGTGTACACACACACACACACACATACAAATACACACAAGCACGCAAAAAGGGATAGGGTGCAAGGAGGAGAAGGGCAGAGGGAACTTCAGACACAGTGGACTCTCGTGGACAGCTGGACATAAGACTTTCTCCAACACATTCACACCACACACAATCTGACTACCAGTACCAACCCCTCTGCTCCCAGAAATGGTAAACTGTTCTATTTTGGTGGGTAAACATTATTACCTCGTACGTCAATACCAGCTTCCCCTCCCTCCACAAAAGACTTCCAGCAATACAATGTTATGTTGATCATGCACTTTTTCAATACCACATTGTAATGCATGCATGTTGTGTGTTAGGAAGTTAGTTCCCTGGGGCTGCAACGCAGATAAGTCTTTGTTAAAGAGTTGGTTTCCACAGCAACAGAGATGTACCGTACATAACTATGCGGTTTGGATTTATATCAGGGACAACACACAGTAGGGCTCTAACCCACACACACATACCACAGGTGTTAACCAAATACCTCAACACACTGGTGTGAAAGTCAATGCTTGATAAAATTGTACATTCACAGAATGCAATTTGGTAATGCAAGTTAGACATCGTGGCATTAATCCACGAACTACGTACATATTTTTCACAGTTAGTGTGTACTCATCATGGTTCATGCAAATCTTATCCCACAAGAAAATAAATGAATGTTTTCTCAACAGTCTTGTTATGCAGACACAAAACCATACACATTCTTTCAGCTGCAGAACAATTAGCGCATGCACAAACGCCAAAATAAGACTATTCCCACAGGGACAATTTTATAGACATCTTCTCCTCCTATCATGGGATGATTAGAGGATGGATTGCTTTTGATATGGTAGAGGGCTGAAGTACAGTCTTATAAGTGAGCAGTGAATTCCAAAATACACTACAATTCTTAACGAAACCAGTCAGCTGGCCACTGGAGAGTTGTCTGGGGTTTGTAGTTTAAAAGTTATTTTCTAGAAGCCAGAAAGTGAATTACTCTGTGAATCAATGTATCAGTCTAAAAGTTTGGATCTTCTAAGTCTTCCTCACGTAAAAATGTTTTTATGTCCCAATTGGATCAATCCACAAACACACACACACATTCTTACCTTGCCCTGCTTAATGACCCTCTTGACAGCATCAGACACCATGTGAGAGTGGTATTCCAGGCTGTAACACAACACAGTCACTTGAGACAGGCCAAAAATGTCATGTCCATATGTCTGCATGGGTGCAGTATTCAGCATGGGGTACTGAGAGTCATGGACACACACACACACGGAAACCAAAGACTTTGAGCGACTCACTTGAGGTGTTTGAGCATGTTGGCGGCGCTGAGGAGCATGGCAGTGGGGTTGGCAATGTTCCTGCCAACTGCCTGAGCGAAGGGATGCCTTGCCCCCTGTGAGAGAGGCAGAGAGGGAGGGTGGAAAAGAAAGAGACAGAAGAAAAGAAACAAGAAGGAAATACGAAAAATAAAGAGAGAGAAAGAAACAAGAACAATTGGCAAGGGGGAGGGGTGCAGTAAACAAAGATGTCAGAATTTGTGTTCCCAAGTACTCATCCTATGGCTGCACCAATCCTGCATCCACTAAATAAAACGCACACAAAAAGAACCGTAAACCATCCCACCACCAAGTTGTGGATAGTCCCATTTCTACAGACAGAGAAGAGACGGACTCACAGTCTCGAACACGGCATATTCAGCGCTGTAGCTCTCCCCTGGCACCACGCCAGCTCCACCCACCAGGCCCGCCGCTAGGTTATCAATGATGTTGCCGTACAGATTGGGCATGACCAGCACATCAAACTGGTACGGATTTTGGACCAGCTGAGAGACCAAACAGTGGGCGAATAGTTAGAAAATCAAATGTAGCATTAAATACCTTAATTAAATCAAACATCAGGCCCACTTATAATGTAAATTATGTATCGGAAGTGACTAAATACAGTACAGTTGAAGGGAGAGAGGACAAACGCACCTGCATGCAGCAGTTATCGATGATGATGTTCTCGTATTTGATTTTGGGGTACAACTCAGCCACCTCGGCACAGCACTGCAGGAAGAGGCCATCTGCTAATTTCCTGTTTCGGGATCAACATTTCTTTATAGGATTCGTACAGTGTTCATATAACTCAAGTTGCCCTATAATTAGATGAGATCAAATGAACAAATTGTAATGTTGTAACTTCTTACCAAGACTTTATGGTACTTCAACTAACCAAATTCACCTGCAACTGATGTTAAATCCATGAAAGTATTAGGCCAAGAAATGCTCACATGATGTTGGCCTTGTGTACAGCTGTGACTTTGCTGCGTCCTTTCTTGGTGGCGTAGTCGAACGCAAACTTGGCAATGCGACGAGACTTCACTCTGGTGATGATCTTCAGACACTCAATGACACCAGTAACACTCTGGTAAACCGAGAAATGATAGCATGTTAAATCAAGAACATAGTATCATGATTACAGTCTGAAACTGGCCTTGGATAGCCACTCATAACATTACTTTTAGATCATGATTTGAGAGCTATGGATGCCTGTGTTAGTTTAACATGTCAGATCAGACTGGTTTACACAGACTGAATCCCTACAGATTAATTCCCTATAAAATGCCTTAAACCACGCTCCACCACAAGTCCCCGGAGCTATCAAGGAACTCAAAAGGTTCCTTCAGCCCATTGTTAGCTGTGTTGCTACTGCAAAGACTTTCCCCAGAGAGTTAAGCAAATGGTCCTTGATTTTCTTATAATCTTGCTTGAATTTCTAGTAGATCTAGTAGATTGTGCTGTGCAGATTTGCAGTATACCTCATGCTCCAGAGAGCTGTACTCTCCTTCTGTCTGTTCACGGATGACGACCATGTCCAGGTTGTTGTGGCGCGTGTTGTAACCCGGCAGGCTGTTCACATGTACCACGTTTGCAAAAAGGTCCAGTTTACGCCTAAGAACAACACGGGGTGTGGTTAAGTAAAAGAATAAAAAATGACACACTTCCATCAAGAAAAGCCAGTGCTAGTGACTTTGGCATTACCTCAGTCTCATTTCATAGGAGGCCAGCTCTCCCTTGAACTCCATTGGAGTGTGAATCTTTCCTGCAGAAGCAGAAAAGAGGACAGAAGTTCAGTCTTTAGCCTACTCTCTACTACTACTGACACATACAACTCGACACTGCTAAGCAGTTTAAATGACCTTGTATCCTATAAGCCAACTTCGGGCTTCTATCAGTAACACTCATTCCACACAGCACGCATAAAGCAAGTGAGCATTGTGTGAATAATAATCGTCCCAGCAAGTCCTGATGTAACAGAAGTGATCATCACCCAACCGTTTCGTCACTACTCCGCAGGCGCAACCAATACTAGCTACACCAACAACAAGCTAGCTTCTAGCTGGCGTGGGTGGTCTGTACCTATACTGAGGAGTGAGTTTAGCCAATCCACATGGGCTACACTGACTCAAAACCCAAAGCATCCCCTGTCCACACATTAGCCCCACATTTGTTTTTTCCAGATGTCCCTATGACCAAACTCTTATATGGAGAGAATGTATGCAACTGGTTTTAATTTGTTCACTCATGACATGTGTGGAATGAACGAGCATGTGAAGGCATACAGATAAGGAAAACAAATCTTGTCTGACCCAAAGCTGAGACCCTCAATTCCATTAACTCTCCATTACCTTTCATGGCCACCCTGTTGGTTTTCATTGACGCCAGCACCTGATCAAGCTTCTCCTCGCTGGCCATGTTCTGGACCTCGCTCAGGTGGAACTCCTCAAACTCTACAGGGACGTCAGCTGCCTGAAAGAATAACAAGGTATAACAAATATTAGTTAAAAGCTGAGGGTGATTACAATGAGTGCTGTTTGGATACAGGTAAAAAAGATGTGAATGTAATGGGGAGAGTGAATGTAATGGGGAGAGAGATATTTCAAGGTGGAATACGGTTGTATTTCTAAAAGTAGCAAATTATAGTAGCGGGGCAAGTCTTTTTAATATAATTTTGCTGATTTCAGAACAGAATCTCAAGAACGTTATTTAAATGCAAGGTCACTTGACTATGATGAGGCTTGAGGGAGCTACAGTACCTTGAACACATCCTTGACAGCAGTCATAAGCTCAGGTCCCACACCATCTCCGGGGACCATGGTAACCTTGAAGGTGGAGTCAGCGCGTGCAGGGGGAGCCTCGGGTCCAAAGAGTCCTGTGGTGACACTTAAGGTACGGGTGGGCAGCTGCTGCCACTTGGGCCCCGCAGCGAGGCCCTTAACACAGGAAGGAGATATGTTTACATTCTATTACACAGCTAACTTTAAGGACGTATACCATACATTTTCATAAGGCTATACATCATAACATCTTCCGTAACAATTATTTTGCCTTCTGTTCAGTATTAATGAAAATCCAAACTTTCCTATCGATAATTATAAAAAATACAGGTTGCCAAGATTGAAAGATAGTCAATAGTTATTGTAAAAGTGTGTTGTGACAGAGCAGTTGCCCAAGCTAGCTCATCCTAGCTTAGCCTTGTGACCTGCGTCCTTCGGTTAAGTAATCACTTGTATAGCAAAACAAGGACAATCACATCTATGACCAAATGTTGTAAAATATACAACTTTGACATGTTTGTGGTTGCCCTGAGCATCTTCAAACCACTCACCTTGGCCAATGTTAGAAGGCTTCCTCTCAAGGCGGCCGCCATCGTCATGTAACCTACTAGTAAAACTGCGAAGGAAGTGGCCTACGACTTTCTTGGTAATGCAGGGAAGGCGATAGAATATACCGCCACCCAGTGCCATGGAATGTAGGACATTAAACATTATACAGGTTGCGACTGGCTACTCCGCTCAGGTTCGGAAATTTGAAAATGTTTACTTTGATGGATGCTGACTCAGGGTGTCAAGGTTCTAGACTAGACCATTTCAACTGGAGGGGCCAAGCTGGGTCCAGTTGTGCTGTTAGGGGACAGTTATATTGTGGTTGCCCCGCCCCCTTGAACTTCCACTTTCCTCCAGATGGAATTTGATTGACAGTGGTTTCACAAAATGAGCCAAGGAAGAATGTCGCCTCACCGAATCCAATTGGCTGGAACAGGACTGATGGGATTCGCAGGACTGATTCGCTGGAAAGTATCAGGCTGTTCCCAAAATTTTTAATTGACATTCTGCCTGCACTGAACTAAAGGCCTAAATAGCTTAGATGGCACATTCTTAAACACAACATGTGTAGGGGACAAAATATTTTTGTGGCTGAAAAGATCCTACCTTTATTTTGCAGATGCAATATGAAACAATATAAATCATACAGTACCTGTGAAATCATACTGGAGAAATAGCAGTTGGAATCTAAATAACACAATTAGTGTAATCTATGTACCCATGAATAATAAACACATAGCTTACTGTACAACAAATGCTCCAAAATGAGTTAAATCTTAGATAAGTATCCAGTCATCATGAAGGCATCTTCCTTTTCTAACTCAATGACCTGAATTACAGCCAGTAAACATACTGATGAGACCGATTAATTCCTTGATTAGGAAAAATATCCAAAGATGTTATTTGAAGACAATGGTATCACTTCTATGAGATGTAATTAATATTAGCACTTGGTTAATAAAGAAGCAAAAACTAAATATGTGTATGAGTTTGTTAGTGCCTGATAGGTAATAATAACTGATAAATGTTTGGCCTGGGTCTTATATTTGTTTATGAAGGGAGATTTAAAAAATTTTTGCACATCCCTTGGAAATGGTTTTGTTATCTAATGGTCCTGGAGATTGTCTTTGTCTGAATCAGTAGAATTTATTTTACTGAAGAATGTACTCAAATAGCCTGATAATATTGCACAGTATATGAATTGGAAAGCAAATCACAAAATGATGCATTCCGGTGAATGCGTCTGGCTGATTTAAGGCAATTTCAACATGGCAGACAGTGATTATTCTGGTACCTTCTTGAAAGAGGTTGGCATTCTTTTCAGGTTTTCTCTTTGCTTGGAATGAAGCTGAGGTGAGACCTTGTGGTGGACATACATATGGTGATAAACTCTTTGCTGTTCTATTTAGGGACCAAGTTGTCAATTTTGGGGTTTATGCAGCCAGATGCCATACACTAACTCAAACAAGAGACTCTTCCAGACTAGGCAAGTCACTATAAAAAAGCCATCAGTGCCATTCCAATGACTGTTTAATGTAGTGTTTTGGGGGAGTGAACACCAGCGTTTGGCATCAGCGTGTAAAAAGAATACACCATTGTGAGAAAGCGAGTGCAATGTAAGTGACCCAATGGATAGTACAAAGGCGTTATGTCTTTAGTCATTAATCCAAAATAAATTTAGTCGCCTAATCTTGGGAACAACGCATGCGTAGTTTGAGTTTTTTGTAGGTTAAATTCCACAGCCCTTACACTACCAGATCAGAATTATCATAGGCTACGGCCGTTACACTATTAGCTTGTATGGTTTTGGTGAATTAAAATATTCAATCAAACGTCATTTCCTTGATAGGCATTCGAGGGCAAATCGAGTGGGTGGCGGCTGCTGCTCGCGTCGTGGCTGAGTTTACTATATATGGGCAAAGACAAGCATACCGAGTGTGCTGTGCGCTTCCGTGTTTGTGCGGATTAGCTGTCTCCAACCCGGTGTAGAGACGTACAGATCAGGGAGGTACGGTGTTTCATTCAATCGGAGGAATACATAGAGAATCTACAAACATGTCCTACGAATTGAGTAAGTCTACTTTTAAATATCTTACAATCTAACGAGTGTGCATAGAAAGATTAATGTACTCCTTTTCTACAATTACTAGAAACTCATGCCAGTCATTGACAGAAAGTACGCTTAGCTGGTTACCTAGCAAACTGCTAGCCAATACCTCGCCCATCCTCAAATCACATTCCATATACCCTGATGGACAAACATTTAACAGGCCAGTGTAAATCCAATTCGTTTGCCTTATTTATCCACCAACAATGTTTGATATGAAACACGACTGACATACAAATGCGTTCAGTGGCTGAGTTAGCTTTACTATTCTAGCTAACTAACAGGGAAATACGCCTGTGCACGGAAATATGCAATGCATTGTTATGACATGTCACAGAATGTGGGGGCGCGTGTGACTTTTATTTTAAAAGCGGCCAGCATTGCCTTATTTCGTGCTGTCCAAGTTCAGTGCCCTCTGCCATATTCTTAGTCTGTTTCTGAAATTGTCGTATAAATATGAAATGTTCTTTATTAACATCCCATAGTAGTGCATATCAATTCAACTAATCAGTCGTGCATTTTTTTGTTGATTGGTCTCAATTGAAATGCTCCTTAAGTGCACAGTTTTTTTTCAAGCATTATTTGGGATTTTATGTTGAATTGTATTCGTTCAGGTTAGTTGAAATACTAGTAGTAGTGGTAGTAAAACTAACAGCAAACGTGAACATTATTTAATTGTTGCTATGCCGACGACGAACGTTTCACACTTCGCTGACAAAATACTGTACACTACAGCATTAACACACCCTCATTTTCCTACACAGAGCATGTCTTTGCCAGCCTCCCGCAGATGGAAAGGGGAGTCGCGAAAGTCATAGGTGGCGATCCCAAAGGCAACAACTTTCTCTACACCAACGGGAAGAGCGTCATCATCAGAAATATTGATGTAAATCTCACACTTGAGTTCTAATAAAGATCTCAAACTAATCTCGATTTATAAAAACATAAGCAGCCCGACATGGCAGCATGCATGTGCTACAGAGGACCAGAGTAATGTTTTACTGTACACAATTATAATGCCCGGTCCTTTTGTCTTTGGCCCCTTAAGAATCCTGCCATCGCCGACATCTACACGGAGCATCCTCATCAGGTTACTGTGGCCAAGTATGCGCCCAGTGGCTTCTACATTGCTTCTGGAGGTAATTTATTTAGGATAATACATTGGAGTGTACATGCATGTGCTTCACCACCAACCTTTCTACAATCTGTAGCCCAGCTTTTCTAATCACTCCAATCTAATTCCTCCTTTTCAGATGTGTCTGGGAAAATCCGTATCTGGGACACCACCCAGAAGGAGCACTTGATGAAGTATGAGTACCAGCCTTTTGGGGGGAAAATCAAGGACATAGCCTGGACGGAGGACAGCAAGAGGATTGCGGTCGTCGGAGAGGGACGTGAGAAGTGAGTCTAAGCTTGTCCAATATTTTTCTTTGAGTCAATGGACATCTCTTGGTGCAAATCAAAAAGGTCTAGTCACTCCCCAAAGTGATTTTGTTTGCTATATCTTAGCAGCATGCTGCTGTTGAGTGTTTTCATGCATTACCACAATGACACACTTGAAGCAGACTTCACTGATGCTTGAGCTCCATATTTACTCTACAGTAAGGTGAACACTGAATGCTAAAGGAGGATTATGTCAGTAGGCCAGAGGTGGCTAACTCTCTTTCCAAGTCACTCAGGATTTTCCAGTTCAGTGTTCTCATTTTAGAACCAAGACAAGATAAATTAACCTTGTTAACAATGGTAGAATGAAAGTATTCATACTCTGGGGCACTCAAGGACCAGTTTGTTACTCCTACCTAAATCAGACATGCAGTAGTACTGCACCCTCAAGTCGAAAAGAAAAACTGACACTCCAGTCCGGTGCTGTGTATCCGACACAAAATGGCTGCAGTGTCTGCCTTGGATTTTCATGAACAAATCAATGGTTCTGTTTGGCACTCTAATAAGTCGATTTGGATTCTAATATCAAATACAGTTAACTGAGCTACTTTGTTGGAGCTCTTTTGTCACTATGATTGTGTGTGCCTTTGTTGATAGGTTTGGTGCTGTGTTCCTGTGGGACTCTGGCTCCTCTGTGGGAGAGATCTCTGGCCATGTCAAAGTCATCAACAGCGTGGACATCAAGCAGACCCGCCCCTATCGCCTTATCACTGGTAGCGATGACAACTGCAGCACCTTCTCTGAGGGACCCCCTTTCAAATTCAAGTTCACCATTAACGTGAGTTTAAGATTATTGTTTAGTGCGCAGCGCTTGGATGGCTCACTTGGAGCATCATGTTGTAGATTAGGGTCAGAGGTGTACAGAGACGACTTGAGAAGCACGGACACTCAATCCCATTAATCCCTTTTTAATTATTTGATGTTCTGGGAGTAGGTTGGGGTTGCACCTTGTGGAGCATTATGTTGATTAAGAATGAAAAAATGAAGAAAAAAAAAGTATCATTTTTTGTTTTGTTTATATTCATCTTAAGGATTCAGTTGATACATGTAATACAAGGATACCTTAAATTCCTGTGTGGTATATTGCTGAGTTGCTTTGTTGAATTGTATGTCTGTGGGGAGAAAGGCTGAATGGTCTGTTTCTGACCATTTTTGTTGACACTTGACACCAATATCCTTTTACTGTATTAGGAGAAGTAGACTACTGTAAGTCTCAATTCAAATTCTGCATTTCAGTTCTTCTTAGTTTGTACCATTTGGGAAGAACACATAGCACTGTCTTGTGCGCATGTGCACATATTACATAATGCTCGGTAAATTCAGAGGATATTTGAGAACAAAACATTCCTCCGAAAGGATCTCTTACACGGAAGAGGGAAACTATTTTTAAGGGGTATTCTGCTGTTCCGATTCCTTTTTTCTTTACCCTTCCCAACCCCCCAGCTAAAACATTGCTAGAGTAGGCCTGTACTCTGTCACACTTCCTTAATAAGAACATGACCTCACTGCTGTAGTTTTCTTCCTTATTCAGAGAGGCTAGGCACAGTTTTTCTTTTTTGCTAAGCAATTACAATCATTTGATCGACTTCGGCACCACTTTTAAGGTTAATGTTGATAGAGATTAGTCAAAGTAGGCCTAACCATATATGATGTGGGGATATTGCTTGCTGTAGCCTTCCAGCTATATGTGGGTTGTGAGTCACGGAATCGGGTATCTAGTCAGCATGTCCAAGGTTTCTATAGTAGGATACATTATGCTAATATTCCTTTACTGTGATTGTCATGCAGCGTTTCTAGTCAAGTATTGCATAACCCAAACCCTAGAATTGTAGTCTTTTTATTTTAGGCTATACATTTATCATGGTAAGTTTGTTTGGTTTCGGTAGTTGGTTGGGTATTTCATGTTGATAGCCCCAGATAGTTAATGATCAGGAGAGCTGCCAAATTGGCATCCCCACTTGTATGATAAAATATCCATATATAAAAAGTATGGTGATTTGAGAGAGACTGTGCTTTGAATACAAAGACAGGACTAGGTCTTGAAGAACACATTACATAAAACCTTTTCTCCCTTATCTTATTTTTTAGGACCATGCTCGGTTTGTCAACTGCGTCCGCTTCTCTCCAGATGGCAACCGTTTTGTCACTGCTGGTGCTGACGGTCAGGTGAGTGAGGCCTCCTTGAACCGTGTCTGAAGGAGCAGGGTTCAAGATGATCTTGCAAAAAGTACTAGATGGTCTGAGGGGTATGAAACAATTAAGCCTGTTTCGTATGGAGCTAGAAAGCTGACAAAAGTATCTGAATTTGAATATGAAAGATCTGAAATATTTGTATGTCGAATTTCATAAAACTGAAATATTTTACTGTTGAATATATTATATCTGAATTATTTGTATGCCGAAATTAACAAAACTGAATTATTTTGGTCCAGAAATTCAGAATTCAGATTGCGGAAATTCAGATTGCGGAAATTCAGATGGCGGAAATTCAGATGGCGGAAATTCAGACTGCGCAAATTCAGATTTTTGTATGAACTAGGCCAAAGGTGAAACAGCTTGCTTTACAGGGAAAAGTAGACGATTTCAGAACGACCGAACTTTACCTAAGAACAAACTGAGTTTCTAGTTGGAAGAAGACCCAGATAGCACACAGCTCTACGTAGACTATAGGCTACTATGGATGTAGTATGGAGATCGTTGGTATTTGATCGAAACTGACTACCAGATGATGTGTGGACGATTAATCAAAGCTACACCACCAGGCCACACTACAGATATATGCTGTTAACCAGATATACAACGCCTTTATATCTATGCTGTTAACTAGCCTACTATGTCCGATCTCTCAGACAGCAACTATTTCACTATCTATAACCGATCTGAAATGTCACTTAGCAAATGAACATATATAGGCTGAACATTGACTTTGATATGAATATAAGGAGACAATGAAAAACAATATGCTTGACCACCCAAAATTGGCTATTAGCAATAGTAGCTAGCTAGCGTTACTTGATTCAACCTGGATTTTCTGTTTGGGTATTATAATGAAGAGACACAATTCAAGTTCATGATTTTATATCAGGCTGGATGTTGATGCCATCAAGCTCTTAAAAGAACTCCAACACAGAAAAGAGAACAACGGAACAGAAACATAAATATATAGGCTACAGCTTTGCCAGTTGTTCCGCGTCTTCCATCGGTCTCCGCCGCCCTCCGACTCCGTCTCCACTCACTTGGTTACAGTAACTGCCGATTATGGCAGAAGAGTTTTTACAAGGTTTTTACAAGTTTCATAAGCACTATACCTAAATAATTCAGTTTTGTTAAATTCGGCATACAAATAATTCGGATATTATATATTCAACAGTAAAATATTTCAGTTTTATGAAATTCGACATACAATTATTTCAGATCTTTCATATTCAAATTCAGATACTTTTGTCAGCTTTCTAGCTCCATAGTTTCGTATGTTTCCTCTTGGTAGAAACGTTTGGTAGTACATTATAGATGAATAAATAAATCCCCCAAAGTTTATAGGGAAAACACTACCAAAATTAAATGTGGTACAATGTTTCTATAAATAAGTTTGATTTATTATAAAGGTTTCCTTGTAGCCAACTCGTATGATTAGTAGCACGTTAGTCAGACAAGAGCACCAAAATGATCCCACTGTATTTTTCCCTCAGATCTTCTTATATGATGGGAAGACAGGAGAAAAGATTGGCTCAGTCGGTGGAGAAAAGGCCCATGAAGGTGGAATCTATGCTGTAAGTTTCTTGAATGCAGTTCACCTGCAAACTCATTTAGTGGAGTTATTACTTTCACTTGTGCTGTACTCTAAAACTTTTGGTTATTTAACTGAGCTGTTTCCTCAATCTAAGTAGCTGTTTGCTACATTGCTGAGATAGGAACACCTAATCGCTAAAAGTTTGAGTGCCTGCGAAAGGGAGTATTGAGTAAACAAGTTAAATGGATGCCTTCCTTTTCAAATTAGAAGGGCGTACTTTGAGAACACACTTTTCCTTCAGTTACTTTATATTCAGTGTTGCTGTTGAAATCATATTTTCTTGCCAAATCAATTGGTAATATTCATTCCTCTGTATAACTTATGGTGGTACTCGGTTGTAACCCATTTGTTTCTCAAAGGGATTTCAATTGGGATTATTTGGTCTTCTCTGCAATAATGTCCCTCATTCCATGTCGTGCAGAATACACACACAACTTGCCCACTCTTTTTGTTGTGACCCTCCAGATCAGTTGGAGCCCTGATAGCTCCAAGCTTATCTCGGCTTCAGGGGACAAGACGGTGAAGCTGTGGGACATGGGGACCAGCACGGCCCTGACCACCTTCAACATGGGTGCAGATGTCATGGACCAGCAGCTGGGTTGTCTGTGGCAGAAGGACCACCTCCTCAGTATTTCCCTGTCCGGCTATATCAACTACCTGGACAAGAACAACCCAGACCGCCCGCTCCGCACAATTAAGGTCAGGCTCAATTGTTTCAAAGGTTTGCGGGGATGGGTCTGGATTAGCCACTTCAGAAACAGTCTGAATATTATTTCTGAAATCTCATTTTCAGTTGTCTGACTAGTGTTGAGATGAATATATGTAACATGATGATAATCAAGTCTAATTGTCTAAGGTGATTTTGTTATACATTTTACATTACATAGCTTGGGCTACTTTGATTTAAAGTTGTCTATTGTGTGGCCAAGGCAACATTTTAAGTGGTGGAACTCATCAACTTATCAAAACCAATTTCGTTTTTGCAAGACAGACTCATTGACTATTATTATTCATGACAAGTAGCTGTTCAGTAACAGGAAATGCGTCACAGTTGCCAAGAGTCCACAGGATATTTGACTGTTCTCAGAAACTAGGGTTGATCATGAAATTGCATTTTTTTCTTGCATGACAGATTTATTTTTATTGCCTTTCTATTGTCAAATGCAAAAGTTTGAAAGACTTCGAAAGAATACCAAAGAAACACTTTATTCATCACTTCGGTTACTACTGTCTGATTTACAGTTTCTATGCATCTTTTAGGGTCACAGCAGATCCATTCAGTCGTTAACTGTCCACAAAAACAATGGAAGGACATACATCTACTCTGGCAGCCACGATGGACATGTCAATATCCTTTCACTATATAAGTGAGACTGCTTAAGTCATACTTTAGTTATTGTGCATGTTATTTTCTTTACTTATGTAGTTGTTCTGGTATCTGGTAAGTGAACCCTGCAGAAGCTTTAATGTGAATTGCTCTTCTTGGCATACAGGCAACTCTAAAGCATGATTTTTATTTGAATATCAATCAATGACTGCATTAGAGATGTCCCCTAATCTGTGGTATATTTGTCAGTTACAGTTCACATGCATTATGAATTCTGAATAAGCAAACCAAGCTAGCAGAAGATCGAAATAGCTAAACATGAGTAATTTGCTCCTCACTACAGTTCCTAAAGTAACTATACCTGGGGCCACAGTCTTTCCTTAATAAAGCTTCACATTACTGGGATTCTGAATCCGGGGAAAACGACGACTTCTCTGGGAAGGGCCACAGCAACCAGGTGAGCAAAATGGCGGTGGACAACGCCGGCCAGCTCGTCTCGTGCAGCATGGATGACACCGTCCGCTTTACCAACCTGGAGAAAAAAGAGTACAGGTGAGTCCATGAGTATATACAGCAAGATCTGATTTGAGTGGTATTGCATGTTTGTTTTGTGGGAGGAACCCTTTGACACCTGCTGCTTTCATAGTGCTTCCGACTTGGTGAAGATGGACGTCCAGCCCAAATGCGTGTCTGTTGCGCAAGGAGGATTGACGCTTGCTGTCTGTATCGGACAGGTAACTGTCTCAACTTAATTTAAGTCTTTCAGACAAAATACTTTTTTGCAATAAGAACTTTTTACTATGTCCATCTTTAAACTTTACACTTGGGTGTATTATGTTTTAGCCTTTTGGCATTAGAAACATGGTTCTTGAATTGAAAATGTGTCGTGATTTGTCTTGATTTCTGCTGTGGCCAGGTGGTTTTGCTGAAGGACAAGAAGAAAGTGTTTACGCTGGACAATCTGAGCTATGAGCCCGAGGCAGGAGCCCTCCACCCAGGAGGTGCCACTGCTGCTGTGGGTGGAGCTGTGAGTACCTGCCTTTTTACTGCGACTTGGTGGAATGTAATAGAAATGTACAAAATATATAAAAATAAACATGTCAAAATTTTACAACTTGTAACTCAAGAATGTTCAATGTTTTTGTAAAAAAATATGTTAATTGTGTTTTCCCCTTCTCTCTGGAGGATGGCAAAATCCATCTGTATGCCGTTCAAGGGAACACACTAAAGGAGGAAGAGCAGACCATGGAAGCCAAGGGGGCGGTTACAGACATGGCCTACTCCAATGACGGAGCCTACTTAGCCGTCACTGATGAGAAGAAGGTTGTCACTGTCTTTACCGTGGCAGATGGGTATTCGGTATGTACTCTTCTCTCATGTCTCCCTTTGCTTTCAACTTGGCCTATATGGTTCCCCAAAGTCGGCCTTAAATAGTAACATGGAGACTGTGTTGCAATATCGCCACCCTTAGGTCAAAAATGACTTTTACGGTCACCATGCGAAGATTGTCACTCTGGCCTGGTCACCTGATAATGAGCACTTCGCCAGCGGCGGAATGGACATGATGGTCTACATTTGGACAGTCAATGATGCTGACAAGAGGCTGAAAATCCCAGGTAGGGGGCACACGCACACACTGCATGAACAAATTGACCTATCTTCTGTTTTCCAATTGGGCTATTTTCAATCGTTGTATCTGATCATTTCAAACTGACACCGCCTTGTTTTCCTGTCTATCTTTAGACCTTGTCTTATAGCAGTTTGGTTCCATGGCAGCTTAATATTGCCCTGTTTTGAAATTGTTTGTTTATTTACTTTTAAATAAACCGATGTAGGAAAAATGAAGGAAAAAATTACACAACCTTTCATTTGCACAACACATTTATTCACACAAACATTGCGTAACGTCAGTAGTATTTGTCTTTCGTACAAATGGATGTTTACTAATCACCTTTTTAGCAAGGTCAGTGAATGAAATCATCTGAAATGATTCTCTCTACACAGACTCTCACCGGTTGCACCACGTCAGCGGCTTGGCCTGGATAGATGAGCACACTCTAGTGACCACCTCCCACGACGCCAGTGTCAAGCAGTGGACTGTAAAATTTTGATTTGTCCAAGGTATACCATGATTGATCATTAGGCACTAGGACTAATGTAGACCTACATCTCTCTCTCTTCTCTTACTTCTACAATGTTTTCCGTATCTAAATTACAGTCAAACGCATTATTGTCAGACAACCCCTGAAATTGTTTCATGTCACGGAAAAGCTCATATCAAAGATCCTTCAAGCAGTGTTTTTGATAACAGTAAATCAGTTGACTAGTGCACGATGATCAAAACGTTTAACATGAAACAAAAAAAGCACTTGATATCTTGAGCTTTTTAGGGGATAAAAATACCTCTGGGCTCAACATTCCATAGGCAACAGCCTTAATCTCAGTCAAAACTGAAATGCCTGTCTGCACTGTTGGGGTCAATTCTTCTTAAATGGTAGTAAATGTATGGAATTAACTAAAATACGAATTATGAATTAAATTGTGTCGCTTGTTTCCAAATATTTTATGAGTTTAGAGTATTTTGTACTGAAGTAATAGACCCCAACTTTGCCCGCCTGTAAATTTGTTTGCAACAGATGTGAACGTAACTGTTTTGGAGATGGGTCTCTAGCTTTTTTTTTCACCTCGTCTTTGCCTCCATAACATGTCTTTGTGACTAAGAAAACAACAAAGGTCTGAGAAAGATTTGGTTGGGGGAGCAATAATAGGAACATAGAGAAATGAAAGGAATATCACAATATGCTGTGTACGCAATGAAGCTCCTGTATTGTTGCAGTGTTTTCGTTGTTATTTTGGCTCACTATGCTCCCATGTCTATTTTTATTATTATTTTGATGCCTCCACTATTTCTTAAGGGTGGAAATAATTCATAAAATTAATGATAATAAAAACACTTTTTATGCATTTCTTGCAATCATGTCTGTTTTCTCCTGTTCCATTCTGCTTGAGTTGGCTTGTTTTGGTTTTGTTGACAGATGGACTTGGATATTGGTGCTTGTATCCACACATGAAATGGATAGTTTTGGCCACTTATTTTTGCACAAAGGCCTTTATGTTCATTCTTGAATCATATTATTCCAGATTTCATTTTGCCATCAGAACTATACATAGCTTAGCTTCCATTTTATTTTACAAGGATCAAACACGCAAGAACCTTTATGAATATTAAAGGTTTATTATCTTCCTTTGGAACTTTATAACCTATTTTAGCTATTTTCTAGCTAATTTTCAGTTTTATTGTCAAATGCACAGAACAACACAAGGTCAGACTGGGCACTGAAATTCTTAGGACAAGACAACACAAAGTGTCAGGTCATCTTTATGTTAAAACAATCTGTTCATGCTTGTACATTTCATTTGTCAGTTTATTTGCTTTAATTGCTCTTTATGCTGATGTTATCAGGGTCACTAACACTTTTCTTTTACAATAGCGGAGGTGTGAATGGTAGAGGGTTAGCAAGCTATCTATCTGTAGAGTATGTTATGTATTGCTGTTTGGGGAAGAAGAAAAAACTCCACCACCACTCATCTTTCAAGGATGATTTTTTTCTTTTCAAATGGAAATGTATTACATTAGGTGAGGACGCTCCACACCAGCCCATCATACCTACTAACTCCAATTCACCTACCCTAACACCATGATAACAAACCAACATGAATACGACTAGTTTGGTAATAATATAATCAGAAATAACAACACTAATGAAATCATTTTATTCACTCAACCATACTGTACAGCCAGTCAGGATACTCTACAGTGCTGGTGTAGAACCTTGTGAGGAATGTCATGGTTCATTGGATGCCAGTTAGTTCTCCCAGCTGAACGTGCCTGACTCCACCTGCAGGTGGATCAGCAGTGTGTGAAGCTGGGAAAACACATATACAGGTGCTTGTCATATAATTTGAATATTCTCAATTTATAATGCAGATTTCAATTTCCAACAGGACTTGGCACCTGCACACAGTGCCAACCTGGTTTAAGGACCATGGTATCCCTGTTCTTAATTGGCCAGCAAACTCACCTGACCTTAAAACCATCGAAAATCTATGGGGTATTCTGAAGAGGAAGATAGGGGGGATGGGATTTTCCTTAGTTAAACATTTGAATATATCAGAATGTGCGTAATGAATGAATATAATATACACTTTTCACTTTTTAAATGGAATTAGTGAAATAAATCAACTTTTTGATGATATTCTAATAATATGACAAGCACCTGTATGTGACTCCCGGCCCATCAGCCCTGGATCCCCTCAGGGCTGAGTCCAGTGCAAGCCCCCACCCCTCGCCCCTTGGCTTGAGGCAACGGCCCCGGTGGATGTAGGTGGTATTGCATCTTCGACTTGACTTCCGTGTCTTCCGGTCGTTTTTAATCTATTAACTCCAGTCAACATTTACAAAACTATCTCCCCCAATAATTTTTGTTCGATACTCGAACCTGGCTCATACTACTAGCTTTTTCATAGAATAATTTTTCCAGATTTTTGCTATGTTTGAAACCAATCCGAAATGGGTAAACTAGCACCCCATTTATTTGCCTACGTCAAGAAAAGTTGCCTCGAAACGTGTTCGCGGATACTAACAGGGGACGAGCACACAAGGGAACATCAGCAAGTCGCTGATTTACCTGAGCTGAATGAGAACAAGGAGAAAGGACTTGGTAATCTAAAATTGCCTGCCTTAATTGTAGCACGTTTTACAAATGCTTGCACATATACATGACGGTTGTTTGTAGAGTTTATTTCCGTTATTTTAAACCATATTTAACCATTTTGTAGGCTAATGAACGCGATTATTCTCATTGCATGACAAAGTAGGCTAATTATTGCCTAATATAATTAGTTATAATATCGTGGCATGTTACGGCGTCATTGTAGATAACATGTTATTCTGGAGCAAAGACGAAGATGAATAAATCATGTCTGATAACGACAATATTGTTATGGTCGTTATATTGTTAGAACTTTATGTCAGTTAACACTACAACGATGGCATTAACAATAAGCTAGTAATAGTAAGCAACACTCATCATCATTATAATAGTAACATAGGTATAGCCTATAGGCTTAATTTAGCTTGCTTTGCCGAGCTAGAACAACGACGGAGCCAGATATTCAAGTTTGAAGTTTCTTTAATCCAACACAATACTTAGCAGTCAAACTAAAAACACGGAGCAAAAAACAACAACGTATAGGCATTGCACGTATAATATTACAGTATTGATTTTCGTAAGTTCACATGTATCTGCTTCTTGATCGGACTTGTACCACATTCTGACAGTTTTCTGCAATGCCTTAGCTCCAGCTCACAAGCTCGCGACTGGTTGTCGCAAAGTATGACGTGTACAGCTATTTGCAAGCGTGCACGAGTCTCGGAGCCAGCTTGGAGCTAGGAAAAAAGTGAGCCCGTTAAAAGCTATGGGCTCACTTTTTTCCTAGTTTAGACCGGAAAACACGGAAGTAGAAAGATGGCGCTGTCCGTTTCGCGCTCTAGCTTGCCTCACTGCGCCACTGAGCACTTTTCATAGAAATGAATGGGGACGCCATCTTGGAAGACAATTTTGGCTCTCTCTACTTAATAATACCTCTATGGTCCAGTGCCGCCGCTCCCATAACGCAGTAGTGCACGCGCTCTGCGTAGGGAACCAAGTCCTGGGGGCACCAAAAAATTGCCAACTGAAAAATCATCATAGTTATAATAATTATAATGCCAATATTATTTTAGGATGGATATATTAGGTACGTTTTAGGCATGTATATCACAAAACAGGCAGAACAAAATTATATTTAATTGTTACATGGTGCCCCCAAACAAATACACACAAGGCCTGACGAACTTTGACAGTAGGCTAGGTCAACTTTTCGAAAATGGCCATAAAAAGACAACAGGAGTCAGGGGCAGAAAAAAAAGAAAGAGAAATTAACTGCAAGATGATGCCCGTGCATCACTTTCAGGTAAGTCGACGTTTAATCATTGTTAAATACGGGAAATGTGCTGCTAATTTAATGCTTAGCCTATGCATACACCTCGAACTAGCTGACGTTATTGCTAATGTTAGCACACTCAAATATGTTATAAATATATTCTATGATCCTTTTATATTCGATTTTATCGAATAGTTTTTAAATGAGGAATAAAGGTGGAGAGCTCCTTGGCTGCATGCTTTCAGTTTTAAATGTTTATAATTTGGAAAAACCAGGCTAAGAAACGTTTGCCTGGCTCTGACCTCCGTGTACTTCCGCTAAATTTTCATTTTGCTTCTGCTATGGAACGCCGATTTAGTCAAAATTAAATAAATAAGTAGATGTGTAAATAAATATATAAATACATAACTATATAAATATGGCTATGAAATGAAGCCTAACATTTTAAAAGATGGCAATAAATATATAAATAATAAATGTATTTATTTCAACAAATATTTTTTGTAAAGAAAACATTTTTTTATTTAATGGGACTTGTATTTCCTAATGCCATGAGACTTTTACACTCCACATTTATTTCCACATATATTACCACACCACATTTATTTCCGATCTCACATGCAAACGAGAGGGGCGTGGTTATCTTCAGACCAACGCAACGCAGCTGCACAAGATCGAAGGCAGATAGGGACCTATGATAGGGACACCTAGATTCGGTAGATGAAGGAAGATATGGTGTCAGATATCGCTTGCTGGCCTTATAGATCAAATTGATCAGCATGGCTTGTCAGGATATATTATTTTGGCACACATTGTAGATTTTGTAGAGGTTGGGCGGATAAGTGCTCTACAGAACATAGATATTGACCACAACGTCTTAAATGGTTTGAGACTTATCGAACACCGTGTTCGTGTGCAAGACGTCAACTGTAGAGATCCACCATGGGGCTCAAAATAATCCTCCTTAGGGTTAAGAGTATTTTGATCGTAAGCTATTGTCTGGGTTCACAGTGATGATTTAAGTCATTTGTAGTTTCATAAGGGGTTGTGGTCGGCTATCGTGGGAAATTTGGCTATTGCATCAAGACAACCCCAAATACGTGATTAGCCTACACATTCGGGTATTTTCTGGTGTGCTCACGATAACCAGTTGTTTTCGATGAACCCAGGCCATACAAAATGTTGCCTGAATGCCTGAATTTGTGACTAAAAGCTCCCTACATCCATGAGTGATAGCTGGTACTGAATAGCAACGAACTAACAATCATGTGTTTTTGCTCTAGCGCGATCGAATTCCACTTCATGCCAGCTTGCAACTGTTTTATTTTCTTAGCCTACAGCAGCAAATATGAGATGCGACTTGAACATCGTCAATAATGTTGAATGTTGTGTGAATTTGTGACGATTCTGGTGATAGAGGTAGATAGGTGTCCCTATCTGCCTTCGATCTTGTGCAGCTGCGTTGGTCTGAAGATAACCACGCCCCTCTCGTTTGCATTTGAGATCGGAAATAAATGTGGAGTGGAAATAAATGTGGAGTGGAAATAAATGTGGTGTGGAAATAAATGTGTGTAAAAGTGTAAAAGTCTCAAAAGTGTAAAAAAATAAATAAATGTGGCATTAGTAAATAAAAGTCCCATTAAATAAATAAATGTTGTCTTTACAAAACGTCATTTTGAAATAAATAATGTGTTATTTATATATTTATTTATATAATATGTATTATTTATATATTTATTGCCATCTTTTTTAATTTTAGGCTTTATTTCATAGCCATATTTATATATTTATGTATTTCTATATTTATTTACAGATCTATTTATTTATTTAATTTTGATTATGTATATATTTATATAATATGTATTATTTATATATTTATTGCCATCTTTTTTAATTTTAGGCTTTATTTCATAGCCATATTTATATATTTATGTATTTCTATATTTATTTACAGATCTATTTATATATTTAATTTTGACTAAATCGGCGTTCCATACTGTACTAGGGGCCAATCCCAATACTCCCCCTTACCCCTACCACTTACCCCTAAAAGTCTGGCCATGAGGTACGTAAGTCAGATGTCTAAGGTTAGTTTTCTACCGGCCAATCAGCGAACAGAGGTAGTGGCTGTTGTAGCAATGCTGCTGAATATTAAGCTAAAGATTTTCCAGCTACGGAAGCTAGCTCTCTTACAGTAGTGGTGAAGGAATTGGCTTAAGGCGAACGCTAGCGATTGGTTATGGCAGATCAGAGTGTCTCTAGGCAGATCCAATAGTTTTAAACTTCAACAGCGTACCCGCCTACAAGGAAGTCAACCCTTGTCAATGGAGCGAGCCCAGACTCTCTGTAAAAATGAAATGTACGAGAGTCTGGTTAGGACCAGGCTAAAGAAACTTAAGGGTGGGGCTGAAAAATTAAGAGACAAAAAGACATCACCTTCATTAGACAAGGTTTTACCAATTGAAAAACGGCTAGGTTTATTTTACATAAAGCTCAAACAACTATTTAGCGCTCAAATAAAGGCCCAACTATTTTGCTCGATCCGGGTTGAGAAGCAGGACATTTGCTGTCATCCAAGTTCCTATCCCAGAAACACGTTTCCAGAGCGTGTGGTAGTTTCCTCAAGGCAGCATGTAGAGAGGGCCTAGGACAGAACCCTGCGGTACTCTGTATTTTACAGTGGAGCTCCTGGATGAGCGGCCGTCATAATGGACAAATTGTGATCCGTCAGATAGATCTAAACCACTTGAGATCCCAACATAGTTCTCCATACGTTCCAGGACAATTTGATGTTCCACAGTGTCAAATGCTGCACTTAGGTCCAGGAGAACCAGGACAGAGATAGAGCCTGCGTCAGATGCTAATAGTAGATCATTGACTACCTTGGCTAATACAGTTTCAGCGCTGTGGTGTAGAGGAAATCCGGACTGGAGGAGTTCATCCAATTGATTTGAGGAAAGGTGTTCAATGAGCTGTTGTTCCACAACTTTTTCCAGAATCTTTGAGAGAAATGGCAGATTTGAAATTGGCCTGTAGTTGCTAAGAGATCCGGGATCCAGGTTTGTTTTTTTAAGTAGGGGCTTAATAATTGCTTGTTTAAAATCATCAGGGACTTGGCCAGTTACGATAGATTTATTAATAATATTTACCATGGGTGGTCCAATAATAGGGAGGAAGTTTGGCAGGAATGGGGTCGAGAAGGCAGCTGGTGGGTTTCGATGAATCTATCCGTTTTAAGAACGCTTCCATAGAGATAGGGTTGAAGTGGGTGAGAGCCTTAACATGCAGCATGCTCGGTATAGAATAGTATGGTATATAGTAATGGTATATATGGAGATTTGGTGTTCAAATCAAATCAAAATGTATTTGTATAGCCCTTTTTACACGCAAGCATGTCACAGAGGGCTTCACATACGGCCATAGAGCTGCCCCTCAACCAACCTAAACCTTCAAGGAAGACAAGGAAAAACTCCCAGAAAAACTCAATGCAAGAGAAAAAATGGAAGAAACCTTGGGAGGAGCAATTCAGTGAGGGATCCCCTCCTCCAGAGACGGTTGGTGAAAGAGAGGAGCAGAACACAGGCTAAACATAGTAATACAACAGGGAAGTGCCAATGGGTTTAGAAACACCAAAATCCATTGTTCAGCTTGGTAGATGTAGGAAGGGATCGGGAAACTCGCTGTTGCCCGTCACAGAGACTAGTTTCCGGTTGGTGACCAGGTCCAGTGTTGGCGGACCGGCGACCAGGCAGGTGCTGACAGATCAAAACCCCCCACACCACAGGGGATGTGCGGAGGGGGGACAGAGAGAGGAAAGCAGGGATTAGAGAATGCCAGGAGCAGCTAACAGTTACAATCATATTAGAATGAGATCCCCACCGGTCAAGTGTGGACTAATGCAGCGATTTAAAAAAAGGGTATTTGATGCAGCCCTAGACACTAAGACACCGCCAGCCCCCCTTGGTTGGAACATAAAATCTGTTCCAAGGGAAAGAACTCTAAAATAAGTTATTTATAGATAAGGCCGTGTTCACACTTGACTTCTTTTTTTGAAAAAAACGCTGCTTTTTACATGCAACCCTATGGGAAAAGGAAAAAGGCGGACGCCTTTTTAAAAAGCAGCCGCCTTTTCAAAAACTTCTAAAAAGGCGCTGAGCCCGACGCCTTTTCGAGTTCAATTTTCTCAACTTTTCAGAAAAGCGCTGGGTGACGTCAAGCGCCTTTTTGACAGCTGACCAATCAGGACGAGGAGAGTAGGGTACGTGTGTATCTTCCCTAGTAACCTTCTACCGTAGTTACCGGTGCCCCTAAAATATACGAAAAATATACGATTGTTTGGAGAATATGTCAACTTTGATGCAATCAGCTCACATCCATTTGCTTGCACTCTCTACACAGGCTGCGGCCATAGCCTAGACTAGTCTAGTACTTTGTTCATGAAAATCTTGATATTGATTTTGGGACAGTGACATGGCTGGTTAGCTAGCAAATCTTCTTGTCAAACATACTGTAAAATTATATTGACTGTTTGTCAACCGTACACAATGTTATTGCCTTTGAATCTTGCTAGCATAACGTTAGCTTTCGGGCTAATAGCTCAGCTGACGTACGTTGACAAATTATAAGGCTACAGAATTTTCTTGACGTCACCCAGCGCTTTTCTGAAAAGGCGCTCAAAAGGCGCTGGAGGCAGCGTTTTTTTCTAAAAAAGAAGTCAAGTGTGAACACGGCCTAAGGGTGAGAATGCCCCGTCGACACCAACTAGTAACGGGAACTATAACAATATACAGTAACAGGTTTACTTACATTTGGGGCAACGTGAACATATAGAAGCTTTATTTGCTATTTGAAATTGTAAAATTGTAAAAGTTACATGTTACACAGAAAGAACACACACCACAAGTGTACATTGAAAGTACATACACACGTGTTAATGGTCATTTGTCCAGAGTTGGTCTGTATTTTGTCCTAATTGCATATACCTTTTTTTGGTTGAAGAATTCTAGAAAATCATTTGGTGACATATCTGTACTGACACCGTGCATACTTTTCTTTGTGAGTTTTGCAACCGTATCAAATAGGAATTTAGCATTGTGCTGGTTCTTACTAATTCACTTAGAGAAGTATTCTGATCTGGTCCTGATGAGGACTTGCTTGTACTCCAATAGGCTGTCCTTCCAGGCCAGGCGGAAAACCTCCAATTTAGTGGTACGCCAATTACGTTCCAGTTTTCTAGTGGACTTTTTGAGAGTGCGGTTTTCTCTGAATACCATGGAGCCATTTTCTTATCCTTTCTTTTCCTAGGTTCGAGAGGGGAAACAGAGTCTAGTGATAGCTGAAGAACCACGTTCAGATCCCTAGTTTTAGCATTTAGTGATTCATTTGGGACATTGAGTGCTTCAAGTGCTCCTGGTAGTATATTAGCCAGTTCCAGAGCTATGTTTGGGGTTATGTAACGGCTAATATACATTTTCTGAGAGCGTCCAAGGCTCTGGCATAGTTCCATTTTTAAGGTAACCAGGCAGTGGTCTGATTATGGGGGTGAACAATGAGGTCGGTAATCGCAATTCCTCATGTGAGAACTAGATCTAATGAATGCAAGTGAAGATGGGTAGGTTTGGAGACCACCTGTGTGAGGCCCGTGAAATCAAGAGAACAGTGAAGGCCTTACTTAAAGGATCTTTTGGGTCAAACAAGGGGAGAACAATGGACGAACGGTGCCAAAGAAGTTCCCCGTCTACAAAACCATAATTGTCCCTAACCAAACATACATGGGGTGGCACCCGTTCCTTACCTAGTGTGGTACAACAGGAGGTTTACTGCCCCGTGCGAGTAACAATGAGCAAACAAAAAACACGATACCGTGTATCGGATAGAACCAAAAATATAACAAGGTCTTGGCGCTAGTAACACTTAACACAAACACACACACAGCAAAGGTCTCACAGACTAATATTACTACCGTAATATCTCTCTCCAACACACAAACAGTTCTCGACCACCGAGAGAACAAAGGCCACTCCCGAACAGCGAACCGCGCCGGTCTTTTATCGGGCTGCTGGACCGCTGATTGGAGGCGGGCCGATATGGGGGCTGGCCGCCGGTCATGTCGATCTCCAACCACCGACGCACCGGACAGACACACCCTGCAAGCAGCTGATTTGGGGAAAACAAAGAGGAGAACAGAACGAAACAGAAATGCAAACATTCCCCCACAAACGAAAACCGAACACAAGTAAATTAAGGACGCGGGTCCGTAACACCTGCCCTAGTGTTTCCCTGTGTGTCAATAGGTGCGTTCGACATGACCTCGCTTCATGCAGCGCTGCAGCCGGCTGCAGGCGGCTGACTTGAAACAGTGAATTCTGGTTAGACTTTTTGTCCGACTTGAGACGGCGCCGAGGCTAGGTCACTGTGACGTAGCCATCAAAGTACCGTGAGATCGATTCGAGAACTGCCGGCTGTGTAGCCGAGCGCATTTTCTCAAGAGCAACTGCACGGCTTCAAATGACGACACAGCTATTTCATGATTGGCCAGACTCACACACGACAACTTTGACGCTTGTTTTGTAATTATTCTGACACCTTCAATTTCGCCAATGCTCAAATCCGGACCAAACAATTTGATTGAATAAATCATTTGTTGAAGAAAGGGTTTTGGGCCACCTCTTCTACTAACGGAAAGACTAAGTGTAATTATAAATAAAGTAACGTAAGCAAACAGCGCTTGATCGGCCATGACTGACATCAACGCAGCAAACCACGAGAAGCTGGAATGTCCAACTTCACAGAGCCGTTTTCAACTCCTCCCCGACTGCAAGCGGCTACTCTCGCCGGTCGTTTCATGCAACCGCAGTCCATGTCGAACGCACCTATTGTCTTCACCTGTGTCTTGTTCAGTGGTTTCAGTTCTCGTTAGTCTCGTTGTGTCCACCTGTGTCTTGTTTGGTTCTGTGAATTTAGGTTCCTGTTTTGTGTCCAGTCTTTGGCTGTGTCTATTACAGAACACTTCACGAATACCACTGCAATACAGTGCACTGCAATACAGTGCACTTACATCTGTAGTGCACTTGTTGCTGATTAGTGCTGTCTGAAATGGAACACTTACGTTAACCACTTGGCAGAAGGGACGGACGCAAATCTGCTGGCGACACCCGCGACACCTGCCAAAATGTACGTGCTTCTCCACCCCATGTGGAAAAAGCTTCCCGAAAGGGCTCCTCTTCCGCTACGTAGCCAAGATGGCGACCGTTTAGGGCGAATAGGCTGTGTCTACTACCGCGCACTTGTGCACTTCGAGCACTTACTTTCAGTGCTTAGGGCGCTTACGCTGAAAAACCAAAATAATTCAGTGCACTGAAAGTACCCGGATGATGCACTGCAAACGGTCCAAAAATGAAGTGTCCGACGATGGACACTACTCGCCCTAAACGGGCGCCATCTTGGCTACGTAGCGGAAGAGGAGGAGTCCAGTGACAGAAATACAAGCGGGTTTGTTTCGCGGGTTTAGTTTCTCGGGTGTCGCGAGCAGATTTGCGTGCGTCACTTCCCGCTAAGTGGGTAAGTAAAGTGTTCCAGTTTAGACAGCGCTACTCAGCAACTGAGTGCACTGCAAATATAAGTGCACTACATTGCAGTGCACTACATTGCAGTGTACTTCGTTAAGTGCGCGGTAGTAGACACAGCCATTGTGTCCATCGTTTTACACTGCATTTTTTGGCCGTTTGCTGTGCGCCATCCGGGTACTTTCAGTGCCTTCCGCTGGTTCTGTCAGCGTTCCGCCCTAAGCACTGAAAGTCAGTGCTCGAAGTGCACAAGTGCTCGGTAGTAGACACAGCCTTTGTCTTGTCCTTACCCTTGTTACTGTGAGTACCCTGTCCAGTGTTTCCCACACATAGACTATTTCGTGGCGGTGCGCCACAGGTTAAACACTGGCCGCCACACATTGAGTTTCGTTTTTTTTACGCTATTACGAACACGCAGCGTACTCGTTCAGTTGCATTTCCTCTCCCTCCGTGTCTGTCACTCACGCGTCTCACATACAAACGCACACACAGCCCCTCCCCTCCGTGCACACCACATCTGTCTCGCTGGTCATGAAAACGAGATCATCCTATTTGGCCTGATAGGTGCAGAGAAGACGGCTGGCGAAAGTTTACGAAAGGTTGGTATCTCTTTACAAAATAAAAAGTGCTATAAAAAATATTAGATTTCAATACAATGTTGTCAGTGTATTAATGTTGGAGTCCCGACCCGACCCTTAGCAAACAAGCGATTCCCTGAAAGTTATGTAGTCGCAAGTTTTCGGTTAAAAAAAACCCCCGTCGTCGTCGGCCCCCACACATTGAGGTTGGATCTGTGGGAAACACTGCTGTCTGTTCCTGTTTCAAAGAATAAACCTTTTGTGTAACCATTTCTGCCTACTCTCCCGCATTTGGGTCCTACCCCACCACACACCGTGACATAGGAAGAGGAAATACAGGCCTGGGGGGCGATACAGAGTAAGAGAAGTAGGATTATTCCTCTTTAATGTAGATGGTGGTTTCATGCTAATTATTTCAAATGTTTTGAAGGTGTTCACAGATTTTAGGCTGAGGTTGTACCTGGCTTCATAAATTATAGCAACACCACCACCTTTCTTTGAGACACGAGGAATGTGTGAGTACGCAAAATCCGGAGGAGATGCTTCATTCAGAGGGGAATATTCATCAGGTGTTAGCCAGGTTTCAGTGAGGCCAATCAGATCCAGGCTGCATTCAGACATCAGATCATCGATCAAAACGGCCTTTGTGGGATCTGATGTTTAGGAGTCCAATATTACAGTATGAGTTTTAGGTAGCTTTAGTCTTAGATATGTCCTTGGAAAACGTGACATAGTTAGCAGCCAACTTAGTAGTATGGAATACAGGAGAGCAAGGCTGAAAACAAATTAAATTGGTAAAATGTAATTGAAGGACAATACTTTTTGGAAAAGGGGCGAGGGATCGACACCGTCTCAATAAGAAAAACTACACCAACAACCACACTACAAGCTAAGCTATCTTCTGTCCAGAAGGCATGTAGCTACAAGGCATGGGTCATTAGTAAATAGAGTAAACAACTACATCTTGTCAGGTAATAGTTTTAAAGACTGTTTGCTTCAAGTTTAAAAGATAGGGGTGGGGCTTGCAGCAGATATTTGCCATGTTTGAACATCTGCTATTCTACAATATGCCCAGTAAGTGGCAACATTGTCCACATTGACAATTGCAGGCAAGACACTTCAATGTTTAAAAGGTGTGAATCATATATAATTAAGGACATGAATGTAGATTAATGTACTCATTATTAGGATTCCTCCGGTAGGAGGAACCCTATTGTTATTGGTGGTACTATTATTCTTCTTCTTGTGCAATGGGAGTCAATGGCAGCCCCTCGACCCCTTGGATAACCTTTTGTGAAATTTGGCACACTCATTAAGGACAGTCCCTTGTATACTTACACCAAGTTTCATGTTTCCCAATAGACCACTCTAGCGCCACCAACGGGTCAAAGTTGGACTGTTGGAGTGTTTACACGCGCAACTTTTGAACCGTATGACTGATTTACAGAAATGAGGTACCATTGGATTCCCAGAATCAAGACGAGTTCAACACACCCTGTGACGTCGATTTCCAGTTTGATAGATTTTCTGTCATTTCCGGTTTTATAAAAAACCTTTGAAAGCCTACTCCTCCTACAATTCTTTTTCAAATCCCCAGAATTTGCACACATCATCATCGTCAGAGCAACCCTTACTGAAATTATTTGGAATTTAGATTTTTACTAACCGTTTGACCGGTACAGCCAATCAAAATCGGCAACAAAGCAACCAAACAGGAATTTGGATCAAATCTCAGCAAATCTCTGAGATATCAACACTAAACTTGGTATATCGGTGGAAGACACTACACCATGTTACCATGTGCAAAGGCAACTGTAGGGGGCGCTACATATGCAACGGTAAAAAGTTATAAAAATCAAGAATACATTTTTTTCAATGGTTCGCAATGTTTGGAGGAATCCGCCTTTACTGCTCTGCAGTTATAGTTGAAGTTGTAATCCTTATGCATGATGTGAATGATTTATGTCCCCTGAAAAACATTGTTATTACAGTATGTTGCTCCATAATGGTGCACACATCCCAAGCAAAAGAAAGGTGACATTGGTTTTTATGATGGGGAAAAACAAGAAACATTCATATTCAGTGCCTATAAAAAGAATTCACCCCCAATGGACTTTGTCATGTTTAATTGTTTTACAATATTGAACCATAATGGATTTAATTTGACACATTTTGACACTGATCAACCGAAAAAGACACTTGCATGTGAAATGGAAAATATATCTCTAGAAATCTGATCTAAATTAATGACAAATTTGAAGCATAAAATAATTGTTTGCGTAAGTGACCCCCGTCAAGTCAGTATTTAGTAGCAATTACATCCTTGAGTCTATTTGGAAAAGTTTGTATCCGCTTTGTGGATCTAGAAAAAGCATTTTCTAATTTTCTCAAGCATTCTTACATTTACATTTATTCATTTAGCAGACGCTTTTATCCAAAGCGACTTCCAAGAGAGAGCTTTACAAAAGTGCATAGGTCACTGATCATAACAACGAGATATCCCCAACATTGCAAGTAGTCAAACATGAATCATACATTGTGAAAAAAAAACAATAAGTGCCAAAGGGAAGAATCATAAGAGTATGAAGTTAAACAAGTTACAAAAGGTTATCCAAGGGGTCGAGGGGCTGCCATTGACTCCCATTGCACAAGAAGAAGAAGAATAGTACCACCAATAACAATAGGGTTCCTCCTACCGGAGGAATCCTAATAACTGAACCTTAAAAGTGCACGAGTGTACCTGTGGAAGAGCAGACAGCAGTAAACTACCTCACACCGAGTACAATCATTTTAAATCAGTTACAGCTAACCAACAAGAGCAGCAGGTCTCTGAGTAAGAGTCCTTGTGATCCTGGAAGAAACTAACATCATGTCCAGCACCTTTCCTAGGTACCGTTGTATTCCCGGAACAAGTGTGTCTTGAGCCTTTTCTTGAAGGTGGGGAGACAGTCAGTGTCTCTGATGGAGGTGGGGAGTTGATTCCACCACTGGGGGGCCAGACAGGGGAAGAGCTTGTGTTGGGACCGGGCGGTCTTGAGCGGTGGGACCACCAGACGGTTGTCAGAGGAAGACCGAAGGTGGCGGGTGGGGGTGTAGGGCTGGAGGAGAGACTTGATGTAGTCGGGTGCAGTCCCATTCACCGCTCGGAAGGTAAGTACCAGGGTCTTGAATCTGATACGGGCCGTGACGGGCAGCCAGTGAAGGGAGACGAGGAGCGGGGTAACATGGGAGCGTCTGGGTAGGTTGAAGACCAGACGGGCCGCTGCGTTCTGAATCCTCTGGAGAGGGCGGGTTGCGCAAGCTGGGAGCCCGGCGAGCAGCGAGTTGCAGTAGTCAAACTTGGAGAGGACAAGTGCTTGGACCAGCAGCTGGGTGGAGTGCTCGGACAGGTATCTCCTGATGTTCCGGATGTTGTAGAGGGTGAATCTACACGGCCGGGAGACAGCAGCGATGTGGGCTGTGAGGGAGAGCTCGTCATCCATGGTAACCCCGAGGTTCCTGGCAGAGGATGAAGGGGTCACCGTCGCAGATCCCAGGGTGATTGAGAGATCATGGGAGATGGACGGTTTGGCCGGGATGATGAGGAGTTCGGTTTTGGCGAGGTTCAGCTGGAGGTGGTGCTTGGTCATCCAGGCGGAGATATCTGTGAGGAAGGCCTCAATCCTGGCTGAGATCCCCGGATCGGTCGGGTAGAGCTGGGTGTCGTCAGCGTAGCAGTGGTAGGAGAAGCCATGGGAGGTGATGATTGGTCCAAGCGAGGTGGTGTACAGGGAGAAGAGGAGGGGTCCAAGGACGGAGCCCTGTGGGACACCAGTGGAGAGCTGGCGGGTCAGACACCAGGAGACCTGGTAGGATCTTCCGGACAGGTATATTGAGATCCACTGAAGTGCAGTGCCAGTGATGCCCATCTCGGAGAGTCTGGCGAGCAAGATCTGATGGTTAACCATATCAAATGCTGCAGAGAGGTCCAGCAGAATGATGACGGATGACCTCGAGGCCGCTCTGGCATTTTCTTTGTACAACTACTCCAGCGCCGTTAAGTTGCATGGCCCCTTTGAGTGAACAGCAATTTTCATGTCTTGCCACCAATTCTTAATTGGATTGAGGTCCAGACTCTGACTTTCCTGCACATCAACACTGTTGTTTTTCAGCCATTCCTGTGTGGATTCAACTTTGTGATCGGGGTTGTTGTCCTGATAGAAAACAAATCTCCCAAGTTGCTGTTGTCTTGCAGACTGTAGCAGGTGCCTGTAGCCTCGATTACGCCTACTTATGTTCTTTGGGTGTACTTTACTGCATTCATTTTATTCTCCACCTTCACAAGCCTTCCAGGCCCTGCTGCAGAGAAGTATCCTCACAGCATGATTCTGCCACCCGGGCAACTGTTGTAGTATGCACAGGCCCTCCATTCTCAGCTATGAAAGTCTGTAACTTCTTCAGAGTTGTCATAGCCTCCCTGACTAATGCCCTTGTTGCACAAATGCTCAATTTGTGAGGACAGCCTGCTCTAGGCAGATTTGCAGTTGTGCCATACTATTTTCATTTGTTTATAATTGACTTAACTGTACTCTGGGGTATATGAAGTGCCTTGGAAATGTTCTTGTATTCTTTCTCTGATGGGTGCATTTCAATAATTTTTTCGCAGATTCCCTTGGAAAATTCCTTTGTCTTCATGATGTTGTCTTTGTCAGGAAACAGACTAACCAAATATGGAACCTTCCAGATGGGTCTGTTTACCTGGTGGCCATTATCTTTTGTGTTTTTCAACCTGTATTAACAAATGCAAAATAGGGCCATAAAATATACTTCCATCTGTTTTGGACTCATTTATATGCAGGACCAAACCTACCACACCATTTTTTTTATTTTTTATAGTTCATTATAAATGCATTATTCAATATTCATTATCTATTTATTTTATCTATTTCTTTCTGTATTTATTTATTTCCGTATTCTCATGCCTGTATTTCCTTGTCCTTGAGCTCAAGCCAATCAAACAGTAGATAGAATCAAATTATCCGACGAAACCCGTCCCTTAATAAAACTATCATCCCACCGCTTTTGTGTTCTCCCTGTTGCCCAGATCAGTGACTTGATCTCCCCCGCCCAATGGGTACCTGCACATCAACTCTCCCTCTCTCCCTGGCCCCCTTAGCTACTTCATCTGCCTTTTCATTACCTTCCACACCGAATGAGCTGGCACCCAGGACTGCACCACCAATCCCGACCTCTCCACACCCATCAGCACCTTCATCAGTTCTAACAAGTCTCCCCTGTTTGATCTTCCGGTCATCGCACTTTTCAGTGTAGCAGATTAGTCAGATCACACTACAGGTTTTGTCGGATGCATCGCAGTCTTAGGGGTAAGGTGGTGGTACTCGGGTGTTGGAGGGAGGGAGTGGTATTGACTAGGCTACGTTTTGGGCATACAGGGTTGAATACAATATTAAGGATCGTGGGAAAGCATATTACAAGATTGTGTGAGGGGTGCATGGTAAAGGAGACTTTGGATTATGTGTTGATTCATTGTGAGGTGCATGATACAAACAGGTAACGATGGTATGAGGTGATCAGAGAGGTTTGGCGGGGATGGGAACTTGGTTGTGGTGGGAGGAGAAGGACTGGGTGTGGAGGGCATCAGTTGGGTTTCTTAAGAGCATGGGCTTGTGGAGTGGAGTACGAGGTCTGTTCCCAATTGCTGGCATTACGACAGCACTTGGGAACAGACCTCGATTTCTCTCCAGCCAATCCATTTCCACCTTGGCTGTCGCAAATACATTTAAAGAAACTGCCTGGAACATACTGTATTCAGAATAATAGTGTTGGACCAAAATTGCCTGGAACAATACTACTGTTCAACCACTGTATTCATAAGAGATTAATAATATGAATGTACTCAGTTGCTTCTGTCTTTTGCTACCCATGTCCTACTCAAGCTGCTGAGACTGACAGATTGGAGATGGGAGCTTTTCGTTTATGTTTGTGTTTAGGTGTGTTTGCAGCAATAACAGTTTCAAGAACATACAGTGATATGACGTATAACCGAGGCCAATAGCCAATACATTCAGCTTCAGAAGCACAATGGCAATAGTGATGTTGAGTCAGGCAATCACAGGAGATGGCCTTAGCATTGACTGGCAATGCCCATCCCTCGGATTTGTTCAAGAGTCAAGCCTGATCATATACAGTATAATAACAGCCGGGTCTTTTATTTAATATTACACTTTATTCATTTAACAGACACTTTTATTCAAAGAGACATACAGTCAAATAGAAGACAAATAGTGCAATAGTGTACAAAATTAACTATTACACACAACAACTAGAGAGCATACAATTTCTGGGGAAATTGTGAGGGTGTGCCTGCCTGCTTGTCCGTCCCTTTAAGTTTTTCCCTTCTAGTGATATTTTCAAGCATTTAGCCTACTCACAGTAGTATTACTTAAAAGTATTATTGCATAATAATTCATTAAGAACACCCTTGGAAAGAAGCTACTGTTATCACTGGAAATATTTCAGATGGAATCGCGATTCAAACAGTAGCTCTATGTCTGCTAACTTATGACATGTCCCCAAAAACGTAAGTAAGCTTGACATTTATTTAGTGGAAAATCGCTCATGCATAAAAAGCTCAATAGCGATCATTGTCAGTAATACCGCAAAATGCGATATAGCCCTTTGTGGAGAAGCTGCCCCGGTAAATTGTATACTACAGTGTTCGAGTCTTGGTTGCGATCGTTGGTTGAACGTTCCGTTGTACGGTTTAGGCTGAAATTAAATATTGCTTTCATGAACAGATTGACGGCTGTGTCAATGAAGTTCGGGTTAGTAGTCAGACAGTTTCACCTATTGAAATACTTTTGATTTAAGGGAGTGCCGAACATTTTCTGTCGCCGTTTGACTCCCTACTGTAAACAGCTGTGGATGTTTTTGTTAGCTACACAGTGTCTCGCGTAGGCTACAGCGTTGCAGTACTGGTTTGAAATCACAGGTAATGATTATTTCACCAACAAATCGTTTACTTGTAATCTAATGTCATAATAAATCGTACAACGAAAATGTATTTGTGAGTAATGTTTATTTTAACGATTGAAAACAGATGCAGCCTAGACCGCTGTAGTATGTGTTGCCCGGGCAACATAGGCTAATGTCATGATGCTAATGCTTCAGTGAAATAGTAGACTACCGTTTCCGAAAGTCGATGTAGTTCCTCAATAATATTAACTACTTACTAACCGAGAGTGAGGTCATGCCGGGAAATATCAAACGAGACTTGAACGTATCGACCGAGCGATAGCGAGGTTGATACGGCAAAGTCGAGGTTTGATATTTCCCGGCATGACCGAACGGTCGAGGTTAGTAAGTTGTTTATTATATGGCATTTTTAGCTCTTGTCATTTTCTAAATTGTTGGCTAATTGTAGCTAGCTAGGCTAGCTCTCAAGTCTTCTCACGGTGTGTTTCAGGTGTTGTCTAGCAACCAATTACTTTTGATAGAAAGCGGACAGTACGGTTCTGCTAAAATGGCTTTAATTCCAACACAAATAACGATTATTTTAGAAAGTTAACAATTTCTTCGTCGCTGTTGATGTCTTCAGTATCGTCTGGACTCAGTTGACTTCGATATCGCTAATTTTGAAGATGACGTCAGAGGAGGGCAATAACAATACTTATTGGACCGCTGGTCAATACGGGTTTGGCATGACTACCCATTAGCCAATCAGAAGGCTCGTACTGTCGTTGCCATATAATAATAGCTTATATTGTACATTACACTTAACAATTGTGTTTCATATCAGAAAGTAACATTAGTAAATAGTTATCACCCTGGCCTCTTTGCTTGTGGCGTTTCTGCAGCTGCCTTGCAGTATCGTTAAAGCTATAGTTAGCCTATAGCTATCTCCCAGAAGTTAACAAGCTGCTAAACTAATGTTAGGCTAGAGGTAGTCACGCGTGTTTCGTGACGTTAGTAGCGTCAGTGACTGTGGCTAGCAAGTTAGCCAGGTAAATACAAAGACAAGCAACTCAATGGCTACAAACTTTTGACATGACGTTTTCTAAGTAATCAAAATATTGACGGATGCTAGGGGGGGGCACGATACGATCCTTGCTGTGCTGCAACAGTCTTCTATGCACGTCGTATCTAATGCGTCGTTGCTAACATGTGCCGACGCTGTGACGTAGGCTATTATAACTGAGTAGTCTACCCTTTGCCGACAAAATCAACTTTATGCCACAAAAACGTTGTATGGTCCTAAACTGTGCAACGGAACGTACATAAAAGTAATAGCAACTCAATCGGGACCAAGACGAAACTTTGGACGTCGACGTTTTCTATGTAGTCCAAATATTGACCGAGGAATAGGGGGGCAAAAATAATAATAATAATAATAATAAAGAACTAGAGAGCATGCAATTTCTGGGGAAATTGTGAGGGTGTGCCTGTTTGCGTAGGTTGCAGGTGGGTCCGTCCCTTTAAGTTTTTCCCTTCTAGTGATATTTTCAAGCATTTAGCCTATAGGCTATTGCATATTTCATTTAGAACACCCTTGGAAAGAAGCTACTGTAACAACGTTATCACTGGCAATATTTCAGATGGAATCGCGATTCAAACAGTAGCTCTATGTCTGCTAACTTATGACATGTCCCCAAAAACGTAAGTAAGCTTGACATTTATTTAGTGGAAAATCGCTCATGCATAAAAAGCTCAATAGCGATCATTGTCAGTAATAACGCAAAATGCGATATAGCCCTTTGTGGAGAAGCTGCCCCGGTAAATTGTATACTACAGTGTTCGAGTCTTGGTTGCGATCGTTGGTTGAACGTTCCGTTGTACGGTTTAGGCTGAAATAAAATATTGCTTTCATGAACAGATTGACAAGTTTAGGCTGTGTCAATGAAGTTCGGGTTAGTAGTCAGACAGTTTCACCTATTGAAATACTTTTGATTTAAGGGAGTGCCGAACATGTTCTGTCGCCGTTTGACTTCCTACTGAACAGCTGTGGATGTTTTTGTTAGCTACACAGTGTCTCGCGTAGGCTACAGCGTTGCAGTAGGCCTACTGGTTTGAAATCACAGGTACAGCGTTGCAGTACTGGTTTGAAATCACAGGTAATGATTATTTCACCAACAAATCGTTTACTTGTAATCTAATGTCATAATAAATCGTACAACGAAAATGTATTTGTGAGTAATGTTTATTTTAACGATTGAAAACAGATGCAGCCTAGACCGCTGTAGTATGTGTTGCCCGGGCAACATAGGCTAATGTCATGATGCTAATGCTTCAGTGAAATAGTAGACTACCGTTTCCGAAAGTCGATGTAGTTCCTCAATAATATTAGCTTATATTGTATATTACACTTGACAATTGTGTTTCATATCAGAAAGTAACATTAGTAAATAGTTATCACCCTGGCCTCTTTGCTTGTGGCGTTTCTGCAGCTGCCTTGCAGTATCGTTAAAGCTATAGTTAGCCTATAGCTATCTCCCAGAAGTTAACAAGCTGCTAAACTAATGTTAGGCTAGAGGTAGTCACGCGTGTTTCGTGACGTTAGTAGCGTCAGTGACTGTGGCTAGCAAGTTAGCCAGGTAAATAAAAAGACAAGCAACTCAATGGCTACCAACTTTTGACATGACGTTTTCTAAGTAATCAAAATATTGACGGATGCTAGGGGGGTCTTCTATGCACGTCGTATCTAATGCGTCGTTGCTAACATGTGCCGACGCTGTGACGTAGGCTATTATAACTGAGTAGTCTACCCTTTGCCGACAAAATCAACTTTATGCCACAAAAACGTAGTATGGTCCTAAACTGTGCAACGGAACGTACATAAAAGTAATAGCAACTCAATCGGGACCAAGACGAAACTTTGGACGTCGACGTTTTCTATGTAGTCCAAATATTGACCGAGAAATAGGGGGGCAAAAATAATAATAAATATATATGTGAGATTACAAAGGTTGGCTCTGGCGAAGCCCGAGCACACCCAAATATATATGTGAGATAACAAAGGTTGTGCTTCATGCCGAAGGCAAAGCACACCCAATAATTCTAGGCAGATTATGCTAAAGTACTCCCAAGAAAAATGCAATCACTCAAGGACAATAAGTGGATGAAATGGGAAGTTCTGTAAAATGAACATAACATAAACACAAAATTGTGATCAAACATATACTTATCCGATTAATTAATATTAATAATTAAAAAAAAAGAAAAACGTTTAAATGTGTAAATATTTTTGGTCATTGTATACTACTTGAAATCGTTGCAGCTCAAACATTTGCACTTTATATTTTCCAAAATGGTTTAACTTTTGAATAGATACAGACCACTGCCTTTTTCTCCACTATTAGTAAGACTTGTACCGATGCCGGTGCCGCTGACTTTAATATCCCCAAAGCACACATTATCTACACACACACAGGGTCAACCACAAACTGGTTGGAGCAGTAGACAGACAACAGGTAACAAGTCAGTTCGGTCGGCAGTGGGTCCTTGTCGGGTGGTCGTGTACGGTCTGCTTCCTCTCCGTGTTTCTTTCTGCTCTCTTGCCGACATGCCAGCCCTTTTCTCCTCTCCGCGGCCATATTCCCCCAATTAATGACAGGACCTTTCCTGTCAGTCCATCCTCACTGTGCTACATCACACAAACACAATATACCATGATCGGAGCCTGAGTTCCCTAAAGCTTAAAATACATTTCCCCAAAGCACTGGCTAGGCTATTAGATGGGGCTACATCTCCTTCCTATACTTTCACAGTGTACTGTTTCTCTCCATTTCAACCCCCTGTTGATGAAATCCACATGGTCTTCTTGAGACCAAGGCTGACTTCCCATGTTTTCTTACATTTCTGCAAATTAAGTTACCCTCAACCATTCCGCCCTGATAATGCTAACAAAGTTAGCAAATCACTAAATGAGGACCTGAATAACTTGAATTAGAGGATAGTCACAGAACAAGTGTGCAAGAGCCCAGAGACTAAAGACAGAAAGGGGCTGTAGTGGTAAGTTTTTGTTTCTCATATTTGAATTGAAGAGATTGAGTTGCATGACTGTCATATTTCGATGTACGTTTGTATCATGTTGTTGATGTTAAATTTAAAATAGAGATTCTTTATGTACTATGACTTAGGTATTCAGCGCAGGATTGTTTGATTGGCTGTATGTGGATATGGCCAACAAGGAAGTCATCAAAAAGAGATGGGAATATTTTTGTAAAAATAAAGTTACTCTGGCTGATAAGGTCTTTTGTCTAATTTGGAAAGAATTTTCTGGACACTGTATTGACTTGGAACTCATGGAATTTGCTACCAAAATCAAATGTGCTCTTGAAAACATCACTTATTTTTGTGAATGTTCATGTATGAGTTTGTGTTGCGAGTGTTCATGCAGAGGACAAGAAACACATTTTGTGGGCTGGACCTTTCTGGAACTGTTGAGTCTTTCAGAGTAGTCGAATGAATATAATGTTCATTGTTAGTGAAAAACAAGTACACATACTCAATCTACATTACCATTATGATATATGTTGCCATGCAGGTTAGATCTGTTAAATTTATTGAACATATGAGTTTCTACGTTGTTTGAATCCGTTTCTTACATTTTTCTTTTTAATTATTGACATACTCAACATTTATTAATCCGTTTTATCTCATGGTTTCATGTCACCAGAAATTATATTCAAGTAGAACTTTTTAGCTTTTTAATGGTGTTCCTCCCATGGATGAAAAACTGTCTGCTTATGATTGAGTAATACAGTGCAGTATAGCCAAGAGAGAGTTCTCAGATTACTACTTGGTTTTCATTCCCTGGTGATTTCTCACTGTGGCAACAGCAGTGTTTCAGTTCCAAAGGTCAAAAGCAGGGAGTTCACAAAACATTACGATCCCAGCCCTATCATCAAGCCACTTGTACAAAGTATTGTAAAACTGAGTAAGTGCTTTGGCATCATGTGTCATAGATACAGAATTGTGGTGTAGATGTTTTGCGGGTTCATTTAATATCTTTATTTTGTCCCTGTTTGTATAGAATCTATCTTTATATGCACCCGGAAAAAAAGAATCTAGGGAGTATTTTGCTAGTTCTGTTGCAGTCAAAACTATAAATTGTAAAAAAATATATACAGAAATGCATTTTTAGGAGCACATGGCAACAATGTATTGCCTTTCATACATTCCTTGAAAACGACAGTTTTCCAACAGTTTATCTGACATCACATTTTCATTGTTGTAGCATAGCATTTTACAGCCTTTCTGAACCCATAACAAAGGTTTCTGTTATGTTATAGCTGCACATGTTTGAACTGGGTAATTGTGGGTGCCTGAGCATTTCACAGAGGTGGACTACCACCAACCAGCATGCCAGAGGTTCAGGAATGTTGGCAAACTATGAAGAAGGATTAGTAAAATGGGTTTTGTCTGAAAGAGATTTCTTGGTGGTATAAATATGGATCTGAAATTATAAAAATAAACAAGAATGCTTGTTTCACTATTAATTAAATATAATACTGTACCTCAGCTATGTTAAATATGTCCTTTCCCCTTTTTAAAAGACAGTTTAGATGGGTATGTTAAAACTAAACTAGAACGGTCAGTAGAAGGGAATGGGAAAGTGCCACTCAGTGTACAACTGTACATTGAATGCAGGTACCTGACAAACAGTTACCTTCTGCTACCTTGGTAGGATGAGGGGTGGCAGAGATGCACTGTACTGACACCCCAGCAGCAGCTTGGGTTTCCCCTTGCATACAGCAGATGTAATAGTCATCAGTGACAGGGTTTTGGCAAGTCACTCCCACTGATGACTTACCAGTAGTATGAGTACGGTATTAGTCATGTAAACACCTTGCTCTGATCTTTTTTAGTTTTTTAGGTGACATAGTCCACTTAAAATCTATCATTCAAAGCATGGACAATTCAAAAAAATATATATATATATATATATATAAATATAAAAATAAAAGAACCCAGCACATTTCCAGCAGCAAGCATAGAGTGGTAGGCTGGCATGTGTCACTGGGGTGGCTTGCTGATGATTGCGGTTGCATTGCAGCTTTGCATATTTAATTTTCTTCATTTACCAGATAATTTACTTTATCCAAAGAAAGCTACAAATCGGGCATATAGAAAGTACAGCAGAAGATCAAGGATCAGAATTGCATAGTTCTACAGTATTTCAGTGGTTAGAGTAAAGGGACCGTCTGTTTTTAGTAGACACATTGAATCTTGATTAAAGTAACTAGCGAATTAATGTATGGTGAACAAAGAATTAGTACAATTATAAGATCTCAACTACAGTCTCATAATAATGTCTAAATGACAGAATTTCATAGTAAAGTGCAGCAAAAAATTACATAAGTGCAACATCAAGCACCCATGGGTGCGATCTCTTGCCAGACGGTGTGAGAACAAGATTGTGAAAACAATGTGCATTGAAGGGATGCATTTCCAGGTATCGGTAAGAGTAATGAGCTGCTATAATACGTGTTGCTTTTGGTGACCGTAGGTTGCCAGGCAAAAGAGAAGTTAGTCGTTATTCACCACTGTGGGGCACGGAAGTAGAAGCACCACATAATGGGAATGCGAGGACCCTTCTTTTTGTGCAGGAACATCCATCTATATATTATCAGGTCAGGAGAAGACCTGATGTTGCAGATTAAGCACCCAAGTCACATACACAGACATCGGAGGCATGAGGGGGATTGTCCTGTGTGCCGCAGCAAATGCAAGAATTTGTGTCTGATCCTTGCGGCGACTGGCAGCTTAGTGGAGTGATCACAGCAGGGCAGTTGTGTGTGAGTACTTGGGGAGCTTACAGGTTAGAAGGGCGGCTGCATTCTAGACCATGTGCAGAGAATGCATGGAACATGCCAGTAGGCCAGCCAGAAGGGAATTACAGTAATCAAGACAGGAGAGGCTGCCACAAAAATGCTGCCAATAGTGATGGAGAGCTATCGTCCTGGAGAGGATTTGGCAGGGATAAATCATTCCGTCACCTTCACAATTGCTGAACGAGCAGTAAACCTAAATGTTTTCAGGGGAAATCCATATCGTATGATATAAGCTCCTTTGTTCTTCCTTTTCCTTGAGTTTACTGAAAGTCAGTAGCTCCCTTAGAGGTTTGCTTTCTTTAAAAACATGGTTTTATTGATGTGGCTTTTTCCATTCACTGATGTGTGCCCATTCGGGAAAAATTCTTACTGAAGTCTACTGAAACATATGCCATTTGTGTATGTGGTTAAAGTGATAATGAGCAACGTCATCTTTGTTGTCTCGCTCCTCATCACATCATCATATCCTCATCATATCAAACCTGCTCATATTTTCTTGACGATTGTGATTGGCCCGGTTCTATTCAGGTCACATGGAAACATGTTTGAATGAGAAGGTGGTCCGCATTATCTGCCAGAGTAAATAAAACATGAGCTTGCAGATTCTTTTGGTTCCCAGACCTGCTAAATATCTCAAATAACTGATCCAACTGACCGACCAACCTACTTTAACTATTTTCAAGGGTCTCCCATTGCAAGGTTAACCTACTATAAAGAGTATAGTTGCCTTCTAAAATGCACCAAACTAGCTATTCTACATTTGTCAAAGGATACTCTATGCAGGGCTGACAACTTTTCAAAAAACCTTGGCGTGAGATTTGGTAGCCCCCCCCCTGCGCAATTTTATATATTATATATAAATACTATCAGGGCCGGAGTGGGACCCATTTTCAGCCCGGCAGTGGCCAAAGCCAGCCCATCCCCTACCAGGGGCCGAGTCATACGTTGAAAAATCGTGGCTTAACCCGAATCTAGGACCTAGTCAAAGTTTTGGTGCGAGTGAGGTGAAATCGGAAATTCACGCAATTTTTGGCATAAATTTCAGTGCAAAATAGTTTTTTGAGCTTTCTGTAGGCTAATATAAACATTTTGTTGGACTCATATTGTAATATTTTGTGTAGGCTGTCATATTAGTTTACTTATCAGTCACACAGTAACTTAACACATATCGTTTTATTCGGTGTGAAAGAGAAAGCAAGCGATCTGCTGGACCAATTTATGAGCAGGCAGAGCAGCCCACCGTGAATTCTCCCGATGGCCACGCCGGGACTGAATAGGCCTACTATTAATAAATAAAAAATATTTTTGGGGGTGGTATCGGGGTGCTTTGGTCTTTCTTGGGGGTGCTGCGAGTTTTCGAGGCCGTTTACGCGTTAATGTTGCTTTACTCAGTGAACGTCGTCCGTACTGTTTACAACGTTAGCTTGGCTACTTGGTTGGTGTTGCCTTTTCATGGAAGGCCAATTGTGCCAAAACGTCTGAATTCTCGTACGTGTACAGACATCCATTTTTTACGTCTGTACACGGCCATTTTTTACGTATGTACACGTTTAAAATTGGGTGCTACCACTTCATTAGTTTCTGAGGGGAAACCAGATAATTATGGTTAAGAAATAGGCTAATATTTAAATTGTCAGTTGCATTTTCAACAACTGTAGGCTATTTTGTAAGCTACTGGTTACCTACTGAGAAAATAATTAAGCGTGTATTCTATATCATTCACATTTAAAAAAAGGTATGCATTTAAGTTAAGTAACTCAACTCTTTCTCGGCCCTATCTGAGGCAGAGATCTCTGACCTCATTCTCTCTCATCGCCCCACCTCCTGTCCCCTTGATCCAGTCCCCTCCCCTCTCCTTCAAACCATCTCTCCCTCCATCATAACATTCCCTCTCCATGTCCTCAACTCTTCTATTACTTCCAGCACTTTCCCCTCTGCCTTCAAACAGGCCAGAGTTAGACCCCTACTCAAAAAACCCTCCCTTAACCCAGCTGTCCTCCAGAACTACAGACCGGTATCACTTCTACCCTTCTTTTCTAAAACAATTGAACGCGCTGTATCTAACCAACTGTCAAACTTTCTCACTCAGAACAACCTGCTTGACCCCCACCAATCGGGCTTCAAGACGGGCCACTCCACTGAAACTACCCTCCTGTCGGTCACCACGGCCCTCCAGTCTGCCAGAGCGGCCTCGAGGTCATCCGTCATCATTCTGCTGGACCTCTCTGCAGCATTTGATACGGTTAACCATCAGATCCTGCTCGCCAGACTCTCCGAGATGGGCATCACTGGCACTGCACTTCAGTGGATCTCGTCCTACCTGTCGGGAAGATCCTACCAGGTCTCCTGGGGAGGCGATGTGTCTGACCCCCGCCAGCTCTCCACTGGCGTCCCACAGGGCTCCGTCCTTGGACCCCTCCTCTTCTCCCTGTACACCACCTCGCTTGGACCAATCATCACCTCCCATGGCTTCTCCTACCACTGCTACGCTGACGACACCCAGCTCTACCTGTCGTTCCCCCCGACCGATCCGGGGATCTCAGCCAGGATTGAGGCCTGCCTCACAGACATCTCTGCCTGGATGACCAAGCACCACCTCCAGCTGAACCTCGCCAAAACTGAACTCCTCATCATCCCGGCCAAACCGTCCATCTCCCATGACCTCTCAATCACCCTGGGATCAGCAACGGTGACCCCTTCGTCCTCTGCCAGGAACCTCGGGGTTACCATGGATGACGAGCTCTCCCTCACAGCCCACATCGCTGCTGTCTCCCGGTCGTGTAGATTCACCCTCTACAACATCCGGAAGATCAGGAGATACCTGTTTGAGCACTCCACCCAGCTGCTGGTCCAGGCACTTGTCCTCTCCAAGTTGGACTACTGCAACTCGCTGCTCGCCGGGCTCCCAGCATGCGCAACCCGCCCTCTCCAGAGGATTCAGAACGCAGCGGCCCGTCTGGTCTTCAACCTACCCAGACGCTCCCATGTTACCCCGCTCCTCGTCTCCCTTCACTGGCTGCCCGTCACGGCCCGTATCAGATTCAAGACCCTGGTACTGACCTTCCGAGCGGTGAATGGGACTGCACCCGACTACATCAAGTCTCTCCTCCAGCCCTACACCCCCTCCCGCCACCTTCGGTCGGTCACCACGGCCCTCCAGTCTGCCAGAGCGGCCTCGAGGTCATCCGTCATCATTCTGCTGGACCTCTCTGCAGCATTTGATACGGTTAACCATCAGATCCTGCTCGCCAGACTCTCCGAGATGGGCATCACTGGCACTGCACTTCAGTGGATCTCGTCCTACCTGTCGGGAAGATCCTACCAGGTCTCCTGGGGAGGCGATGTGTCTGACCCCCGCCAGCTCTCCACTGGCGTCCCACAGGGCTCCGTCCTTGGACCCCTCCTCTTCTCCCTGTACACCACCTCGCTTGGACCAATCATCACCTCCCATGGCTTCTCCTACCACTGCTACGCTGACGACACCCAGCTCTACCTGTCGTTCCCCCCGACCGATCCGGGGATCTCAGCCAGGATTGAGGCCTGCCTCACAGACATCTCTGCCTGGATGACCAAGCACCACCTCCAGCTGAACCTCGCCAAAACTGAACTCCTCATCATCCCGGCCAAACCGTCCATCTCCCATGACCTCTCAATCACCCTGGGATCAGCAACGGTGACCCCTTCGTCCTCTGCCAGGAACCTCGGGGTTACCATGGATGACGAGCTCTCCCTCACAGCCCACATCGCTGCTGTCTCCCGGTCGTGTAGATTCACCCTCTACAACATCCGGAAGATCAGGAGATACCTGTTTGAGCACTCCACCCAGCTGCTGGTCCAGGCACTTGTCCTCTCCAAGTTGGACTACTGCAACTCGCTGCTCGCCGGGCTCCCAGCATGCGCAACCCGCCCTCTCCAGAGGATTCAGAACGCAGCGGCCCGTCTGGTCTTCAACCTACCCAGACGCTCCCATGTTACCCCGCTCCTCGTCTCCCTTCACTGGCTGCCCGTCACGGCCCGTATCAGATTCAAGACCCTGGTACTGACCTTCCGAGCGGTGAATGGGACTGCACCCGACTACATCAAGTCTCTCCTCCAGCCCTACACCCCCTCCCGCCACCTTCGGTCCTCCTCGGACAACCGTCTGGTGGTCCCACCGCTCAAGACCGCCCGGTCCCAACACAAGCTCTTCCCCTGTCTGGCCCCCCAGTGGTGGAATCAACTCCCCACCTCCATCAGAGACACTGACTGTCTCCCCACCTTCAAGAATAGGCTCAAGACACACTTGTTCCGGGAATACAACGGTACCTAGGAAAGATCTGCTGGACATGATGTTAGTTTCTTCCAGGATCACAAGGACTCTTACTTAGAGAGCTGCTGCTCTTGTCGGTTAGCTGTAACTGATTAAAATTATTGTACTCGCTGTGAGGTAGTTTACTGTTGTTTGCTCTTCCACAGGTGCACTTTTAGATTCATGTTGTCCAATTGTAACTTGTTTAACTTCATGCTCTTATGATTTTTCCCTTTGGCACTTATTTTTGGTTTTTTTCACAATGTATGATTCATGTTTGACTACTTGCAATGTTGGGGATATCTCGTTGTTATGATCAGTGACCTATGCACTTTTGTAAAGCTCTCTCTTGGAAGTCGCTTTGGATAAAAGCGTCTGCTAAATGAATAAATGTAAATGTAAATGTAAGTAACAAGGTATAGGTGTTATATAGGTGTTATATAGCACCTTTTTAGCGTGAGATATACAAGGTGTGGCGTGAAAGCGTGTGAAAACATGAAAACACGCTCACACGGCGTGAGAGTTGGTAGCCCTGACTATGTATTGTTTTAAAGACTAAGACCAACTTCCTTGTTCAATGGAGTCCCACAAGTTGTGGTTGTCTGTGATTAATGATGTTACTTGAAGATTGATCTCTGATGTATCTGCTACAGGTTACCTCACCTCTGTTCCTCTGTCTTTTGGTTTGCAGATTCTAATTCATTTATGGACAGAAGCATCGGCAGAAGTTCAGACAGATGCGAGAGAAGCCATCTGTTTGTGTCAGTAAGTGTGTTTTCTTTGTGTGTGTATGTGTGTGTGTGTGCACGCACACGTGTTTGCACATTGTCATTTCTTATGTTAATCATTTGACAGGGGGAGTTTTTATTGACACAGCACTCTCATGTTTCCTGAATGGATATAGGTCAGTTTGAAGTTTTTCCTTACTGCTAGCTCACTGGACTGACTGGGGGTGAGTCAACACGTTAGTAAATTTGGTACAAATACCGGCAGGGCACACATTTTAAGGCATTTGTGATGCATTGTGGTGCAGCATTGTTTGATTATACATATACTTTTCCTCTTAATAATTTAGTATGAGTTGATCTGATAGCAAAATTAGTTTTAAACCAAATGGACTCTGGTTTATAAGTCTATACTGGAAAGTAAGATGATATGCATGATTTGACTACAGGACAGCTATAAAATAAAATAAAACACAAAAAACTTGCGGAGGTATGAGGTTTCCCAAAAATAACATTTAATGTTCAGTTGACACCTTTTATACAAACGTCTTTTTAAAATGTAAGCTAATATGGAAAGATATTCATCTAAACTGATATTTCATTAAATTAATTTAAGTAGCCTAATCCAAGATGGCACACGTCTTTTCCGGATCACCAATATTTCTACCTACCTGAAGTTCTTTGGAAAAAGTAAATTCATTTTACTATGTAGAACAGGTTTTTTAAATGGCAGGTTCACTTCTGAGGCAACACATGTGTTGTGTAGTAATAGTGACCACTGAAAAGGCTGACATACTTATTTGATCAATCGGTTATAACAGATATTTGAATTATGAGTAAAAAAAAATCAAATACACATATACATTATCAGATGCATTGTTAAATGTTGGTGTATGAATACTCCTAAGAGGTTAACATTTGTCTTAGAGGGACACAGTTCCGTTTTTTTAGTTGACCTTTCAAATACAGTATTTCATTATCAATCAACACAAAAATATGCATTTTGTCTTTTAGACTTTGACAAAAAGTTATACTATTACTGTTAAAACTTTTCTTGCACTGTTTTTACTTATTCAGTCCAATAAAGGTTTAGTCCTCATTTACAATAATAAAAAACGAACATGTACTGCGTTTTTCTTTAAGCCTGTCAATCTAGGTTGTTACTGTACAGCCATGGTGCGAATTATACAATTATTATACAACAATCATACAACTTCTTCTCTAGGGTGTAAAGGATACCTCATAGCGCGCAGGCGAACTAAAGTCTTACAATCCCTACAGTATCTTGCTTGTTTAACATCGTGTCTGCTGTCTGTTGATGATAATAAATCCAATCCACAAGCTCATGGGGTACGTACTACACAACTTTTGGAGTCAGTGGTCACCAACAAAGAATTGTAAAGCAAAACTGGCAGCAAAGTCAGACCCACACACACAGACAGCAGACCATTTCCGCTCAAACACAGACCCACACATTGCTGTACCAGGACAAAATACACATTACAGGTAACAATCTTTTTTTTAATGACCCCCAAGACCTGTTGTTTTTACCTCTTTTTTAGTCTTAATTAGGGGGAATCACCTATAGTTAGGGCCCCGGTTGGACGTTTGAATGTCTTTTTATTAAGGCTTTGTGCAGTGTTTCTCATAACAGACAACAAACATCAATAATCAAACATAATTTAGCAAACATGAATTATTGGCATAGCCAGAATATTTGTGGAAAGTGTGGCAAGATGAACCAAACTGAACAGAAAAGGGTTGTACTAAACCAAAGTGTGTACCATGTGGTAAGCCCTCTTGTTTAACAGATACTACTGCCCTTTGGCCGTCAGCTGTTTTTCATACATTTTTTAAGTCTGTTTTTCATTTCCTTCTGAGGGGGAATCGTGTATCATCTTCAGGGTTCTCTGAGAATGGAGAAATCCATTCCACTTGATTGGTTAAAATGGAGTGCACTGTTGGGGCCATGCATTTGTTTTTGGCACCATCTGTCTTTCATTTGTATCTTTATATTTTGCTGTAGACAGTAACTGAAGCTCAATGTCAATGCAAATGCAGGTGGTAAAATCTATCAAACACCTTCCCCAAAAATGTGGGGCATAACAAAATTAGATGGTCACAAACAAGGCCTGGTTAACTGTGCATGAAAAGTACCCATACAAGCCTGGAAAGTTCTGGAACAGTAGTAGGGACAGAGGAGATTAAAATGAATGTAAACCAGGCGGAGGAAAGAGGATTTGCCTGTTGAAATAAATAAATAAATGGCCATTATCCATCTGTAAAACATGGTTGGAGGTGTAAAAGTGCTTGCCTCATAAGTTCAAGGTTCCAGTTACTACTGTCATTACTCCACAGTTCATCCCCTCAGTTTTTTGCATAGCTATCACATTTGTTGGCAGAAGTGTATTGTGGGGTAACGTGTGTATTGTGACTTACCAGACTTTGACCAAGGTGCAACCTTTTTTGAATTACTACTTTTTGGTGAAGTAATCCTAACCCACACAAGGTATAATTACAAACCCTCAACTGACAATATATTGCTAACCATAGGGCAGTGTCGAAATGAAATCCTAATTCTGGGATTATTGAACCAACATGCTATTTTCTAAATAGGCAAGAAAATGTTTACTTTAGGGCATTAAGGGTATTTATATAATCGTTAACACTCATAATGAAGCACAGATTGTTCAGAATGGTACTGCAGATAAGCCCATGAAGATTGTCCGTACCATTGCGAGGTTGCCATAACTGAATCAATTTATGTGCATGCCACGACCAACCAACAAAGGAAGTACAGCTGCACTTATCCATGTGCTGTCTACATTCACGTATTTCATGTCATTGATGAAACACACTTAGAGCAGTTATTTGAAAAACTCTGTGTGTTTATCAATGATACTTGTTTATGTTTATATGTTTATCAATGATAATTGTTCACACAGTCCCTTGGTAGCCAGTGGCAAAGTATGGGGGTGTGCCTGTGACCCTAGAGTTAGTTTGCATTTTTTGTTGCATCAGTTGCATTTTCTTCTCAACAAATGCTAAGCATTAGAGCATTACTATGTTAATTATTTACCCCTCTTGACCTCTGGTTGTTGCACTTTGCAATTAACCACTAGGTGGCAGACTAAATATAGCTTTGTGCTGTCCAATCCTAGCCATATCTTCATCTGATATTGAAATATGTTAGCATTGTAGCCTCACCTAGCCATCCAAGATCCAACTTGATAAAATTATATCTGGAGATTATCCAAATATTACTTTGTCTTACACAAATATGCTTTATTAAAGAGTGTTATGGTTAGGCTTATACTCTTTCTATTCCACTCTGGGCATACATTACATATTGAATGTTAGAGTGCACCATTGTGAAAAAGACACTGTATATTATATATTTTACTAGAATTTTTGCTTGGTAGCAAAAAAGGCGTTGCGAAATTTATTTCTCAAAATGAACCACTTCCTTAATCACATTTCCTGTCACCATGTCTCACCAGAGCTAAATAAGTGAGTAACTTGACATCACTGTCATTCAAGGGCCCTGGAAACTAGACATGGAGAAAAACGGTCAAAGTCAACATGTCGAAACAAACAACAACAGCAAGACATACAATTCCAAAGGCCACCCCAAAGAGGTGAGTATGTATGGCTGGATAAGCACAATAGTTGTTTTTTCCTCACCCCGTCACCATATCAACTGATACATCTGTCAATCATTAACATGTAAAAAGGAGGTGGTTGAGATAACAATATGGGATGAAGCTGTGTCTAGGAATGCTAGTAACCTCATTACAGACTATTATACCCCTTGACCCTGACCCATGCTGATAATCAGATGTGATTATTATTATTTACTCTATGTACAGTGTCTTACGGTTAATTATGCAATTCAGGACATGCTGATAAAAAAAACTCATAATGTGGTTTTATGCAATACCACTTGTTTTAACGGAGCAATTTAAGATGTATTGAATCTGTTCCATGGGGATGCTGGAGAAATAACGTTTTTTTCCCTTTTCACACGCTTAAACATCCTCTCAACTCCACAGACACAAAGTCACTAAGGATGTCATTTTTAACACTCCATGTGTTTGTACACAGATCAATCATATCCTATTATAGTTTCTGACAAGTACTTAGATAGCTTTTAACTGACAACTATATTAACAGACCTGTTGCACTTCATCCGGAAATACCTTATTTAGGTTTTCTGTACAGACTATGATATAAGTAAGTGATAGAAGTAAAAGCCAACTGTTGCTTAACATACCTGTAATTTCTTCAATTTATTTTATCCAACATTGATACAAATATACAGTATGACATTACCTTATTCTTGCCTTATAATGTCACATTATGGTCATAGAGGAAGTCAATTAATATTTAATGTATTTCCTCTGTCAGTATTTAATGAATGCTATTTCTGTGCAATGACAAGTTATCTTTTAACACTATTATTGGAATTATAGCCCCAGGTTGCATTTTACACAAATCAGGACCATTTGTAACCCTCTATCACTGTTAAATCTAAAAAGTAAGGTAGAAGTATGTGAGGGGAGGAAGGGGGTAATTAATACAACAATAAAAAAAACATATGCAGTACACTTGTGCAAAACCAAAAAATACATAAGACAGGTAATTCAATTCCAAAGTCGTTTAGAATACCACACAAAGCTGTATGTCAGGATGACAAAATGATAAAGGGTAATAGATAATGTAAATCAGTGGTATTTGGGATTTTTCAAGCCATTTGTATGTACTGTAAATGCATGTATTGGAATCCTACACATAAATGCAGTCACTAAGAGAAACCTTGAGTTTGAGGCTATCCATCTTTTTTCAATCCTCACACATAGTAGGCGTGCTTGGAGTCCCTATTCCTGTCATTTCAAACAACAAACTTTTTACCATTCTGCTGGCATTCACTTGATCTGTAATTTTTTGTCCAGGCTGTAGGCTGCTTCCTTCTTTACCGTATGTCCTTGAGACTCAAGGACATCTGAGTCAAGGACATATGAAGCAGCCTACAGATGGGCCATCATTTTTGGCAGTGACACATTTTGTGTTTAGCAAAGTATGCTGGTTCAGGATTTGTAGATAATTTTTTTCTCGTGTTTCTATGGAATACTGGAAAACAATAACACACATTTCATAGGTTTTAAAAGCTTTTAGTGGTGAAAAGGTTAGATATATGGAAACACCCCCCTCTTTTACAGCAATCAATCTGCTTTTAAAATCCAATTCTGAGGATATTACTTTGTGAAATTATGTTAACAGTCATTTGATGCCATGGCCCAAAAACGGTGAAATGTGGGTTTTTGTGATGAATTTTGTTGGTCAATAAAGCTTTTATTTAAAATCCATCTGATCACTCAGCACAATAATTGAGTAGCAATGTGAATCAACACCACAACAACTGAAGCAGCAAACTTTGCAAACCCAAAATGTATGTCACTGCCAATACATTTGGACACAACTGTTTATTTGAATGCCCACGTGGAATGGCCTTACTACCCTTGTTTGAAATTTCACCTTGATTGATCTAAAAATACAGTTCTGTGCCATAACGATCCCTAACTGTTTTGTACGCAGTATGCAGTGTATGTGTTTGTATGTATATTTTTTCTGTATGACCTCATACAGTATGTGTATTACCCTGCAGAAAATCACAGCATGCCTGGTGAGTGCAGCCTTCTTCAGTGCTCTGGGGTCATCTTATCTCTATGGTTATAACCTTTCAGTCGTCAACGCTCCAGCATTGGTGAGTCTAACTATTGGATACTATTGTTGATAGCCCTGTTGGAGGGTTGGGGCTTGTCATTTATGTTCTCATCCAAGGCCTTGTTTACACATCATGATATATTGCACCAACTAATAATATGGGAACATTGAAACAATATGCCTATGACATCTAACAGCAACTTCAAAGGCTCAGAACACAAGATCATTGGAGAGTGCCAAATGCATTTTTAGTGCATAGAATCATGATTGCTGCTTGATTGGAAAACATCACATTTTAATCACATTTATTTCCTGACCTCCCTGTTAACAAACCAAAATGGCTGCAATTAAACCTTGTGAATAGATTATTGAGAAAGAAGGAAAAACACCAAAAGAACCAAACATCCACTCAATTCCAACCTGCCCATTTGGGAATTTGATGAGATGAGATTGGTTTGTAGCAAGTGTCATAGTCTTTACATAATCACCCAAACCTCTGTCAAGCTTTTTTCACAGAGCCCATCAAGCAGCTCAATGATAGGGATTATAAACAACATTAGAGAGGACCCATTTTGAGTTTGCGACATGTGTATGGAATGCACAATACAGAGACTCAGATACATTTTTGTATTGCTAGCAAGAATGAGTTGTGGCTACTCAATGGTAAAATATCAAATTCATTATTGTATTTCGCAGAACATTCAACAGAATGTAGACACTTACAGTCTCAGTGGGTACACTGCTCAGCAATCATTCTTGGGTGGTTCTTGGCTTTAGGGACCAGGCAGAATGACTGCCATGGAATTAGGCATTCCACTATATTTCTTGAATAGGAAATTAAACTCCCCATTAGTTGGTTAATTTGGTATCCAGAGACATGGCCTATCTTGTCCATAGTTTTTTCCCCCCGATCTATTTCATTGACACACAAACATTCAAACTTAAATTTGAGAATATTCAACGCTCACATGCTAGACATAATTTCAATATAATAATTGAATTTAAACATTAAGCACACAGACAACAATAAATAATATGGCCAAGCACATACTGTACAGAAGTCATTGATAGTTTTGGTCTTTACATTTATAAGAAACATATATTGGTGGATGGCGTTTGGAAGGAAAAGTTCAAATAAAATAAAGTGAAGCTGGAGGAAATGCGGGTTATTGCTACCCTGCAGGAGAGATGTTGCAGTAGTGTAATTTATTTTCTATTGATTTTGTGCAAGCTTTAAACCTGTTTTATAGGAAAGGTAACCTTAAATGACTTATTTTGGGATTTGGCTCTATATCATTTCTTTCCTCTTCAGACAAAAATAAGTACGGCAATATTTTATCGGCACATCTGGAATATGGTTCATTGTCATTTCATTGTCATTTCTCACATGTGACAATTAACTATTCTTGTCACGCCCCCACTAGATTCCCCAGTCATTCCACTACAGCACTCACCCTCTCCAGAGTACTAATCACCATCACCTGTTCCTCATCAGCAAGCTCCACCAGGGGGGTATTCCAGGTAGCCGGTTTTGTGAAAACTCTGAGTTGTTTAACCCTGAAAACAGGCAAACTCCGAGGTTTCCGTTCCAGAAAGAGAGGTAACGAAACCTTTTGGTAAGTTGCCATGGTAACTTACGCTGTGAAACTAACCTGGTCGCTAGCAGGTTAGTTCCATGCCAAACTCTGAGTTTTACCTATCCCCTCCCACTTTCTGAGTTTATTAGCGTTGGAAGACATGGGATATCGTTTCCTGGTTCAGCCGAGCGATCTCGAACAAAATTAAATTCGCTTAGTTATACGCCAGGAGACGATTTTAAGACTGCGATTTGATGTGCTTTAATTCCCTGATGAATGCCTAAGTTAACGTTACCGTTTCCCGTCACAATCTGTAATTTATTTGAGCAAGATTCTCAGCCCTTGGGTCTTCATCGCTAGTGTTATACGCCGTGGACGTGCACACAGAATTGACCAAAAGCTTTTTGGCACTGAAATAAAGACAAATCATTGAAATTGTAGGATTTGGTCTTCTTCGTTGCCTACAAATACAATTTAACAATGAGTAGCCTAGGCCTAGCCTTGGTTTGAAGGAAGATGGGAAACTGAACAGTGTATTAACATTAACCAAATAATGCCAATAGCCTACCAATTGCAGTTATTTGACTCTTTGGGTTAAATCAAAGCAAGAATGGTCAAATTAAGGTGAAATAATATAATCATGTAATCATATTGCAAATGAATGAAATCAATGAAGGTTAACTAGGCCTACTGGCCTACATGGTTAACTGGCCTACATGACTATTGTAAACCAGAGATACAAAGCCAGAGCTGAGGAGAAGGTCTCAGGAGATCAATCATCCACAGAAAAATACTTCACAATTCCTTTTAATACCCAAGAACAACTACAATCACACCACAATCTTGACCCTTTCTTATCAACATGACAATGCTACAGTAAGTTACACAATGAGATGTGAGAGCCATCAAGTTGAGACTCCATCCAGTAACTCCATAGTTTACCATATGAGAGGTGGGGGCAGGTTGATACCTTAAAAGGTCAGACTTTATTCTTCTGCCCTAAGTACACCATATCTTGGTCAAAATAGAAATTCAGCAAATTCAACAATTAATATAGGTTATTGTTCCTACAAATAACATCACCTGTGACCATGCATCCTCCCGTAACTGGAGTTCCAGTAAATCTTTTTCGAGATGAGTCTTTATTCGTCTACCCTAAGTAGGCCTACACCATCTTTTGGTCAGTTTTTGGCACTTTCTTCATGAGGTACAGTTTGTACAACTCATTTATTTGTAACTATATACAAATACATGAGATTACATTAGCTACATTTCACAGTTCCACATGCAAAATACACCTGCCATTAAATGAACATCTCACTGTAGTATCCATTCTCTGTTCAACAGGATTAGAATGTGCACATCGTTTTTATACAATGTAAATAATAGTAGGCTACATGGGGAGTCTACCAGCTACCACATAATTCTCTGCATCCATTTCTGCGGCAGCAGTCAATGTCTTTTCGTCATCATCATCTTTTGATGGAAAGCATTATGTTGGGGGAAATAGGCACCAATTGATATTTAATTAGTATCATGTCGAATATGATTAAAACCAAGGTGACATCGAGGCTACAATCACAAGCGTATAGCCTAAGCAAACTATGCATTAGCCTACCTGTTCGTAGTATGTTTTTATATTTAATAAAACATTGAACATGCTATTTTATTAAGGCCACCGCTTTTTCTCCTGTAGCCTAATATTAACGGACAGTGGGGTTAAATGTTCAATGTATGGACTGGCTATTACATTCAAATGTATGCTCGGCAGCAATTGTCTCCCACGCCACTTGCATACACTTCTACAGCCGTGTTGCTTTTTTCCGGAAAATGTACTCGACCATTAGCACAAAATAAAACTTGAATCTGAAGTTTGGTGAAGTAGGACAACGTTTTTTGTCGCCGGGTGCCATGGTGGATCCTAGTATCGGAGCTCCATTGATGTTGGCTTTCAATAGTTCTCATGCCCGCGCTTAACTCTGAGTTGACGTACTCCGAGTTGAGTTAACTAATTCATATCAGCCTATCTGGAACCAAATTCTCAGTTTCCCATGTTAGAGTAACTCAACTCAGAGTTCAGGGTTAATCTCAGAGTTTGTTAAACCCGCTACCTGGAATACCCCCCAGTACTTCAGCACACACCTCTATTACTCAATGTCTAACCTTGAACATGGTAAAGGACTCCTTACCTGCTCGACTTAAAATGATTAGCAGCGTAAGCTTAGTTATTCTGTCTCCCACGTTTGTCTCCAGCGTTCTCCTCATCTTCGTGCCTGTACCTCGTCCAATAAACTACCGGTCACACTAGTCATCTGTCTTTGGGTCTGGTTTATCCTGACAATTGCAACCTACCAAAGAGCATACATAACTGTCTTGAATGCTACAATCCATGAATGATTGCGTGACAACTAGAGATCTTGTTATCTGTCAATAATAACTCAAAGGTTATGCAAAGGTCTGTGCCAATAACAAAAAAGGCTTTCATAATTTATCAATCAGTTGTGAATTATAAATTGCTTTGCTAAGTGACTTTCCCTCTCTCCCTCTCATATGCACAGTATATACAGGACTTCTACAATAAGACCTGGATTGAGCGATATGGAGAACCAATCGGAGAGGAGACAGTGAAATTGCTGTGGTCCATCACAGTTTCTATATTTGCCATCGGAGGCCTAATTGGAACACTTGCTGTCTCCTTTCTTATTAAAGTAATCGGAAGGTAGGTTGGACGTTAATGTAATATATAACGAAAAGTGCACTTTTGGGTTAAATCAAACAAAGACACATGACCCTGGAGAGATTCGGTCCCCAATGCAGTTTATTCCATTTTTGTTCTCCCCTTTGTCTATAACCCATAGTCACATGTTCTAATTTATGCAAAATAATATTCATAAGTACGTTTTTGAGAAAAGACCGTAACAAGTGTAATATCTTTGGTAAAACCCCAGAGTTAGGGCACTGGTGGACGTTTGAATGTATTTTTATTTAGGGCTTTGTGTCTCATAACAGAAAACAAAACAAAAATCAATTATCAAACATAATTTAGCTAACATGAATTATCGGCATAGCCAGAACATTTGTGGCAAGTGTGGCAAGATTAACCAAACTGAACAGAAAAGTGTTGTACTAAACTAGTGTACCATGTGGTAAGCCCTCTTGTTAACAGATACTACTGCCCTTTGGCCGTCAGCTGTTTTTCATACATTTTTAAAGTATGTGTTTCATTTCGTTCTGAGGGGGAATCTTGTAAAACCATTTTTACATGAACAGTCCATTAAGTGAGATGTTTGGCTTCATGCCAAGGTCCCTAGTTCCCTTCTAATCTGTCATTGGAGAGACTGGTGGGTGTTGGGTTTTGGACAGGACCTAAGTGTCTTACAGACACATTCAAATGTGTAAACGGGGAAGACTTTTAGCTCCAGCACAGCTCTGGCTTTATTTAATGTAAGCTACTGTATTCAGGTGCTGTTTAGTGTAACATACACACCATGAAAAATGGCAGGGAGCTTTAATATTCATTATAGTCTACTGGGTCAGTAATGATCATGGCACAGATATGAAATTATACCACAAAGTGTAAGTAGCTTCTTGAGTCGTGCTCTGTCTACTGTCTCAGGACATTTTATGTACATAATATACTCTCAGGATTGTAGAGCAAAATTATCTACAACAGAGGGTCATTGTCTGTATCAAACCCAACAGAGTTAACATTGGTATACTGCTCTAGGAATTTGTGTGCAACCTTTGTGTATGTGCTTGCTGAAGTTCAAACAATCCAGCAGATTTCATAGCATTAAAAATGCCCAAATAAATCTCAGAACCAGACAGATTCCTTTTCATTTAAGTTTGATTTTCAGTTTATTCATGCTGATGATTAGATCATTTCAACTGTCCGTCATCATCAACTCTTGTTTTCAAGCTGAAGATTGAGAATACAATGCTAGCAGCAGGCTCCGTGTGACTTTGCCCCCATCCTTACAGTGCAGGTGCTCAGTAGCTGAGAATATCCTTAGCGTCGACATGAGAGGTAGTTCTTCTCGTCAAAGCCCATAATGATTCAGCAGAGTTAGATTCCCCCAGTTGCAACTCTTGAATTATGAACTGGGGTAGAGGGTGATAATGTAAACCCTAGTGGCATGTTGACACCAGCAAGCAATCTTTCCTTGTTTACCGTAAATCCTTAGGGAGCTAGGTGAGTGAGCAAGAGAGAGAGAATGGCTAGACAACCACTTGCTGTAATGAAAGTCAAGGTGTTAAAGTCCCTCAGCGTCATTTATCTCACATTTCTATCAGTAAGAATGTTTTTATGATTGCATAAAAGCATAGCCAGAATGGCCACAACGCAATCTAAAAAATCCTGTATCTCTGAGATTAAAGAGCCGCAGTGAAGAATGCTGTCTCACTATTGTGTAAATAAGGGGATTTGTCTTTGCCCCAAGAGAAATTGTCCATAATAGCCTTATGGATATGATCCACAAACACTAATTTGTTATATGTTTCAAATTGGGTTGATTTACTTTCAGCATGGCTTAAACTCACTTTGCGAATGTACAAACGTGGTAAAGTAAGAACATATTGTGAGGAATGCAAAGTGCTATCTTTGAACATAATGAAAGTAAATCAAGCATGTCGACAGTGGAGTATGTGAAAATAAGCCGTGGGAAATTAAGGACTACATGCATTATGTATTTTAAATACCTTTTAACATTAACTGTAACAACTCATGGCTACTGGAAAAAAGAGTAAACATACTATAGAAATTCTTATTTTTTAGTTTTCTTGATGCATTATTTGACAATTACAAAAACAAGTTCATCATCAAACTGGTAGGGCAAATTACATTTTCAGAAATCAAAGAAGTCCATTCTAATTTATAATCGCCCATGGCCTGGTCCAGATTTCATTGTCTAGTGTTCTTACCTGACAGTATATTTGTATGATACGTAGAATACTTCAGTTCAGTACATATACTGTTATGGGTTGATTTGCTTTGGTTTTCCAGACAGAAATCTGTAGCCTGCCAGCAGAGTTGGGGATTGGTCTTGGTCTGATCTATGTGATTCTGTCTGCCTTAGCACAGTTGGGTTGACACTATGGTGTTGAAAGGACTTTGATCTAGTACAAATATTACATTCACAGGGTTATTGGAAATAAACAATTAGCAATGGAAGGTGTACACAAGTCGAGCACAACAGAGACTAAGGCTATGGCCCATTTTCAGGTCATGGGATCCAGCAATAACATTTCAGTTGAAAAGGTGACTATGGGACATTATGAGAAAGAGCAACAAACTCAGTTGTTTCAAGTAATATTATTTTATGATTGCTAGGGAAACAGCAATGGTGGGTGCCAGAGAACCTCACCATGAACTACACATAGATTTATGGAGTTTGTTATCCATGTAACCCACTGAATACACATCTAATCACACCGAGAGCCATAAAAAAATCTTCAAATGAGAGCTATGACAAAATGAACCTCCCAAATAACTACATTTACATTTCATTATTTGGGGTTTACTGTAAGACTTCAATAAACAGACTGATTGTCAGCAAAATGAATTCATTAAAAGTAATTTATATATGAGACCAGAATAGGTAGAATTCTAAAACCATATACAAATAGGAACCCTGATAATATCAGCAAATTACCCTAAAGTTAAGGATTATTAGTTAGTAGTTCACAGTGCTATCTCACATCCAAGATGGCGCCGACGATGGCTGCCTCGGTGGTTCGGTGCGCTGTGTTTTGTCTTGTTTTGTCTGTTAATTCAGTGTTCTGCCAAAATATCCGGGGTTCTCTAACAAGAGAAACACTGCTAAACTTTAGGACTACAACTCCTGCGGGTTTATTTCCCACTTTTCTGCTTCCAGCGGCAGAATTAGTGGGAATTATAGTCAAGGCCACCCTCGGCTTTGTGCTAGCAGCGAAGCATCGTAGGAGAGGTAAGCGTGCCGGAGCCTTGGTGCGACTCCGCAGGCGCGGAACACGCACAGCGTTACCGGGGATATTTCTCTCCAACGTGCGTTCGCTGAGCAACAAACTGGACGAACTTCAGCTACTGGGGTGGAAAAACAGAGACTTTCATTCATCTTCCGTTTTGTGCTTCACGGAGACATGGCTGAGTGAACTGATCCCGGACTCTGCGCTACAGCTAGCAGGTTTCAAACTGCTGAGAGCGGATCGTGACTCCCTGCTCTCTGGCAAAACGAAAGGCGGTGGTATCTGTTTTTTTATTAACAGTGGCTGGTGTGAAGATGTGACAGTGATCCTGCAGCACTGTTCTCCTGATCTGGAATCATTTTTTATAAACTGTAAACCTTTTTACTCGCCACGTGAGTTTGCTTCATTCATACTGGTCGGCGTTTACATGCCGCCTCAGGCTAGCACCAATGAGGCTCAACGTGTGCTCGCTAGCCAGATATTGTGTGTGGAGCATGAAAATCCGGATTCCTTGGTTATTGTGCTAGGCGACTTTAACAAAGGCAATCTCACTCAAGAACTCCCCAAGTACAGACAATTCATCAAATGTCCTACCAGAGAAGGGAACACTTTGGATCACTGCTACTCTACAATCAGTAAAGCATACCATGCGGTCCCCTGTGCAGCACTGGGTCACTCAGACCACGTCATGGTCCACCTGATTCCTGCATACAGGCAGAAGCTAAAGCGCTGTAAGCCTGTTGTGAGGACATCGAAACAGTGGACCAGTGAGGCTATGGAGGATCTGCGGGCGTGCTTGGACTGCACTGACTGGGATATGTTCATGACTGCCTCCAATAGTTTGGATGAGCTCACAGAGGCTGTGACGTCATACATCAGCTTCTGTGAGGACTGCTGTATACCAACACGCACCAGGGTGAGCTACAACAACGACAAACCCTGGTTTACAGCTAAACTCAGAAGGCTGAGGCTGGACAAAGAGGACGCTTTTAGGAGTGGGGACAAGGACAGATTCAAGGAGTCGAAGAACAGGTTTAGCAAGGCTGTGAGGGAGGATAAACGACTGTACTCAGAGAGGCTGAAGCGTCAGTTCTCTGCTAACGACTCTGATTCTGTCTGGAGAGGGCTCAGGCAGATCACCAACTACAAGCCCAGAGCCCCCCACTCCACTAACGACTCACGCCTGGCCAATGACCTGAACGAGTTCTACTGTCGCTTTGAAAGACAATTGGAATCCCCTGAACTATCCCTTCCCTCCCCCCCCTTCCCACCAACTCTGTGACGTCACTCTCCATTCAGGAAGGGGAAGTAAACAGACTTTTCAAGAGGCAGAACCCACGCAAAGCAGCTGGGCCGGACGCTGTCTCCCCTGCCACCCTTAAGAACTGTGCTTACCAGCTGTCTCCGGTGTTCACCTACATCTTTAACACCTCCCTGGAGACATGCCATGTGCCAGCCTGTCTCAAGGCCTCCACCATCATCCCTGTGCCCAAAAAGCCCAGGCCAACTGGACATAATGACTACAGACCTGTCGCCCTGACCTCTGTGGTAATGAAGTCTTTTGAGCGCCTAGTGCTGGCACACCTCAAATCAATCACAGACCCCCTTCTGGACCCCATGCAGTTTGCCTACAGAGCCAACAGGTCTGTGGACGATGCAGTCAACATGGCCCTCCACTTCACCCTACAGCACCTGGACTCCCCAGCATCCTACGCCAGGATCCTGTTTGTGGACTTCAGCTCTGCCTTCAACACCATCATCCCCGCCCTGCTTCAGGACAAGCTCTCCCAGCTGAACGTGCCTGATTCCACCTGCTGGTGGATCACAGACTTCCTGTCTGACAGGAAGCAGTGCGTTAAGCTGGGAACACAAGTCTCTGACTCCCGGTCCATCAGCACCGGATCTCCTCAGGGCTGCGTCCTTTCTCCTCTGCTCTTCTCCCTGTACACGAACAGTTGCACCTCCAGTCATCCATCCGTCAAACTCCTGAAGTTTGCGGACGACACCACCCTTATTGGGCTCATCTCTGGTGGAGACGAGTCTGATTATAGGTGGGAAGCGGCCAACCTGGTGACCTGGTGCAGCCAGAACAACCTAGAGCTCAATGCTCTTAAGACAGTGGAGATGGTTGTGGACTTCAGGAAGAATACAGCCCCACTCACCCCCATCACCCTGGGTGACTCCCCAGTCAACACTGTGGAGTCCTTCCGCTTCCTGGGCACTATCCTCTCCCAGGACCTCAAGTGGGAACTGAACATCAGCTCCCTCACAAAGAAAGCACAACAGAGGATGTACTTCCTGCGGCAGCTGAAGAAATTCAACCTGCCAAAGACAATGATGGTGCACTTCTACACAGCCATCATTGAGTCCATCCTCACCTCCTCCATCACCATCTGGTACGCTGCTGCCACTGCCAAGGACAAGAGCAGACTGCAGCGTATCATCCGCACTGCGGAGAAGGTGATTGGCTGCAATCTGCCTACCCTCGAGGACCTAAACACCTCGAGGACCCTCAGGCGAGCGAGGAAGATTGTGGCCGACTCCTCCCACCCTGGACACTCCCTGTTTCAGTCACTCCCCTCCGGCAGAAGGCTGCGGTCCATCAGGACCAACACCTCTCGCCACAAAAACAGTTTCTTCCCTTCTGCTGTTGGCCTCTTCAACAAGGCCAAGGGTTCAAACTGACTTAATGACTTTACTTTAATGACTCTAATATTCTGCACTACATTACTGCATCTTGTACATTTGTATTTTTTGTCATATTTGTATTTTTTGTATTTTTATATTGTAAATTAGGCAACTTATATTTTATTGTATATTTTATTCTAAATATAATTCCACTTTAGTATAGATAGTATAGTTTATATAGTATAGATATTTAGTATAGACAGTCCACATATTTAAATTTAAGGATACTATATGTTTATTGTATGCACCTTCCTGCCAAAGCAAATTCCTTGACTGTGCAAACTTTCATGGCCAATAAATCCCTTTCTGATTCTGATTCTGATTCTGATTCTGATGCAGTCAATGATTAAGATGTCAGTGAAACACAAATACAGATTACTTGAACTATATATAGTGCACAGTGACCATGATCAAATTGGTGGCACACACAAAGATTTCTGGAATTATAGATAGACCTTCACATCATATATTTTAGTCACTTATGCACATCATAAAATAAATTTCTCCTTATTTTAAACAAATTGAGCATGCTGTGGTACATTCATGCAACTGTAGCCTTAATTTGTCTGCTGTTTCCTACATTATCAATTGTTCATGTTATGTTGAGCAAAATGTATTAAATGAGTTCTCTATAAAATTGTTTTGCCACCACAAACATCTAGACATTTAGTTCATAATATAAGTCATTACATGCACAGTGGTTGATCAGTTGTCATAATTCTAGGCCTAATTCACCATACTTGCATGTATAGTTTTTCCTCAATTATTTCTTCCCAAGGGGTGTTTGCTATGTTAACCTTAATGTTTGTGTTTTTTCCTTTGTGCCATGCAATGTTTGAAAATAGTTTTGTAATTTCTGAATCATAATACACAAACAAACAGACAGAGATTCCTTGTATTATTAGAGAGATTATTGTATGCCAAATTCATGTTATTTAATTGGTGCATGCTCCTCATGCCAGGTGCAGAAACATCGGAAGCGGCTGGTGGGGGACTTATTTAACTTTCCAGGATCTAATGTCAGCGAGTTTTGTAATGAGAGTGCCAGGTTTTGTGCTAATTTTGTTCTGTGTTGCTTTTGCACTTGTTCACCCCATTTCTCAGTAATACATAACACATTAGTTCCACTAATTATCCAAATGTCAACTTGTCGGTGCATGGGCTAGACTTTTATCAATGTTCTTGGTCTCCGTTCATTTAATAAAGTAAAAGAAAATATCTAAAATGGTCAAGGTCAAGGTTGAGATGGTCCTTTGGTTTGGGATTGGATTCAATGTGGTGAGGGTTCTTCAGAATCTGATCTGAGAAAAATTATGTATTCATCATTCTTCATTATAAATATTCCTTATCATTCTTATAGTACATGTGAGGCAAGTCACAGGGGCACCTGGCATAGTATCTTCTAAGACAGCTATTCTGGCAATAGGATTAAATAATTGGAAGAATAATTCAGTAGGTGAATAGATGTGTATAGTCTGTGTAAGTATGAAATATTGTAAGTCAATCCATAACATTGGCAATATGTTTTTATTTATTGTCAGTGTTTTCTTAGGTGTGTTTGGTGACAAGCTTTCATCTTGGCTTCTTGTGAAATAGATGTGAATGCAGCCTAAAATAAACAAATCTATATGTTCGGATTTTTAATATCCAAGCATCACGCAGTACACAAGACCATGGTCCATTTAAAAAAGTACATACTGTACTGTGTCCTTTTTTTACTTTGACATATCAGTGCCTCTCTAGATTTAGATTCAGACTGTTAATTGCTGGTGAAATAAAAACATAGGTGGCATTCAAGGGAATGTATTCCAGTGTTGGGGTAGTTACTAAAAAAAAGTAAAATATTACACATTACCAGTTACTTTTTTTCGAAAGTAATCAAGTCGTGGCTGCTTGGCTGGTGTCGGCAACAATGGCAACGGCAACCTTTTACCAGCGTCATTAGGTGCGTTCGACATGACCTCGCTTCATGCAGCGCTGCAGCTGGCTGCAGGCGGCTGACTTGAAACAGTGAATTCTGGTTAGACTTTTTGTCCGACTTGAGACGGCGCCGAGGCTAGGTCACTGTGACGTAGCCATCAAAGTACCGTGAGATCGATTCGAGAACTGCCGGCTGTGTAGCCGAGCGCATTTTCTCAAGAGCAACTGCACGGCTTCAAATGACGACACAGCTATTTCATGATTGGCCAGACTCACACACGACAACTTTGACGCTTGTTTTGTAATTATTCTGACACCTTCAGTTTCGCCAATGCTCAAATCCGGACCAAACAATTTGATTGAATAAAACATTTGTTGAAGAAAGGGTTTTGGGCCACCTCTTCTACTAACGGAAAGACTAAGTTTAATTATAAATAAAGTAACGTAAGCAAACAGCGCTTGATCGGCCATGACTGACATCAACGCAGCAAACCACGAGAAGCTGGAATGTCCAACTTCACAGAGCCGTTTTCAACTCCTCCCCGGCTGCAAGCGGCTACTCTCGCCGGTCGTTTCATGCAGCCGCAGTCCATGTCGAACGCACCTAGTAGTGTCACTCAGGGTCCTGGGATCTTTAGCTACTAGTCTTGAGTTAGCATGTTGCCATTGAAGATGCTTTGACAGAGGTTGTGTTCGCGGCGGTGGAGAGGTGTTTTTGGCGTGGGAACAACGTAGCTACATTGTACAGTTACGTTTTTGTCCTTTCGCGCAACTTATACGAAGTAATGGGAATACCTCCATCCCTCAAAAAGACGTCCTAAGCGGCTCTGCCATTCTTGTTTCGCCTCCTGAACTATGGGGCTAAGTCAAGTGACGAGTGTTACGCAAACACACGTAGTGTAAAGGGAAGTTAGATTTTTTGTTGTTTTCTCCTCCCGATATGCAGATCGCAGTAATGCTAGTAACGCAAGTAACGCAATACATTTTGTATTACTAACTGTAATGCGATTACTGAAGTTTCAACAGTAACACGTTACATTACTGCGTTACAGACAATTGTAATATTATTACAGTAACGCGTTACTTTGTAACGCATTACCCCCACCTCTGATGTATTCACATTGAAAGGAAAAGAGATTGCACCTTTGTTGGATTTCTAGCTCAATCACATGCTTTAGATTATCTATTCTTGGTTTGGAGTCAAATGATCCTTTTAAAGACTGGAATAATGTCTTAGCTTCATCCAATATTTTATCCAATCGAATACAAATATTCTTGGATTTGATCAGGATCCCATAGATCAATGCTTATTACAATCTGATTCTGGGCTAAAATCAGGAGTAGCCTATTTCCTTATTTCTGAATCCTATTGAAAAGTATAATTCAGATTTTTGTCTCGCAAATTTCTGACTTTATAAACTCGGAGAATCTCCAACTTTTTTCTCGCAAATTTACCACTGTAATCTTGGAATATTATCCTCCCTCCTCTGGCTCAGATTTTTTTTTACCTACTGGCCCTAATGCTAAACTTGGAGATTCTCCGAGTTTATAGTCACAAATTTGAGAAAAAAGTCAGAATTCAGCAATAAGGAAATAGGCTACTCCTGATTATTATTCTGACTTTGAAAAGACATTGCCGTGATTTGGGCCTATTATAAAGGAAATATTATACTTATTTGGATGAGGTGATAACTTTTGTGCATCAGGAACGACAATACAATGGATCCATATCGCAAATTAACGACTATAATCTCGGAATATTACCCCCCCACCCTTTCTCCGGCTCTTTTTTACCTACCTGGCCCTAATACGACGTTGTATTTTAATGATGAAATGGAGTGAAACACACCTGTGTGAGGAAAACAAAATGTATAAATATTACGAGTAACCGTTCTTCCCACATTTACTTTCTGCAGTCTGACTACAGTACGGTTATCTGCTTCGCCAATTCCCACTGTCTCCAAAATGTGCGTAGGCCTACGGATGGGTCAGAGTTTGCGTGGAGGACCGCAGATTCTCCCGTCAAGTTTGTTTTTCATAAATCACAACCTTTGGGTGGGAAGTGGCGTACGCACATTTTCAGCCCCGTTTTGTGCGTACGCAACCTTTATAAATGAGACCCCAGAGCTGAGGTTCAGTGAACCAGGATTTTATTTTCATTTCCCAATCAACAAGCAAAGCACAAGTAAGGGCACTTTTAATTACTACCCATCACATAATTATTGACTGGTTTAGGAAATGTTCAAAAACATTTTTGATATGGTCAGATATCCAAGCTTTTGTGAAAATTGTTTGGCAGCCACTTTGCAATGGTAGACAATGTGAGCAATCTATCTCAGCCTTTGTTGGTCTTTGTCTTACGTAATTTTAGCTGATGCTGGCAGACAGAAAAGAGAACTGATTGAAAACATAAATGGATAAGAATTCCATGGTCTAAGCAACATACAGTATGCCATCAGACAGCAAGTACTTAGTTTTGATGATTGATGACTTTGGCCCTTGGAGCAAAGTGAGCAGAAACCAGTCATGGCCTCTAAATGTACTGTCTCCAGAAGAACCATGCATAGATTTAAATGTATCTTTTTGACAGTTTTGAGGCACATTTTTCCAATCTCTTTTTTCTAAAGAAGGGTTACAGTATGCTGGTTTCCTTTCCCCCAAAGGAATAGATGCCATAATCAATGTATGCCTTCATTTTCATTGCATCTTTTGAGTAAAATCCTCATGTTATTTTGCACCCTATGGGTTCACTTCTAACCATGCTGTCGTGTACATTTGAATGCTTGTTTTTCCCACAGGTATTGAAATCTGATATTGCTTTGTCAGTAACAATAAAAGGAAGAGCTTAAGAGTGTTTGTGATCATCACAGGCATAAAGGCTGTAGTCAGAGAGAGAGAGAGAGAGAGAGAGAGGTAAGAGAAAGAGAGTGTATATGGACCAATAGCCCTGTGCCTAACTGATTGTAAAGAAATTACCATTTATAGGAACAAAGAATACCATTATATAACTAATAAAAGCAAAGGCACGTTATCTGTTCTCAAAGGTTCTCCCGCTTTTATCTGATTTTGTTGTAATTGAATCGGATGGACTTGGTGAAGCGTGAAGAAAACGATCACAAGCTTGCACAATAATAATAAAAACTGGATAGGGAACCAATGACAAATTTAATGAGTTCTAAACACCAAAATTAGTTGCAGTGATTTTTGGTGTAACACCAGCTGCACTTGGCATGAAGAGTGCATGTCGTGGCTAACGTATAATGCAAAAAATATACAATGATGCATGATTTTTTGGTGCATGGGTTAGGGTTTGAATTCTCAATCCGGTCTTAGTTACTCTAGTGGAAATGTGGCTGAGATTCCTACCTGAATTGCCAATGAAGATGGTTATGTTGCGTTTCTGAATTACTTCTGCTGTGATTTGTACTCCTGAGGGGATAATCTCCTTTCTGTTCTCCCTCCTCTACCTTTTAAGTATGCATATCGCAACATGTTGTCAGGGTTATCTATAGGGGCTCCCTGTAGATATACAGTGAGGAAATTTGTTTTTGATCCTCTGCTGATTTTATACGTTTCCCCACTGACAAAGAAATTATCAGTCTATAATTTTAAATGGTAGGTTTATTTGAACAGTGAGAGACAGAATAACAACCCTGTGATAAAGCAGGCAACGAGTCTGCGTTTTGGGATGAAGGTGCACAAACTTTACTGAGAAATAAACATGATACAGAACAAAGGGCAAATGCCACACGGCCATCGATAAAGAAACAAAGAATAAGACTTCACAACGAGGTCAGAGACAGCTTATATAGCCATCCTAATGAGTCAACACAAAACAGGTGCATCTAATATTCCGGTGACGCAGATCGGTGCTCAGACGCCGTGTGAACCGTGACAAACCCAAAAATCCAGAAAAACCTGTCAACATTTGTATACATTGATTTGCATTTTGATGACTGAAATAAGTACTTGACCCCTCTGCAAAACATGACTTAGTACTTGGTGGCAAAACCCTTGTTGGCAATCACAGAGGTCAGATGTTGTAGTGGGCCACCAGGGGGGTGTTCCATCAACGTCGCTAACGCAAGTCTCGCTAAGACGAATAAGTCTCACTTGGGTAAACGTTAACTTAGACTTAAGCCTCAAGCCGTTCCACTAACGTTCCTACCACTAACAGGCAACGCTAGACCTCAATAAGCTTAGACTGTGCAGCCCAGATCAGGCGATCGCCGAAAAGAGGAGTTATGTCGCAAAAAGCAAAGCGTAAACCAGCAGAGTGGTGTTGTTTCAGCAGCGTAAATAGATTTTTTGAGTTTTTGGGGAGTTGTCCCCAAAAAGGGTTGCCGCAATTAACATGACAAGGGAGACAACTTGTCAAACCATTAGGACCGTTAAAAAGCGTAAATTGTAGACATACCAAATCTACTTAACATATTTCAGAGATTTACTGATTATTAGCGTAATTTGATGAGATGTTAGGCTAGCCTATGGCCGATATTCTCAACAGGAGATTGAGAATATAACCCCAAAAATAACGTGGCAGCAATTGAAAATTGTAGGATAAAATTCAAAACACTGAAGAAGGCCATGGTTAATTGAACTTGATGTGGGCTGATAATGTTTTTGTCTTCACATCTTGAACACAATTAATAAATTACTTCAAAATAACTTTGCCGCACGCATTTATTGACTGAGCTTTAAGATAAAAGGGTTGTTAGAGAACGGATACGCCATAAACGATTGTAACTTGTCGAGACGCTCTGCTTAGTTTCTAAGGCCTTATTTTATGTCACTTAACCAATGGCTTTTGAAAACAGTTAAAGTGACATTATTTCTTAACTTGTTTATTTAAATATATATATATTTTGGAGATGAAGTAAACACGTAAATCGTTCATGTCTGCACTTCAAAAAGTCTTAATTTATGTTTCCGAACACGGACTAAAGTGTTTTGCGCGCAGGAATTTACTTGACGGAACTGTCTTTTAAGATTCTGTTTCCGCTTGTTTGAAATTATTTGCAACACATTTTAGTTTAGCTTGACTTTTAGCCTGACACGGATCAGGCTAGTTCCGAAGTATAAGTTACCTTGGTTACTTTTTATTATTTTTATTTTATTTAATTATTTCAGGACAATGCACATTGATAAACATAGTCATTCCAACATGTAAATGTGCCAGATTGTAGCCCAGGGGCTAATTTCCATCTGTTGTCCATAGGCAGGTGGATGTTACAGTAAAAGCAATACAAAAGATATACAATAAATACATAACATGAAAAGGTTCTATAAAAAGCAAGGACAAACATAAGTATTGGTTAAAAAGGAAATACAATTCAATAGAAAGTGGGTCTTATATGTGGTTACATGTTTGGTTATCAGTAAGCCATGTCTTTATTTTGCGCTTAAAAGAGGCCAGTGTGGGACATGCCCTTATAGTTGGAGGTAGTGTGTTCCATAATGCAGTACCGGTAACGGAAAGGGTGTTATGGCTAAAAGCAGTTTTCCTGAAAGGAATCTCACAGTCCCTGTTTGCAACAGCTCTGGTGATCCGAGTCTGTTTGTACCTAATAAACTCTAGCAGTGGTGGTGGCGCCAGGCCATGTAGTACTTTGTAAATTAAGCATACACAGGAGAATTTACAGAAATTATCGAAACTCAGTAAATTATATTTCTCTAAGATGTTACAATGATGGTAAGAGAAAGGTTTTTTATCTAGAGTTTTAAGTGCCTTTTTGTACAGAAGCTTAACTGGTTTTAAGATAGTAGAACCCGACATGGACCAGCTGGTGATGCAGTAGTTCTGGTGAGAAAGTATCATGGAATGCAGAAACATCATAGCAGCTGCATCTGACAGACATCCTCTGATTTGCTTGAAATTACAAAGATTGAATTTAATTTTTTGGGATATCATTTTAACATGTTTTTTGAAAGTAAGTCTGGAGTCTATAATCACGCCTAAGTATTTAAACTCATTGACAACTTTCAACTCTTCTGTGCCCAGGAACACCCCAGAATGAGAACGCATAGTAGACTGTTGCTTCGACAGGTATAAACACACAGTTTTTTTGGCATTTAAGATGAGACATGATCTGTTTAGCCATGTTTGTATATGTGTAAGGGCTGATGAGAGAACACGTGCTGCCTCCTCAGGATTTTTTGCTTTAGTGAAAATTACAGTGTCGTCAGCATAAAGCTGGACATCAACATCCAAACAGTATTCAGGTAAATCATTAATATACAGGGAAAATAGAATGGGCCCCAGTATGGACCCTTGGGGGACTCCTACTGGACAACTCATGTAAGCAGAACTGGCCCCGCCCACCACAGTGCATTGTTCTCTGTGGGACAAATATGACTGGAACCAGTTAATAGTTTGAGCAGAAAAATTAAAACGAGACAATTTAGTTAGGAGCACCTTGTGATTGACGGTGTCGAAGGCTCTTTTTAAATCTAAGAATACGGCACTAACGTAGGTTACGTAGCTAGAACCAGAGCCTGTTTAAGGAGAGCCTTGCCACTCCTCATTAAGCCCCATTGTACCGAATTTTGTTGCAGTTCCACCAGAGTTCCACTGGGAGTGATCGCGGTCGAGTGCAGAATGAATGGGAGTCTATGGAGCTAAACGGCTAAATTTGTCTCTTTCACCTGATTGTCGTTGAGAAATCTCAGATTTTATTGTAGTTTTTGAATGTTCAACATGGATTATAGGTCGAAAATTGGATGAACGAGTACTTATGTCCTTTCGATTTCTTACAGGGTGAGTCGTTGTTGCCCATAACACGCTAGCATTCTGCTTATGAATGCTGATTGGTTAGTGATGGACTGACTACGACCAGAGATCCCGCTTGATGGCATCCGAAGTGGAATCATAATGTCAGAGCATTAGCAACATTAGAAACAACATTAGCAAGCCAAAACTCTTTCTAGCATGTGTATTGACAGGGGGAGCCTAACCTGTCAACCTGTGTTGTCGATACCTCGAGAGAGAAAAGAAAGTGACCGGAGCTTGCCGTAATACGGTATCTCTGGTCGTACAATGTGTATGACACATTGTACACATGTTTTAGAACAAAAAAACATCAGCAGTTAGTATTTTTTTTCTCCCCTTTCGAATTCCAAATTAAAATGACTAGAAAAACAAAATTATATCCTGAGAAAAGTGGATTTTTAGGGGTATAGCTCCATAGACCCCCCATTCATTCTGCACTCGACCGTTAGCGCCATCATATGGAACTAGTGTGGAACTGCAACCAGTTCAGAACCCGGAAGTATCCCGAGAGTGGGAGTTCTCCTTACATTAGAAATTCTCTGCTAGAACTAAAATAAGCCACCCTAATGGAACGGAACTCTCGCTAAAGTAAGTGAGACTTGGCGAAATTAGTCTCGCTTTTTCGTAATCGACGTTGATGGAACAACCCCCAGGTTTGCTCATATCTCAAGAGGGATTTGGTCCCACTCCTCTTTGCATATATGCTCCAAGATTAAGGTCTCGAGGCTGACGTGCATGGTGCATGTTGGCTCAACACACAACCTTACAACCTGTGAGGTGTTCCATTTCCATCATGCTGTTTTGTTTGAAGTATGATGGTATATAAATAACATAGTCGTTTTTTCACAAGACCTGAGACTACCATACTGCCCCTATTAAACATGGGTTTTGGGATAAACAATGTTAGGTAAGAATAAATACCTCAAATCAAATGTAAGGTAACCAATGTAGAGGCACTACAACAATGTTTCTCTGTCTCACAAGCAGGCATTTTAATTTGTATCATATATCCACTGTCATTGTTCTTTCAAACATATTAGGCCTATTTGATGCAACTGACATCTGATATATATATAGATAGGGAGTCAGGTGGCTGAGCGGTTAGGGAATCGGGCTAGTAATCAGAAGATTGTGTTGTGTCCTTGGGCAAGGCACCTTGGGGGGAATGTCCCTGTACTTACTGTAAGTCGCTCTGGATAAGAGCGTCTGCTAAAAGACTAAATGTAGACAGACATAATGAGTTGAACCCTTATTTAATAAAATAAGTGTTAGTGTAGTTTGTAGCTGTAATTAAGAAAATGTTATTGTTATTTTATGTGCCATGTCCTTGCAATGTTAAATGTCAAATTACAGTATATCTATCGAGACAGATGAAAGGTTTACCTAAAAAAACAGTACAGTATATACTGTATATATAGTACACACACACATAAATACCTACTGAATAAGCAGTCCGAATCCACTACTGTATGATATGCAAATTAATGGTCTTTTTAAAGCAAACTGTTATGCTATTATTTTCACCAATAAGGAATTATCCTCATAACCACACAGATTCCCCCCTCTCAGCCACCCATTCTTTTTTTTGCTTTCTCTTTCTCCTCACTCATCCGTCTCACCCTCTTTCTTGCTACAGGAAGGGCACCTTGCTCCTGAATAATGTCTTTGCAGTGATAGCAGCTTTGCTGCTGGCCCTGGGGGAAATTGCAGGATCTTTTGAGATGCTCATCATTGGCCGTCTTTTAATGGGGGTGGACTCTGGTGAGTGCCTTTTTCTTCAAGGCTCAAGACATGTTCCCCATTATATTTGTGCTCTGGACTCCAGAAAATGTATTTGTTGTCATGCCGCAGCTAAATCTAAATCTTCCCCACCCCCAAAAAGAGAAAAAAGGATCCTTGAACTGCTTATAATAGAAATAGGAAGAGACTCAATATTCTCAGTTGCTGATTCATAAAGCCCTCCATACTGTATACGGGAATTAATCAGTGCCAACAATTCCTTAGTAGTAATTAATCTGCAGAGAAAAAACATTTGTCATGTTTACTGCACTTCCATGTAGAATCACAATGTTAGTCAACCTCAAGTATCCAACTTGTGTACAATGCACATTTTCTTTTGGACATGGCCGCTACACTTCTTGTAGTATGCAATGTGTCAACTACTGCATCCTGTAACAGTAATAATTTGAATAATTTAGTAATAATAGTGTAATAAATTTGGGTTAACAATTGTTTGTGTAAGTTAAGTCAACAGTATTGAGCATTTCTACTGATCATTCGCTAAATGTAATAACTGTAATAATAACTTGCATGACAGAGGCTTCCACATTTTTGGTTGATCTTACTGGGCAAATACTGAAATAGATAAATGTAATTAAAATATATAAAAAAGTAATATGGTTGACGTCAAATTACCTCAGTAATTGTATAAATGGGAAATTGCTAGCCATTCATTATTGCAACACTAATAGTAAGACATTTCCATAAGTACATCATTTGTGGGGAGATATTTCACATCACTTAGCTATTACATACGTTTTTATGTAGAGCTAATGTTACAAACCAAAAACAACTGGCTGAGGTAGCCGCAAATACAGTTGAAGACAACACATTTTTCTTAAGGCTACATGAACTACCATGTAACTGAATAGCAATAACCATTGAAAAAAAGTGTAGGGACATGTGAATTGTTATGTTAGTAAATATAGTAATAAGTATTGTCCTACATTTAGTTTCAACTGTATAGGCTATTACACAAGTGTAAGAAGGCACATAATGGGGAAGAGTTGTAGGGTAAGTGGTGTTGGAAAGCCCAACCTCCCAAATAATAAGGTTTATTTACGTAATAACTTGAACCGTAAGGAAGTATAAATCTACATAGCATTCCTTTGTATCTACAATGTTGTTACTGCACTGTAGGTCTGGCCTTGTAGTTACATGGTAGTTGCCCAATAATGACAACATATTATATTCCTCTCGTTAAGCTTCTCAAATGTGACTTTAAAAGCCTACATCTCTGTGTTTAATATGACACACATTAAGGACATTTGTATCATTGCCTTTGGGAGTGTGTTGTATTTATGAGATTACCCAGAAACCACTAATCCATACCATTTGTATGACAAGTATTTCCCCCTGGGAATACATATTTGCATGAATAAAAAAGAGAAGAAAATGGTATAACTCTTTTGTAAATTTTGCAGCAACGTGCTTGATTGCTCTCATTTGTATTAATGGTGCACCTCACTTATTCACTGGTTCAAAATCAATTTGTTAACTTCAAGCCTTGCTTTTGAGAAAGCTTTAGTGCCAGTATAGTGTAGCCTTGTGTCAGGATACTGAGTTCTTGCTAATTAATTCTAAATCAACCCAGCTCTATAACAAAAATGTATAGCCTAATAACGGCTGTCCCAACAACTCCTATTAAACTCTACAGTATAGAAACCACCCATATCTATCCAGCCTATACTGTCATTGTCTTTGAATGTTTTAGACTGAAGCAAATTAGTCCTTAATCCATTAAGCATAATGTCCTACATTTTGTTCCAATTACGTTGTTTGTTTTTGTTTTGGACAGGTATTGCCCTCAGTGTCCTACCCATGTACCTTGGGGAGATTTCCCCCAAAAGCATTAGAGGCTCCATTGGCCAATTCAATGCTATCCTTATCTGTTTGGGGGTGTTCACAGGACAGGTATTGGGACTTCCTGAACTACTCGGAAAGGTAAGGCTTTTATTGAAGGGGTTGACTGTTTGAATGTTCACTAGCTTAATCAAAAAATTGGCATTCTTGTAAAGGACTGTGGTGATCCTCTTCCATCCAATAGGACCCCTTTCTGGCCAAACACTTTTGATATCTATTCAAATTGTACATTTTGCAGTTGTGGTTACACACACCAGGTTTGTGCCCTGAACACATTATGCATTCAATATTTTGTCAGGTTTACTGTGAACATACACTTGTTGACACATATTTCCTGTGGGATGTTGCTGGCGAGGTTAGAGGTAAAGTTTGATTTTTGCAATGAGTTGCTTGGCTTTGTCATTACTTTGAAAGTGAACTGGAACATTGCCAGGGAACATAGATTGATGCTTCCCCTGCAAAAAGTGTTATATAGTAGGTTACAATAAATGCCATAGGCAACCAATCGTGAAATCTAGGTTAACCTGTGGATCAGATACTTATGGTGCCTGCTTGGTTCTCCTGATTATTTCAATTTGGCTGACTGAACTTCTGGGGCAGGCACACTTGAAGACCAGACCTCTAGCCCGCATCTTCCTGAGGCAGTGATTCCTCCCATTTCAGTAATAGCCTCTATAATGCTTTCAATCCACGTACTGTACCTCTAAAAGGTTCAATCGGTTCCAGTCCTACTCAATAAGGTATCTGTTTGAATTCTCAATCAGGTCTTGGTTACTTTAGTGGAAATGTGTCTGAGTTTCCTTCCCTGAATTGCCAATGAAGATGGTTATGTTGCATTTCCGAATGACTTCTGCTGTGATTTGTACCCCTGAAGGGATGATCTCCTTTCTGTTTTCCTCCTCTACCTTTCAAGTATTCTTATGGCAACATGCTGTCAGGGTTATCTATAGGGGCTCCCCGTATATATACAGTGGGGGATTTTTTTTTGATCCCCTGCTGATTTTATATGTTTGCCCACTGACAAAGAAAAGATCAGTCTATAATTTGAATGGTAGGTTTATTTGAACTGCGAGAGACAGAATAACAAGCCAAAAATCTAGAAAAACACATGTCAAAATGTGTGTATACATTGATTTGCATTTTAATGAGTGAAATAAGTATTTGATCCCTCTGCAAAACATGACTTAGTACTTGGTGGCAAAACCCTTGTTGGCAATCACAGAGGTCAGATGCTGTAGTGGGCCACCAGGTTTGCACACATCTCAGGAGGGATTTGGTCCCATTCCTCTTTGCAGATCTTCTCCAAGTCATTCAGGTCTTGAGGCTGATGTTTGTCAACTTGAACCTTCAGCTCCCTCCACAGATTTTCTATGGGATTACGGTCTGGAGACTGGCTAGGCCACTCCAGGACCTTAATATGTTTCTTCTTGAGCCACTCCATTGTTGCCTTGGCTGTATGTTTTGGGTCATTGTCATGCTGGAATACCCATCCTCGTTTGCTGACGACACAACCATTGTGGGCCTCATCTCTGACAGTGACGAGTCAGCCTACAGAGAGGAGGTTGATACCCTGACATCACGGTGTCAGGACAATAACCTCTCTCTCAACGTCAGCAAGACCAAGGAGATGATTGTGGACTATAGGAGGCGGCAGGAGGAGGAGCATGCACCCCTTCACATCAACAGATCCAAAGTGGAGACGGTCAGCTGCTTGAACTTCCTCAGGGTGAACATCAGCAATGATCTCACCTGGTCTGCTCACACGGACAAGGTGGTCAAAGCGGTCTGTAAACGCCTCTTCTTCCTGAGGAGACTGAAGAAGTTTGGCATGGACTCAGTCATCCTCACTAACTTTTACAGATGCACTATAGAGAGCATTCTGACCGGTTGCATCACAGTGTTGTATGGGAGCTGCACAGACAGGGACCGCAAGGCCCTACGTAGTGGGGTCCGTTCTGCTTTTGAGTTCATCATCGGCAGGAAGCTACCAGCCCTACAGCCCTCAGCTATTGTCGGCAGTCGAAGTCATCTGACCACAGGTGATTCCCAGGGTCAAAAAGAAACCTGCGTTAACTGCACCGCGTTATTAATAGGTTAACTTTGACAGCCCTAGTTATATTACATAACGGGTTACCCCCAACACTGCCTGGGAGCCAGAAATCGTTCTGATTGAGAGGGGGTCAAATACTTATTTCACTCATTAAAATGCAAATCAATTTTGACACTAGCCATTGAGTTTAATTCTAGAATGTATGTTCATTATCTTTGAGAAACAGGTCAGAGACAAAGTTTTGAGGAATTTGTTGAGGTAAGCCTAACCCTAATCAAACACTACAATGCCCAACCATAGCAACTATAATCTTTTTATAAATATGACAAAAAAGATAGTTTTGTAAACTAAGTTAAGGCTACAGTAAAATATGATAACATGTCAAAAGATGCCTCAAAAATAGGAAGAGTAGGAAGAAAGAACAAGGAAAGAATTATCACCCTCAATGTTGACAATCAAGTTGGTGTCAGAATACAATGACTATCATTAATAATGTGATAATACCAAACACCATTGGTTAGCCTTAATATGTATAACACTGTTGTAGTACTCAAGACCGGTCTTGACCACATTTTGAAGGTCTCGGTCTTGTCTCGGAATCGACCGCATTTTTATTTGGTCTTGTCTCGTTCTGGGACAAAGAGAACAACTGCGGAAATATCAATACATTTCCTGTGCATTGTAATTTATTTGTTAATATCATTAATGTTATGAGTTGTAAAACGTCACGCTTCAAATGCAACCAATACATTTCTCATTTGAAATTACACTTAATCATTTAGCAGATGCTTTTATCCAAAGCGGCTTCCAAGAGAGAGCTTTACCAAAAGTGCATAGGTCAATGATCGTAAACAACGAGATAGCCCCAAAGAACATTGCGGGAAGCCAACACATGAGCATACATTGTGACAAGCAACCAAGTGCCAATGGGAAGAAACATAAGAGCAAGTAGTTAAACAGGTAACAAATTAAACAACATGAACCTAAAAAGTGTAAGGGTGTATCTGTAGGAAAGCAATCAACAATAATATAATTTACAGGGAGTACAAGTAGTTAACTCAGTTACAACTAACCAACAAGTTACAACTAACCAACAAGTGCAACACGTCCCTCAGTAAGTGTCATTGTGTTCCTGGAGGAAATAAAATAACATCGGATCCGACAAATCTTTCTAGAGTACCGTTGTACTCCTGGAACAAGTGCGTCTTTAGCCTTTTCTTGAAGGTGGGGAGACAGTCAGTATCTCTGATGGAGGTGGGGAGATGATTCCACCATTGGGAGGCCAGACAGGAGGAGAAGACCGTAGGTGGCGGGTGGGGGTGTAAAGCTGAAGGAGAGACTGGATGTAGGCAGGTGCAGTCCCGTTTACCGCTCGGAAGTCAGTACCAGGGTCTTGAATCTGATATGGGCTGTGATGGTAGCCAGTGAAGGGAGATGAGGAGCGGGGTGATATGGGAGCGTCTGGGTAGGTTGAAGACCAGGAAGGCTGCTGCTTTCTGAATCCTCTGGAGAGGGTGGGTTGCGCATGCTGGGAGACCAGCGAGAAGCGAGTTGCGAAGGGTGTCCCCCCCCGCTGCAGGCAGGGGCATCCCTTATTTTTTAAGTTGTAATTTACCACCACTGGCACGTCATTGGGCCTGTGGTCATTGTGGCCCAGAAGGGTGTGTCCCCGGCTATAGGCAGGGGGCGTCCATTATTTTTCTGTATTGAAGGTGGCAACCTTACTCTGTACCAAAACCTCTTCAGAAATCTTTTCCCCCACTGCACAAAGATATTTAGCTAATATTAGCTATGTAACATACTGTACGATTCAGGGCATTAGTTTCAGTTGCTTGCCAGATTTAGTTTGTGATAACGAGCCAGGCCACATAAAACAATGTAGCTAATGATGAATATAAAGGTATGTTACATCAACACTGATGTACAAGGAAAATGTTATAACGTTTAGGGACAAGAGGGATCAGTAGTTACATCAAAATTAAATTACACATAGATCAATTGTTAACTGTCATTTCATTTGAGCATTCTAAAGTTTGCTTGCTTTAACAGAAAGTTGAACAGCTCTTCTCTGCCAAAGCTAAATATTGTTTTTACAATACAGTAGCAGATTCCAACAGTTATTACGTAAATGCATCTTTCTTCAATGCCAGTTGAGTGAATATACAAAGACTCTGTTTGTCTCTGAATGTCTCTGTTTGTCTAAAATAACTAAATAACTAAATTATTACTGGTACATCTGAAAGCTATTTGTATCGTCCCTCCCACTTAACACTTAGTTTAATAGATGTTGGCTCAGTGAAGCTAGAAATCAATTCATTGAGGATTTTAAATGATTTCTTGAACTTAAAATCCCCCTGGATTTCTGGGTGTAATTTCCTGAGGATTTGACCAAGTTGCGTAAATATGGTCCTATCTCTGTCACTTTCAGTCTGGACTGACATTTATATGTCAAAAGTGTAGCAACAGAGCACATGGCGAGCTCAGATGCTCATTTTTAATTCATAGGGATTGGCTGATCTCATCAATCATTCCATCCTCCAGATCACCTTATAAATATTGTATTACAATGAAAAAAAATGTTTTCAATCTTTTACAAAGATCTTTTACCCTAGGAAATAAGTGTTCGGTCTACATAAATGGCAGACATGACTCTTTGTTGGCCTTTCAGTGTGAGGAGACTCCACGCAATTCAAACAGGTCTCTGGTGCTTTGTGACACTTTGTGGCAGATGACCTCTCTTGTCAGTCTCTCTCTGGGTGCAATTTCGTTATAGACTTTGACGAATGATAATCAATGTGACCTTTACGTATGTCTACCGACCTCCTTGCAGTGGATAAACACAATAATTTTAGCTTTATTCAGCAAACACCTTTGTAGCTATTCCATAAGGAAATTCCTTCTTGAGGAACATGCTTTCAAAAAGTTATATTACTGTAATTGGATAATCAATTGTCTGAATACTCTTCTTATCGCTATCATCAAATACTTTTGCTATTTAAAATCCTGAAACGTATGTGCTGGTTGATGGCAAGTGAAAAGAAAATCGATGGGAAGTCTCATAGGCATGGCCTCTGGAGTGCAATTCATCTCAGTGTAAACGCATGCTTGGATGGTCGATAGAATGGCTTCAGGAATATGAATGTCTTAGCGGACAAAATTGGTCACGGTGTTTCTGTGGAGAAAGTAGCTCTACATGTATGTGTGTCTTTGCCATATACAGATTTATATATTAACAGTTGTCAAATGTAGTTGATTTTGTGTATTTAATATTTTCACATGTCAGTGCGTGTGTTTCTCTGTACTTTTGTATTTGTGTGGGCAACAGTATACGCTTGGAGGACAGTGCATTTTTGCACGGAGTGTTTAGATTCTGGTCCACTCTCTTAGTAGCTATCCAACCCTAGCCACTGATTATGAGTCCTCTCTAAGGGAATGGTTAGTCAGGCCATGCTGAATGATTGGCCTTAATCCCCTCTTGACACACACTGCCATGGAGAATGTGAACACAGACTACACATTACTGCATTTCAAAGCAGAGGTAGGTTGTAGAATAATGTCTTACTTACCGTATTTTAAGTCGCCCTTTTTGTCATAGTTGGCTGGTCCTATGACTTATAGTCAGGTGCGACTTATACTGTATATCAGAATATTTATAATTTAACATGTTTTTACATGTTAATTCATGTGGAATGAGATCGGGAGCTTGGTAAACTATCTTACCGGTAACTTGCTTGTTGGACTTGCTAGCTTGTTATGTTAATTTAGCCTATTCAGCCTCCCAGGTATGTTATTTATGCTATTGAGTAGCTGAATAACTGTTAATGTGTCATGTTAACATACCGGACACCTATTCAGCGTGTTGTTCTGTGTGCTATCGTGTAGTGGAAAACATGATGCATTTTTTGACTGATGCGACTTATAGTAAAAATACAGTCAATAAACCTTATTTGTAGTACAGTATTTACAGCTTCTGGTATTTGAGTTTATATGTTTACAATTGTACCACTTTTACACACCAGTTTGTTGCACTGTCTAATAGAAAATTGTTAAATACCCCCCAAAATGGTATTTATTAAAAAAATATATAAACAATCTTAATTTGAAACTCTTTTGGAAAACTGTTCTCTGATCATGAGCAATAATTGAAGTAGTGGAGTAGTACTGAATACACTTTAAGTAGTTTACTCAAATTGTGAGTGTAGACAGTACACAGTATTTACATACTGTACTTTGGAAGGAGCTTGACCATCTCCAGGCTGTTCAGAACTCTGCTGCAAGGCTTTTAACGCACATTAACAAAAGAGCACACGTCACACCTGTTTTAGCATCACTTCACTGGTTACTAGTCCAGTAGAGAATAAAAAGTTAAATCCTGGTCCTTACCTTTAGAGCCCTGCATGGTCAAGTTCCTCCCTACATCTCTGTTTTGATACAGCTTCATACCCCCACTCGTAATCTGAGGTAATTAGGGCAGAAGCGAGTGGTTCCCTGTAGTCATTTTAAAACTAGAGGGGATCGATCTTTCCGAGCAGTGGCTCCTAGGCTGTGGAATGTCTTGCCTCCCTTTCTACGGTGTGCGACTTCTGTCTAAGCTTTTAAAAAGCAATTGAAGACTGCTTTTCAAGCAGGCTTTTAGTTAGTCAAGGCTTTTTATGGTTGTTTGTCATGTTTTCTATAAAAAAATGGTTGTGTTGTATTGCATTTTGTTGTGAATAACCTGGTGATTTTATCTGTGAGAGGTGCTATACAAATACATTGTACTTACTTATATCTACTGTCAAGCATCTTATGTACAATTTGGTGTTGATTTTCCAGTGGCACCTTTTTGCAAATAGTTGCCAACAAAGACAATTTATATTCATACTGAAGCATTGCATAGTAAAGTAAAAGCAAAATCAGGGAAACTCATAAGTTGCCCTCCAACCTCTGTTCATCTACATGCTCTACCTTTACATCTCACCCTGTCGGTCTGACTGGATGGGATCTTACTCTCTGGAGTGTTAACTTCAAGAGGGCAGTAGGCTACTGGGTTAATTAAATGGCTGGTTTGGTCTAAAAAGGGAAAAACCTTACTATGTTGTTGACTTGAGACCGCTCTCATTTTGCACTTTTTACATTGGAGTAAAGATTTGTTCCTTTTTGCAGCCAGATGTTGGTGAAGAGATGATATGTTTTCTAGGTAGCTTGCAGAAAATCTAGTTTCATGAGACTTTCCCCCCCTATTATAGAGAGTTGTGGTCACACGGTGGGCTTCCTTATTTTCCGTGCTGTCATACATCAAGTGAATCTAGCTGTTAATCAAGTTAAAAGACAAGTGCAGGTATTGCATAATACCTCTTTTGCCAAATAGCCTACCGGCCAGGAGCCCAAACTTGTAATTATTGTCAGTTTGAAGGGTTGATTCCATTAAAATGTGGTAATTCTGTGTTTTGTGTTGGCGGAATCAGAGTTACTCTGTTTTTGTTCCTGGTATGTCCAACTACAAATACATTTATCTACACCTTTTATTGGATGTGTCTGCCTTTGGCAAGGCACAACCTACATTCTCTATCATATATATTTATTATTTTTATATACTTATTTTCCTACTCTTGCTTTACATAGACAATGTCAGTGTCAAAATGTGCCTTGGTCCCGATCGCGTTGCGCTTTTTACTGCAAACGTTCCGTTTGACGGTTTAGACGTTATTGTGGCAAAAAGTGAAACTAGCGGTAGCTAACTAGCTAGCCACAGTCACAATCGTCACAAACCTGCGATAACATAGTAGAACATTAGTTTAGTAGCTGTTAACTTCTGGGAGATAGCCAACTAATCCACACTGCGGAAGTCTATTTTACTCTATACTGCGCCCAGAATGTCCAGGAGGATAGTGTATTACATTATACATTATTATTATGACTATGCTGCACCTAGCCAGCATCTCAGTTTTCTTGCCTGGTGTGAGTGATAGTGGTATTTTGATTGATATTGTGAGCTTAGTTGGACAGTAGCCTACTGAATTGCCGTTCACCTTAGTCAAGTTCTTTCACTGGCAGTCTGATTCATTATTTACTGTCATTGGTAGCTAATGATATTACTTTTCTAGATGTGTAAATTCAACCATTTGAAGCAAAATACTTTGTCCAGACACAAGATCGAACTGGGGATTCTTGTAATCTACAGAGGCATCAATCAGATCAGTGGCGGTCCTAGCACATTTGGCGCAAGGGGCAAGTTTTACAGAAGCAGAGGTTTTTTCTGCGCTAGCCTTCCTGTTCTTATGTCGGAGCAACCGAAGACGTTCTACAATAGTTTGACGCAGAATATGGTCGATTGAATGTTGACAGACTTTACAAAAAAGTATTGATCCATCCTCATAAAGATTGCCTGAAAACTCCCTGGCCCTGTCTATTGCCAGCTTGCGAAATATTTAGGATGAACATGATTATTGCTGGCACCGCGGCTGGGCCCCAGACAGCTTTCCCCCCTTATGGGCGGGCCTTTATTGTGGTATTATATTTGGCTTTTGACGTGAATTAGGTAAGGCTTCATGCTGTGGTCCAATTTAGTCTTCCGGATAATACCACATCTAGGCTTCTTCAGGCATGTGTTTTCAAAACAAAATCCAGGCGGAAATAAAAACTTTCAATTTCATTGTTTTCAAGCTTCTATTACTCAGAACCAATAGGACTTACAGTGGTCCTGACAACAGGGGAAATAACTGTGTCACCTTTCAAAAGAGACCATAATCATGCATGTATTCCAAATGGTAAAAGAACAGCTTTCTATTTACTTTGGCTAAACCCTTTATATGCCCTTTTGTTGAATTTGACAGTAATGAAAAGAGGTTAACCAAAAGATTTGGAGGTGATATAGTAAAAAATAAATAATGACCCAGAAGCATCCAACGCAAGCACACCTCACAATTTCCCCAGAAATTAGATATCTTGTTGTGTGAAACGTCTGATGGTATTGTTTCTTATTGGTGGGTTGTAAGTTGTTTTCTCCCCCCGATAGACTCTGTTATTAAGCATGTCTCTTGAGTTGCTAATAGAGATTTATCTGTAGGACAGATTAATTTATCTGAGACATAGCTGTCTAATGCACAACATTCGCTGTTGGTTGATTTTGGTTTCCCTTTCTTACCATCTATGGTCAATTTAGTTTTAGTTTTGTTTTTACTCTCCCCTCTCTCTGAATCTATTTCACCTTGGATCTGAATGTGGTGTTTGGTCTGAATCATTTACGATTCAAGTCATGATTTCCCACTGAGATGTATATTAACAGGGGTGCTTGTATGGACTCGGAATCAGTACCCAGGAAGAATACAGTCAGCTCAGTTGACTCCACCTACAGCAATGCCTTAAGGCCTCAATATGCTTCTGCGTCTCCGTTTTCGGGTGGGCGGGCTCACGGATACGCACGGATACACACGGATAGACTTCGTTTATAGTTCTCCGTAGGCTGTGGGTGCTGAAAACAATTCGCCGCCAGACGAGTAGGTGGCGCTGCACTGCACTGCGATGCGAGCTATAGGTTATCGAAAACTCGGAGCAAATTTATAAATGAGCCGTTTGATCAATAAAATAAGCACAGTTTCAGCGACTACACTGACCATTTCTCGTCACATTTGAATTCAAATGCCGATTTACATGTACTGTCTAGCTGATATGAATTGTAAAAACTGCTTCTCTTTGGTGATGTTTGTGATGCTAGCTGGAAGGGCAGCCTGCTTTGACTGGGTGTGCAGTGAACATTTCTGGGGGGTTATTATGATTACGGAAAGGGATCGTATATGTTTTTATATTACTACCATTTTAGAGACTGCTTATCGATCCGAGTGTTAATCAGGTGCGGTGGCAGACGTTGTAAACATTCCGGGTTTAGCCCAAACCAACAACGTATTGGGGCTTGATTTGCAAGAACGCGACGCTGAGCGCCTCCACGGTACTCTTCCACATATTAAAATAGTGCTGCTGCCAACGAATAATGCACCTAATAATATGGTGCCTGCACTGCAATGCCATGGCGGGCTGGACCAAATGATTTTTCGGGCTGCATATGGCCCGCAGGTCGGACGTTCCTCACCCCTGGTCTTGTTGGTCACGGCAACCCCGCCCCTGACTTCTTAATACGGACCAATCACAGCCAAGGGGGTCTCCGTCGCTCTCCGTCGCTCTGCGTAATTTCGATGGATAGTTAGAAAATTCAGGAGGTGCACGTCAATCCGTCAAAAGCTCTCCGAGGGCTGACGGAGAGCACGCAGAGGGCGTTCCACGGAGACAAGGGCGTTCCCTCCTCTGCGTTTTTCGAAAAACGCAGAAGCATAATTAGGCCTTTATTCCTTTTTTCCCTCCCGTTCATGCACACACACACCCAAACAAACAGATTGGTTCACTTAGCCCCATTTGTTATGCTGGAGATGAGAGCTACAATTACACACACCTTGAAGATCAATGTACCTTGGATAAATGTATTATTGGGTGTGCCACGATGACG